>JAGHPS010000020.1:5430681-5883091 GCA_020976635.1 Castanea crenata
GTAAGATTTTCTATTATACACGTGTATGGCCACGAGTGAGATGCTTAAGACTAAATGTTTAGAATTAATCTTTGTTTAAAATTAAACACAAACACTGGTGGGTAATAGGGTTGGACAGAGAAGTCAGTCATTTTTTAACTTTTTCCACAACTTGTGTAACATATCATTATTATTGTTATTATTATTATTTTGATGTGAAGTGTAACATATTACTGATGATATGTGATTCGGGGATAAGGAATTATGGACTGACTGAACTTTACTTATTATTATTATTGGCTAAGACTTAGGGTCTGTTTGGTTGGAGGAGTAAAAAAGTGGAAGAATGGAAAAATAGTAGGAGGATAGAAAAGATTTAATTTTCCTTCATGTGTGTTTAGTTGGAAGAATGGAAAAGTAGGAGGGTGGAAGCCTTTTTTATTTGGTTGGAGAGAAAAATAAGAAGATTAAAAATGTAGTTTATATAAATTGATTATTATGTCATTCTTATATGAGAAATAGATAAATTTACACTCATTAAATAATATAAAAATTGAATGTCATGCAAAAAAAAAAAAAAATCAACAAGAAACAATATATTAATGAGGAATATAATGAGGACAAGAAACAATAGAATGAGGACAAGGCAAAAAAGAAAAAGAAACTTGGAGTTTAGGTTGCTGTGTCGTGAAGATACTAAAAAGGAGATAAGGATGAAGAGGCAAAAGGTTAATCAAGTCACAGTCAGTGAGAAATTAAGAGGGGTAGATGAGTACAATAAAAGTGAGGATATTTGTGTAATTTATTGCTCATATCATCTTTTCTTTTTAGTTTTCCTCTCAAATTGGGAGGAAAAAATTATGTGAGTCTGGAGGGATTATTTTCTACACCATTTTCTTTCTCTTTTATTTTCTCTCCTGAACCAAACAATAAAAAATTCTATTTTTCATCTTATTTTCCTTTCCTTCTTTTTCATCCTCTCTATTTTCACCCTAACCAAATAGAACCTTAAAAGAATCAGAAATAATATCACAATTCAAAATGCATACCTGGTATAGCCGGTAAACTAAGAATAATATCTTGTGTAGTGTCTAATGTATAAATAAAAAAATAAAAATAAAATCCTAAAAATAAGAGAAGGTTTGGGTTCAAGGTACTAGGGAGTGGAATCTGAAGCATGCAGACATATATCTTTGATCCACTATATTTGCCACGTCATAAGTTTTATTGGTTGTTTTGTCATTTCACGGTTCACTGTAGTTCAACAATTGCACAGGTCAGCACAGAAAATTATTGAAATTGATTACTGCTACTAATTGAACGATAGAGCAAGACAGAAAATACGAGTTTTATTGATAGATGCCCTTAGGGATCCAATAATAAACCATTTATAAAAAAATGAAAAAAGAACTAACTCCTTTTAACACTTTCTAAATTTCACATAAAAAGTTTCAAAAAATAAATGATTAATGAATGATCTCAACACATACATTAATCAAACCCATAATATATATATATATATAATAAACACAGTCGTGTTGAAGTTTACTGTGTGGCTTTATTTAAGACCAAAAATCAAATGAGTACAATATGTTAAGATATGCATTTATACACAATAATATTATATTAATTACTTATTATTTCGCCTATCAAAAAAAAAAAAATTTACTTATTATTTCTAGTACCATCTGACGAAGGATGGAAATAGGTGGGATGTAAGCGAGCTCGGGCCCCTAGTCTTGATATATATATATATATATGTATGTATGTATGTATGTATGAATGTATTTTTTTTTTTTTTTTTACAATTTTATATATGGACTGCCCTAAAATTTTACATTGAATTTATTGTAACAGCATTTACATCAATTGTAAAATACATAAGACTTTAAATTTATCCAATCAACCCTAAAATAAGCCAATATCAGTAAATGTATTTTTGCAAGTTTACACAATAACTATAGCAAAAATGAATTTTTGTACAATAATACATAGATTGATGTGGGTGTATTTTGAGGTTGATTGAAAAATTTTACACAATTACTATAGCTATGCAAATGAATGTTTTAGAAATTATGTAAATTAAGCGCAGTGATTTTTGGTTGCAAAAGAGAGAGATGATTTGAGATAATAATAAAAAATTGATAAGAAAATGGTATTTTGATGAAATATAATGTAAAATAAATAATCTGATGTGAGTATATAAAATAAAAAAATAGATTATTATACTAAAATAGATATAAATTTTTGCATGAGCTGATACAAATGCTCTAATATAGCAAGAAACAATGATGTTTTGTGTTTGTCTTTGTCTTTGTTAGTAGATGATTGCATCATAATGTATTGCTATGTTGGTTTCTTTAGCTTGGTAAGATGCAACCAACTCTAGGTATGTAAACCAACTTTACTTCTTGACAAACTGAACTACTTGGCTATGGATTATGTTCTAGAATTCAAGAGCTCTTGCCCACTACTGGTGAAAAGCCCAACAATGCCCTATCCCATTGAGTGGTGTTGATGCCAATTTTTGACAAAATGCCCAATGGTAGAAGAAGCCCAACAATAAGGAAAATAAGAGGAAAAAGGAGTGTAAGTGGTAAAAGTAAGGTAATAAATTCAATGGGTCAACGTGGCAGGAATGACAACCAACAGGCTCATGAATGCAATAAAAGGTAAATGTAGAGTAAATGGGCTCGAGAAGCCCAAGAGAGGAGGTCATAAACCCAATGGGCCAACATGGAAGGAATGACAGCTAGTAGGCTCATGGGCTTGACAAGAAAAGGAACAACAAAAATAGAAGCCTAGTGGGCTGGAAGGGTAGAAACTTCTGCCCAAACAATACCCAGTCCGTAGGAAAGGAAGGGAAGCAATTCAAGCCTGAAAGCCCACGCACCCTTCACACTATGGGAGATAAGCACAAGCCTAACACATGCAACAAATGAGACAAGACAAGAACGACATGAATGGTGTGGGAGTAAAAGAAGATAAATGTAGAGGATAATGGAGCTCACACAAGGGCTGGAGCATCACTTACTTGTACCCAGCCAATACAAGGGAGGTGGGCCTTTAGTCAAGGGATTCAGAGGGTGTGGTTTGGTGGTGGAGGGAAAAGAGGATCTATTCTAGGGTTCCTGTCAAGGCTTCTTTTGAGGAAATCCCTTACCAGGATGCATTTCACCCAAAAGAGGCAAGGAAAGGGATGAGGTCACTTGATGCATGTCATAGAGGTAGGTGGTAAGGTAGCCTAATCCTTATCCATTAAAGGAGGTAAAAATCGAGAGAGAAGAGAAACAACACATGGAATTTTGTCTGGGGATGGGGAATGGTGCAGTAAGCATGCTCTAAGTAGAGATAGCGGCTGGGCAACCAATGGGTTAGCGGGTGATCTGGAGAGATGCTCACAAAAAAACAAAAAATGGTTGGAGGAGCCTTAGGGATGAAAGGGAGAAATCCCACAGAATCAAGTAGTATAAAAAGGGAGAGCGGTAAACATGAAAGGAAGGATGGAAGGAGAAAAGAGTAAGAAAGAATAAAGAACCAAAGAAAAAAGAAAAGAAAAAGAAAAACTAAGTGGTGAAAAAGAAAGGAAGTGAGTGAATACAGTAGAATTAGAGGCATGCATCAGTAGACCACCGTTTCTCTAGCATGAGTAACTTTAATGGCAGAAACTTGTAACGAGGTTACCCATGTTGGCGTCTGGTTTCCTTTTTGGCCTTGCCCTTACTGAATGACCCAGGATTGGAAGAGCGAGCTAATGTTATCATGTTCATTTAGAATCATAGTTATCCTCCCACTTCGGAATATTTTATTTTATTTGAAATTTCTGCTCTTATTCATTTTGTTGTAGTGTTTTTCAAGTTATTAATTATTCTACTATAACATCCTTACTTTATTTGTTGTATTAGTTGTTTTACTGTAACCCCTTTTATTTTATCTGTGGTAGCTGTAGTATTTTTTGTTGTGCTAGTTGTGATAGTTATCCTGCCACTACTATACCTACTGTGCCCAGCTTGCCATACCATTCTCGAGCTATCTCAACATTGGGCATGGTTGGCTTGCGCACAAGCTAGCCTGCGGTATAATTCCCAAGGGGCCGGTCTCGACTCCCTTAACCACTAACTCAGAGTCCTTCATGTAGGTAATGGGCTCAGACCCATCAACGTAAAAAGGTCCCCACATTAAATTGGTGACTCTATTAGGGGGTTGGGAAACAGACAGGGAAGGACAGGCAATTCCTTCGCGAGCCATGCCTCTAAGATCAAAGAAACATATAACATGGGTGTTGTGCCATCATAGGCAGAGTCATGGCCAACCACTCTTTGCCTTCCCAACTAGTCGATGGGCACCAACGTAATGGGGGTGGAGCCACAACCACAACAAAGAAACCCCGCAGACAACACCAAATTCATTAAGGTACTATAGTTAGTGCAGTATTCTCAGAGGCAGGTGATGGAGGAAATGCGCCAACTAAAGGTGGATAAGACTAAAGAAAAGGGTAGTCAACACAATCTTGAGAATGTAGTAGACAAGGAAGAAACCCCATAGGTGGAGGCACTCAAAATTCAGAACAATGCTTCATAACAATGGTTGACATAGTGACATTACTAGAACAAGAAAAGGCTAAAGCGGTCAAGGAGAGATTTTATTCAAGGAGGCTACAATACCATTCATATTTTTTTTCACTAAATGATATTAAATGATATTCCATTCATATTTTTTCCACTACTACTATATAAATACCCCCTTCCTCCATTCCAAGGCTCACAAAACCCCCCTCTTCTCCTCTCTTAAGTTCTAGTAAAGTAGAGTAGTCTTGTTATATCTTGGTCTTTTTGAGACTCGAGGTATTGAGTGAGACTCACTATCCCTCTCCAAGTTTTTTCTTTTCTATTCCACCCTTAAGACCTCCATCAAAAGTCTCCTCATCCACTGTATGGATCTTCCATACAGGCATAATCCCTTTCCCTAACTTGTTTTTAATATTATTATACTAAGATTAGGATTAGAGCATGCTAGTGTTTATTTAAATTCCTTGAATATGTTTGAATATTCTTAAATGTTTATATGCGTTCTTCACATGTTCTTAGTTGTTCATCACATATTCATGCATGACACTAGTTTTGATCTTAAATCCACATTAAAAATATGAAAAACATGCCTGTTTCGTAATTCTCTCAAATCCTTGAATCTAGGATATCACATGCACACACATTAAATTCAGCATGCAAATTGATTCAAACATATTGGATGATATAATATGAATGTTGGTCACCATAATCTAGAAGACTGGTTTCACTAGGCAAGATGGGTGCTTAACACCTTCCCATCTTGTAACATAGTCTCCGAGCTTAGATCAAGGGTTAATAGATAAACTACTTATCAATGTAATTTTTAATCTCTAGATTGTAACTAGGAAACTTAGCCATATACTTTTCTTAGATTGTATGTAGGACCAAAGCCATGTAATTTCCTATGATCAATTATAATTCAATTTCAAATAAATAAAATAAAGAGTTTTTCAACTATGGTTTTCTTATTTATTACAACAATTAAATAAGTGGCGACTCCATTGTAAAACCCTTAATCTAGAAGGGAAAATATAATCAATCGAACCTCAATTTTGCGAGGCAATAACACAACTCCACCCATTCACATTAGTTTTGCCCAACACCAAAAAACTAGGGTCGAGGACGCGGTCTCTCACAATGGCAACTCCGCTGGGGATATTGAGAGCTAAGCTTCAATCAGGTTATGGTGCCTAACCATGTCATTGTTTGTTTATTGCTTTTTTGAATTTAATATGTCTAATATGTCATTATATTACATGTCATGCATCATTTGCTCAAATGAAATTTATGTTATTTGTGTGCTAGCTTGGAAGCCCGGTAGTATTAGCCATGGATTGTGGTCTTCCTGAGACTCACATAGCCAACAGTGAACCTACTACCCACCGCAACAAGGATCATCATGGTTATACCATGGTGGTTTTTTAGGGACAAACTATACTGTTCAGACCTACGCGACGCTCCTAGCATCACAAGTTAGGTTGTACAACGTCCTAGCTTGTGGGGACCTTTAACCTACCTTCTACCCATGTTGTAAAATCCCATAGAACCAACCCTTAGGTCAGTTCATGTAAATTACATTGCATTATAAATGTGTTTGGCTATTGTTTGAACCATGATTAGTTATAGTTGCTTTATCACAACATATTCCACAACCTACTTTGGTAGAGATGGTGGAAGTGCTAACAGCTCGTCGAGCTACTTGGTTTGCTAATAAGTTGGGTTATGAGAAGGTGATGGTCGAAGGCGACTCAAAGATTATTATCAGAGCTATTTATATTTCCAAATCCTCCTATGGTCACATTATCCAAGATATTAAAGTTGTTGCCTTTGGTTTCCAGGATGTTCTTTTTTGCCATGTTTGTTGATTAGGACATAATATTGCTATATGCTCGTTAGACGAGCCTTAGGGTTTGTTTGATTGAAGATGGGATAGGGAGGATGAAAAATAAAGGAGATACAATAGGATAGAAGCCTAAAAATGAATGTGTTTAGTTAGGAGGGGAGGGAAGGAGAAAAATGATGGGGCCTAGTAGTTCTCTCCAGTTCCACCAAAACTTGATCTCTCCATATTGGAGATAAAATGAAAGTGAAAAGGGGAAGGTGTATTTTTGACAAAATTGTCCTTCACCACCAGCAAGCAAGTTTTATTTTTTTATTTTTTATTTGTTTTTATATTTTTCTTCTTTTTATTTTTCGGTTTATTCCACTGTTTAGTTAGTCTTGTGTTTTTCTTTTTTCTTCTTCTATTTTATTGTTTAGTTGGTACTTTTGGGTTTTTTTCTTTCTTTTTTTCCACTAGTTTTAGATCCATTTTTTTTTGTGCTTAAAAAAGAAGAAGAAGTGAAGTGTCCATGCACAAATTTTTTATCATCCACTATTCTTCCCCTCCAACCAAACGGACCCTTAGAGTCTAAACTCTATGTTATCTGGATAGAAGTTGATAGGCCAAGAATGTATTGACCCCTTTGGTAAATTAATCAATTAATTAGACAAGTTAACTAATTAGATTCAATTATATACAATAAGCGTGATAGCATAAAAAAAATCACCAACTAAGTTAAATGTAGTGGAAAATAAATTTGACACAGGTGATTTGTTTACGAATGGGGAAAATCACTAAGATAAAACTCCACAAAGTGAATTTAAAGTCATCACTCTCGAGAATCCACTATTATCAAAATAAGTGGTGACAAGTAAAGGAATCCTAATACCTTATACCAACCTACAGTTGAACCCTTACCTCAATATCCAATTGGACTTGTAATGTAGTGACAATCTCTCCTTTCAATGCATGGCTGTCAATACTTGACTAACCAATCAATGCACAGATCCAATTACGTGACTAACACATCAACTTGAGGAATGTTAGGATGTGTGCCCTTAAATCCTATTGTATGATGTTATGTATGTTATTATTTTTGACATTATGTATGACTTAATGTTGGTATTAATAAAGTTGTTTTGCTATTATCTAAAATAATGGTAACATGAATATTGAGACATTATCATATAGTCTATGAGATGCATAGTATGCGATTTATGTGAAAAGTCACAGAAGATATAAATCACAAGTTCTTTGTAAAGTCAAAATTTTAGTTTGTAGTCGGTGATGAAATTGGGCATTTCATCTACGAAGACTATAACATATCAACTAAGATGATTTGTCTTGATCATAGAAATGGAGATTTCTAGTTGATATGTTTTAAGAGTTAAAACATATTGAACTGGATCAGTGTGAGATTTATTATTCTCCTAACGACTGTCAAATGAATAATAAACTCACGACATATATTTGCATGAACTCTTAATCCTGAAAGAATAATGGACTTGATCATGAGGTGTAGGTTGCTTTGATATATCAGGAGTGAGATCTAGAGTTATGGTCAACACCTTAGTATGTTGGGCAATCACATTTAATATTGATGGAACATATATTATCAAGATGGAATTCATAGTCTCTTAACAGAGACACAAAATATTCTCTTAAGATAAGTTTAATGGGTTTGTTATTCAGAATATTAGGCCTAACTACTTTAGTAAATAGTTACTAGAGTATATATTTATGAGATTAGATTTCATAAATATATAATGAATAACTTAAAGGATTAAATCAAGTACTCAAGGATAAGATGTAGTAATTTACAAAGTGGCAATCTACATTTATAACTTTGTGTTACTACGAATATTTTATGAAGGGGTTGCATGTATAATAAAGTCTTGGGATATAATTTATATATAAGGCCTAGAGTGCAACTATATTTATATAGTGGTATTAAATATAGTTAATGGTAACTTTGAACTTCTCAAGAGTTGATAGAAAAGCCCAAGGCCCATTAGAGATAGTGTCTTATTGGTGCTTTTTGTTCCCACTCCAAGCCACACACTTAAGCCTAATTGGAAAGGCCCAAAAGGCCAGCCCAATTAGATAATCGGTTAGACACAAAGGGAAAAACATACAGAATTTTCTGTAGAGAATTTTTAGAAGAATACTATTATGAAGTGGTGTATGTAAGTATTAGATACTTTGACATTCTCCCTTTGGAATTGATTGAGAGACCACACATTTTGGGCGTTAGTGGAATTGGAGTGAAGATTGAAAGTGTTCCCAAGCGATATTGATCTTAAGTTCTGAAACTTATTTAGTACATGTTAACTTTTATGAATGAAGTAGATTCGTTATTTTGCCACTGCACACATGCATATTTCCTTCAAATGATATTAGAGTGGTCTTCATTTCGTAGCTGTTTAACATGTTTATAGTTTTGGAACTATAGAAAATAGTTTCATGTTGTTAGAAATTTGTTTTCTGCATGATTCTTGAAATTATTGTTTGATAAAAACTAATTTTGATGTTATGATGTTGTTTAATTTTTAGTTTAAGTATGTTAAACTGAATTTTAAGGCTATAGCATCAATGTAATTCAATTTTGATATCAATTTTCGTTCATTATGATCGTATACATGTTGTTTCATATATAAAAACATAGAAAAACTATCTTAAAAAAATTCTAGAAAAGTAAAAATTTGTGACGCTCGATTGATTGAGGATCTGTCGAGAATCTATCGAGCTGACAGAAGATCTTTCGATCGATCGAGGATCTGTCGAGAATCAATCGAGCTTCTTAGAACTTATTCTCGATCGATCGAGAATCTGTCGAGGATCGATTGAGGACTGTGGATTCAGAATTTTTATAAGTGTTTTTACATATATAAAGAGCAAGGCAATGTGTAATTAGTTTATGCATGTTTTAAATTTAAAAACCTTTATCTTAAAACATCTAGTGGGAGAGAGATACAAGGGTTGCATCTCACGGCCTCCATTGTTGGTTCATAGTAGTGTGAAATATATACTTTATATTTGTCTACAAGATTGGATTTCTTGGTTTATAGTGGTTTAATCAGACGCCTTGTCTTAGCTTCGAGCTTTGCATTCCATATGAAGGGTGTTTTGTCATGGTACTACAAAATAAACCTGTTAAAGGGATGAAATGAGGCTACAAATGATTCTAGGTAATAGTATACACTAGACTAAGTATTATAGTATTCTCTATGCTAAGTTCTTACTATTATTACTTAGAGACTAAATTTAAAAACAGTATATTATTAGTGTTTGATAAGAGTTATCATGCTAGCACTAATAATGAGAATAATTTTCAATCAATCATAGTATTTAATGTTCACTCTATGCTGAGGAATATTGAATATGAGATTGGGTTGTCGTTGCATATATTATGTTATGGTTTTATTAAGATTCCATTCTATATGCTTATATGCTAAATTGATAATGTCCAGTTTACTTATTATATTCATGTTTATTATTTTTAGATTTGAACATGGCATCATTTAGCCCACTTGTTTCTATTCTTAATCAAAACAAACTGACTAGATTCAACTATGTTGACTGGAAAAGAAATTTGGACATTGTTTTAACTGCTGAAGAGCACAAATATGTGCTTACTCAACCATGTCCTAGCTATCCTTCATTAGATGCTCCTCTTGAGGAAAAACAGCGATATGATCGTTGGTAGAAATCTAATGAAATGGCCAAGTGTTATATCCTATCATCCATCTCAAATGTTCTACAGCATTAAATGCAGTATGTAGAACTAGCTTCGAACATAATGCATAGTCTGAAGAAGATGTTTTGGTGAGCAAGACTGTTCAGCAAGGCAAGAAACCATGAGGCAAATTTATAATACCAAAATGACTGAAGGTACTTCAGTGAGAGAGCATTGTTTTACAATGATCTCTAATCTGAATACATTAAAGGTTTCAGGTGCCGACATTGATGGAGAATCCCAAGTGGATATGATACTTCAGTCACTACTAGAATCATTCAAGGAATTCAGACTCAATTACAATATGAAAAAAAAAAAGATTTATTCTTTATCTGAATTAATGAATGAGTTAATGGCGGTGGAAGGCATCCTTGATACTTCTAGTGTTGAAGCCAATGTTGGTGAAGCTTCTACTTCTCAACCTAGGTCAAAAGGCAAGGATAAGAAAAAAAAGAAGGACTTCACTAAGCAAAAGGGTAAGCAAATTTTCTTAGGGGTTTCCGACAAAGGAAAGAAGCTTAATGGAAAGTGTTTCCTTTGTGGTGAAAAAGGACATTGAAAGAGAAATTGTCCAAAGTTTAAGGCTGCCAAGAAAAAGGGTATGAAAACTTTCTTTCTTCTTGAAATATATTTGGTATGGAATCCCATGGATTCCTGGTGTGTGGATTCAGGTTATACTAATCATATTTGCAATGCTTTGCAGGGGTTTCAGGAGACCAGAAAACTGAATAAAGGAGAATTGTTTTTTACCTTAGCGGATGGGAGTAGAGTTCCAGTTATAGTTGTTGGTATTGTTAATTTGTGCTTTGAGTCTAGGGTTTTAATATTGGAAGACTGTCTATTTGTACCTAATGTTCGTAGGAATTTAATTTTTGCAACTTGTTTAGGTAAACATGGGTATTGTATTATCCTAAAAGACAATGTTGTAATAAAGAAGGATAAATTATTTATCTGTTCTGGCAATATTGTAGATGGTCTTTATATTTTAACTTCTGATAAGCATGAATTATATAATTCTGAATTAGATAATAATTCACATGTGAAATCATTAAAGAGAAAGTTTCATTCTATTAGTGAAGCATATCTTTGGCACTTGCGTTTAGGTTATATCAATTCAAACAGAATTCAAAGACTTATAAAAGATGGACTCTTGGGGTCCATGGACTTTGATGAATTTCTAGTTTGTGAATCTTGTTTGGAAGGTAAAATGACCAAACGACCTTTTAATGCAAAAGGTAGAAAAGCTCAAGATTTGCTAGAACTAATACATTCAGATGTATGTGGTCATATGTCAATCCAAGCAAGAGGTGGTTATGAGTATTTCATCACCTTTACTGATGATTACTCTAGATTTGGTTATGTGTACCTAATGAAATGGAAGTCCGAAACTTGTGACAAGTTCAAAGAGTTCAGGTTTGAAGTTGAGAATCACTTGGGTAAACGCATAAAGGTCATTCGATCTAATCGAGGTGGCGAATACCATCTTGGTGATTTTAAGAATTACTTGACTGAAAATGAGATTATATCCCAATTGACTGCATCTGGAACTCCACAACAAAATGGTGTAGCAGAAAGAAGGAATAAGACTCTTTTAGATATGGTTAGATCTATGATGAGTTACTCAACTCTACCATTTTTTTTTTTTGTTGGGATATGCCTTATGTGTTGCAATGTATCTTCTGAATTTAGTACCTTCAAAGTCTGTTCCTAAAACACCTGTAGAGTTGTGGAATGGGCGTAAGCCTAGTATGAGACATCTCTATATTTGGGGTTGTCTAGCACATGTGTTAAAAGGAAAGTCTGACAAGTTACAGTCTAAAACAGAAGTGGTTTTCTTTGTAGGGTATCCAAAAGGAACAGTTGAAGGTTTATTTTATAGTCACAAGGATAATAAAGTGTTTTTTAGCACAAATGTCAAATTCTTGGAAAATGACTATATGAATAATTTTACTCCTAGAAGTAGAGTTGTCTTGGTTGAAATGAATGAACTTGTACTTAAACAACCAATGGACAAAACTAGGGATGATGTGGATGTATTGGATACACCACAAGATACTATTCATGAGATATCTAGTACACAGGTGCCTCGTCGTAGTGGGAGAATTGTTTGGCCTCCTGTAAGATTCATAGGTTTGGGAGAAATTTATGAAGCTATCTCAGAAGAAACTGAATCGGATCCCTACACTTATGATGAAGTAATGAATGATATAGATGCACATCATTGGGTCCAAGCTATGAAATCTGAACTATATTCCATGTATTTCAATCAAGTTTGGGATCTTGTAGTGGCGCCTAACAGCATTAAACCTGTTGGTTGCAAATGGGTTTACAAGAGGAAGAGAGGGATAGATGGAAATGTTGAAACCTTTAAAGCAAGATTAGTAGCGAAAGGGTATACATAAAAGGAAGGCATTGACTATGATGAAGCTTTTAGCTATGCTTAAGTCTATCAGAATTCTCTAATCCATTGCTGCTTATTATGATTATGAGATTTGGTAAATGGATGTCAAGACTGCATTTCTTAATGGCAATCTTGAAAAAGAAATCTATATGTTGCAACCAGAAGGTTTCATAGCAAAGAACCAAGAGCATATGGTATGCAAGTTGAAAAGGTACATTTATGGACTTAAGCAAGCATCTAGGTCATGGAACATTAGATTTGATCAGGCAATCAAATCATTTGGTTTTGAAAAAAATCTTGATGAACCATGTGTGTACAAAAGACATCAAGACAAAGTAGTAATGTTCCTAGTTCTTTATGTAGATGACATTCTACTAATTGGAAATGATGTAGGGGTAATGTCATCGATTAAAGTTTAGTTGTCAAGCCAATTTGATATGAAGGACTTGGGCGAAGCTAACTATATTCTAGAGATCAAGCTTTGGCGAGATCGAAAGAATAGGATGTTAGGTTTGTCACAAGCCGGATATATAGATAAGGTTCTAGAACAGTTTAGCATGCAAAACTCCAAAGAAGGATTACTTCCTTTTAGAAGGCCTAAGACTCAAGAGGAGGAAAACATGATGAGACAAGTTCCTTATGCTTCTGCTGTGGGAAGTCTCATGTATGCCATGTTTTGTACTAAACCAGATATTTGTTATTCAGTTGGCATGGTCAGTCGATATAAATCAAATCCAAGACCTAAACATTGGCAAGTTGTAAAGCATATTCTCAAGTATCTAAGGAGAATGAGGGATTATATGCTTGTTTACCGTTGTGAGGATTTGATTCCCATTGGCTATACAGATTTGGATTTTCAGTCGGATCTAGATTTCAGAAAATCCACGTTGAGATGTGTTTTCACCTCGGGAGGTGGAGCCATAAGTTGGAGGAGTGTTAAGCAATCTTGTATTACGGACTTCACCATGGAAGTCGAGTGTGTTGCTGCTTGTGAAGTAGCAAAAGAGGCTGTTTGGCTTAAGAAATTCCTTTTTGATCTTGGTGTTATGAGAATTGAGCAAGCTCCTATTACATTGATCTGCGACAATAGTGGAGCGGTTGCACAATCCAAGGATCTGAGGAATCACAAGAAAGGAAAGCACATAGAGAGAAAGTATCACATCATTTGAGATATTGTTGCTCGTGGAGATGTGGTAGTAGTAAAGATTGATGGTGCAAAGAATCTAGGGATCCCTTTACCAAAACCTTGCCCCAAAGGACTTTCAAGTCACATTTGGAGGAGACGGGAGTTAGATTAGTGCACAATAGTCTTTAGTGCAAATGAGAGATTGTTAGGATGTGTGCCTTTAGATCCTATTGTATGATACTATGTATGTTATTATTTTTGACATTATGTATGACTTAATGTTGTGTTCAATAAAGTTGTTTTGCTATTATCTAAAATAATGGTAAAATGAATATTGAGATATTATCATATAGTCCATAAGATGCATAGTATGTGATTTATGTGAAAAGTCACAGAAGATATAAATCACAAATTCTTTGTAAACTCAGAATTTTAGTTCGTAGTCGGTGATGAAATTGGGCATTTCATCTGCGAAGACTATTACATATCAACTAAGATGATTTGTCTTGATCATGGAAATGGAGATTTCTAGTTGATATGTTGATATGTTTTAAGAGTTAAAACATATTGAACTAGACCGGTGTGAGATTTATTATTCTCCTAACGACTGTCAAATGAATAATAAACTCATGACTTATATTTGCATGAACTCTCAATCCTGAGAGAATAATGGACTTGATCATGAGGTGTAGGTTACTTTGATATATTAGGAGTGAGATCTAGAGTTACGGTCAAAACCTCAGTCTGTTGGACAACCACATTTAATGTTGATGGAACATATATTTTCAAGATGGAATTCATAGTCTCTTAACGGAGATATAAAATATTCCCTTGAGATACGTTTAATGGGTTTGTTATTCAGAATGTTAGGCCTAACTACTTCAGAAAATAATTACTAGAGTATATATTTATGAGATTGGATTTCATAAATATTTAATGAATAACTTAAAAGATTAAACTAGGTACTCAAGGATAAGATGTAGTAATTTACAAAGTGGCAGTCTACATTTATGACTTTGTGTTACTACGAATATTTTATGAAGGGGTTGCATGTATAATAAAGTCTTGGGATATAATTTATAGATAAGGCCTAGAGTGCAACTATATTTATATAGTGATATTAAATATAGTTAATGGTAACTTTGGACTTGTCAAGAGTTGACAAAAAAGCCCAAGACCCATTGGAGATAGTGTCTTATTGGTGCCTTTTGGTCCCACTCCAAGCCACCCACTCCAAGCCACACACTTATACCCAATTAGAAAGGCCTAAAAGGCCAGCCCAATTAGAAAATCGGTTAGACACAAAGGGAAAAACATACAGAATTTTCTGTAGAGAATTTTTAGAAGATCACCATTGTGAAGTGGTGTATGTAAGTATTAAATACTTTGACATTCTCCCTTTGGAACTGATTGTGAGACCACACATCTTGGGCGTTAGTGGAATTGGAGTGAAGATTGAAAGTGTTCCCAAGTGGTATTGATCTTCAGTTTTGAAATTCACCGCTCCAAGGTACATTCTCTTGTTTTTAAGTTGTTCTGAAATTTATTTAGTACATGTTAACTTTTGTGAATGAAGTAGATCCATTATTTTTCCGCTGCACACATGCATATTTCCTTCAAGGAAGTTGTTGGCTACAAAGTTCTTCAATTTATCCAAACAATGAAGATCAAGAAGCTCCTGGGTTACAAAACCCTTGGTGGAAAGACATAGTAGCTTCTTCAAAGAATATGGTAAACTAAGTCAACTTTTTTCTCCCGTCACACAATGCATGAAGGGATGCTCTGTTTCTGTGTGTGACAGCCTTTAAAATAATCTTTATATTTGTTTAGAGTTGTGAGAAAAGAAACCCTATACAAATACACTTGGATATGCGTGAAAACAGATTTGGAAATTTGAATTTCGTAATTCTCGTTAGATACTGTTTCTATCAAGCAGCTGTCAAGATTCGTCATTAAATCTCAATAGATATCTATCTGTTTAGAAATCTGTTGAGTTTCAATGAACAAAATTTTTTCACTGTTTCTTGGATAATTTTGTATGGCTTCAATATTAGACTTGAACTCTTGTTCCTTGAAGTACTAAACTCATCCTAGATCTACCCAATTACAAGTAAAGTGCGTTTGTCAAAGTATTAGCCAATTTACGTAACATATGTTCTAACAAGTTCCACATATGTCCTAACAATCTCCCCTTTTGGCAATTCGTTACAAAACCAAAACAAACAAATGAAGTATGAAAGAAGTCATAAATCACTAAACTCATAATTCACTTGTTAAATACAATAAAATCTAATCCTAACACAAACTCTTCAAAAATTTTGCAAGAAGAGAATTTATGGCATGATAGATTTTGACAACTTGTCTTTTTGAAACACTTTAAACAAAACTCATCAAGGCATCTTAATGTGAAACAGAAATAAAAGATTGCATACATAAAGAAACATGTGTATAAAAAGAGAAAAAAAAAAAACAACACTTGGAGAGATAGGTGAGAAACAACATACATCATCATATACATAAATGAGAAAATAAGTTTAATGTATGTCATCAATAAATGGTCACAAGACCTATACACTGGTCTAATGTAACTAAAAAGAAAGAAAAAAAAAGTACATATAAACCTCACTACAACCCTAAAAAAAAAAAACAAAAAAACTTGCCTAACAAAAAAAATGTCCTATGCTAACTCTCCCCCTAAATACATGACTACTCTCATCCCAATATTACTCCCCTTTTTTGCCACGAATGACAAAGGTTAAGTCAACACTGAGAGATTGTCTCATTATCACCAGAAGAGCTAGCATCCTCATCCTCATCATCATCACCAGTACCATCATCAGCATCCTCATTAGCCGAAGCCTCGGGTGAAGGAGAAGGTGGAGCGACAAAGCCACCCTTCTAAGCCTGCCATCGAGTGATACGGCCAACACGGATGTTCACTTGACATAACTCATCATTGAGAGTGTTAAGACGAGCATCCATACACTCAAGCTATGCCATTATGGCCTCAAGAGTCACACCACTTGCTGAAGAAGAAGAAGGAGTGGAGGTGGATGGAGTGGTGGAAGTGGGAGGATTCGTCGTCTCGGTCCTTGGCCTCTTTGGTCAAAGATGGGCCTCGCTCCGTCGAACAGACGTTGCGCTAATGGCTCCTATGAGAGTCACACCACTTGCTGAAGAAGAAGAAGGAGTGGAGGTGGATGGAGTGGTGGAAGTGGGAGGATTCGTCGTCTCGGTCCTTGGCCTCTTTGGTCAAAGATGGACCTCGCTCCGTCGAACAGACGTTGCGCTAATGGCTCCTATGATAGGATAGATGGAAGAATATGGAAGATGGATAAAAAGATGGCGAAGAATCCGCACGATAGATGAAGGAGAAATGAGCTTATCACGGGTTGCCATATCTCTATAAACATCGATGAGAGAAAGAATAAAGTGAAAAGGAAAGTCTATAGAGAGGTCCTCAAGGAAGGATAGCAAAAACTGGGCACAAGGCTCTGTAATGGAGTTATAGTGAGACAGTGGATATAGAACAAATGTCTTCACCATGTTTAGGAATCTTGGGCCTTTTGCAAAGTCCGAGTATGGGGTGTTTTAAGGACCACCACATAGGGAAGGTCTCTCACAAAAGTGAGATATGAGCTCGTCTTTGGATACAGTGCTCAGACGCTGATGAGCAAGGTAGTTAGGATGCGCTACCAGCGAAACGTGTAGTATCTCAGATACAAGATCTAGAGTGACTACGATACGTGTACCTTTGATATGCATAGCAAACCCGAGGCACAGAGTATTGATACCATACATATTAGAGTAAAACTCCTGTATGATCATGATAGGACAACTCAAGGGTATCTCACATAGAGATTCCCATCCTCGAGTGTGAATGACACTGGGTAGAGCAGTATTGGAAAAATTCGATAGAATCATATAGCACTCTGGATGAATGCCACATTTAGAAAAGTTCTCCAAGAAGTCCTTATGGGCCTTCTCATCGAGGAATCGAACCTGAGCAGGAGTAGAATTAGAAGAAGATGTCCCAAAACAAAGAGGGTTCCAAGACGGAGTGGATTGGCACTTGGCTAGCATGTGCAGACTATCCGAAGAAAGAAAGTGAGAAATAGGAAGAAAAAGAAATCACAACCCAGAATAGATGTATAGAAAAGAAAGGGTATGTATGCATGAAAAATGCATGAACATGTGAAGTGCTAAAAGAAATTGCATCATGGGGTTCAACCAAATCTAAACCTAACAACACAATTTTCCAAATTCAAGCACACATTTAAATGCATGAAATATTGGGAAAATGCAAATGCAATGCAATGCATGATCATATAGCATCAAATACGCAACACCCAACCCCAAAATTTCACAGAAAACTCAAAAATTTCAAAAACTCCAAAAAATTCACAAAACCCCAAAAACCCAGGTCTAATGCGTGAAATGCATGAGAAAAGAGAGATTAGAGAAACATACCAAAGGATTTGAGACTAGATTAGGCTGAAAATCACATGGCTAAGAGGTTTTGAGTAAGAAGAAGGTGTTTGGATGGAGAGATATGAAAAAGTGAGATCTAATTTGGCATTTTTGGTATTTAAACAAAACGCAACTCGATGGATTGAGGATCTGTCGAGCACTAAATCTCAACAGATATGAATCTGTCGAGAATCTGTTGATGGAAAAATTACCTCGACGGATTGAAAAGCTGTCGAGAAGCTATCGGCTAGACAGAAATTTTCTCAATGGATCGAGAATCTGTCGAGAAGCTATCCAAAAAAATTCTAGATAGTTCGATGGATCGAATATGCGATAAGATTTGTCAAGAAAAGAAGTCTAAGAGGTTTGATAGATAAGAAGCTGTCGAGGATCTATCAACAAGCTGTCGAGCTTGATAAAAAGTAGCTTTTCAAAGAGAGGAAAAACACCTAGAGATTTATGCACACAAGCAAGCTACTCAACCAAAGATCCAATCAACATGTTAGGCTTTCAAAAACATCTCTCAACAAGAGAAATCCAAAGCATTCATAGATCCAAAACACACACACACACACTCATAATAAACAAGTCTAACCAATTTTATATTTCAAAAATAGGTCAAGACAACTTAGTAAGTATACATTAACACATGTATCCCTTGTGATGACCAAATCACATTATACCTGCACATGTTTCAAAAGTAGTAAAGAATTTGCATGTTGTATGTGAAAACATCGCAAGAGTGCATAAGTCTCTCATATTATGATGATTTAAGATATGAGAAAATCAATTTAACTCACACACAATCATAACTGCTTAATGGGGACTATCAATTTTGTGGTACATTCTATAACTCTCATATCTCCTAGAAACACACTTGCATCCATATTTAAAATCATTTTGATTCTTTTTGCTTTTCATTTTCTTTGCATATTTTTTTTTGAGCATATCATGCATGGGCATATAAGAGAGAGAAAAGAAATACCCAATTATGTTAAGCCAAAACATCACAATTTTGCCATGCCGAAGCAAACAGTTGTTATTCATGATTAGCGGGCTTTAGTGGTGAGATGGTTATTTATGCCTTTCTCTTAGGATTTTCTAGTCCTTCCCATCAAAAAAACTGATATGAGTGTTAATTATAATAGATTACTTAATTGTACTCATCACAAACATGAGCCACGAAACTCACTTACTTAGTTGTGCATTAAGATGCTCATCTAAGCTACAAAAAATACAAAGTTTAGAAAACTTTGTTTCAATGGCTATCCAAGGTACACAAGTATTAATGAACACAAAAACACACTGTTTTTGTATTTTTCAGATTTTTCAATTTTTTTTTTATTTTATGAAAAAAAATAAAGCAAAACTAAAAACAAACAAACAAAAACATGTTAAACAAAGTAAAGCATAAAACTAGACTGACTTAAACAAAGGAAAGCAAAACACACAAGTAATGCATAATTTGTTGGGGTTTATGCACTAAAATATAATTTATTGGCATGTCATAAATAATTAAATTGTTTAATTATATGAGATTATCTATAAATGAACTAATGGGACATTATCATAGTCCATGAGATGCATTGTATGCGATTTATGTGATTTAGTCACAAAAGATGTAATTCACAAGTTCTTTGTAAACTCAAAATGTAATTCGTAGTCGGTGATGAAATTGGGCGTTTCATCTGCGAATACTATAACATATCAACTAAGATGATTTGTCATGATCATAGAAGTGGAGACTTCTAGTTGGTAGGTTGATATGTTTTAAAAGTTAAGACATATTGAACTAGACCGCTTTGAGATTTATTATTCTCATAACGACTGTCAAATGAATAATAAATCTCACGACTTCTATTTACATCAACTCTAAATCCTAAGAGAATAATGGACCTGATTATGAGATGTAGGTTGCTTTGATATATCAAGAGTGAGATCTATTAGTCACGGTCAAAACCTCAGTATGTTGGGTAGCCACATTTAGTGTTGATGGAACATATATTCTCAAGATGGAATTCATAATCTCTTAATGGAGATATAAAATATTCTCTTAAGATAAGTTTAATGAGTTTGGTTATTCAGAGTGTTGGGCCCAATCACTTTAGTAAGGAGTTACTAAAGTATATATTTATGAAATTGGATTTTATAAAGGATTAAACCGGGTACTCAAGGATTAAGATGTAGTAATCTTCAAAGTGGCAGTCTATATTCATGACTTTGTATTACTACGAATATTTTAATGAAGAGATTGCATGTATAATAAAGTCTTGGGATATAATTTATTAATAAGGCCTAGAGTGCAATTATATTTATATAGTAGTATTAAATATAATTAATGGTAACTTTGGACTGTCAAGAGTTGATGGAAAAGCCCAAGGCCCATTAAAGTTAGTGTCTTATTGGTCCCTTTTGGTCCTACTCTAAGCCACACACTAAAGCCCAATTGGAAAGGCCCAATAGGCCAGCCCAATTAGATAATTAGTTAGTTATAAAGGGTAAAACATACAAAATTTTTATTAGTAATATAAGAAACGATGTGTGAGAGAGTGTGTGACACACTTTCATTCTCTATTTGAAAACTAATTGAGAGACCACACATCTTGGGCGTAAAGTGGAATTAGAGTGAAGATTAAAAGTGTTCCCAAGTGCTTCTAATCTTTGTTTTGAATTTTTCCACACCAAGATACGCTATCTTGTTCTTAAATTCTGAAATTTACATAGTGCATGTTATCAATCATGACTGAAATAGATCCTTATTTGTTGATTCCGCTATGTGTTTTGTATGAGATACAAAACCATTGCAATAATTGGTGTCAGAGTCAGGTTTTCATATCATAATTGTATAGCGTGTGATTGGATTTTAGAATTTTAGAAAACCGTTATCTTTGTGTTTCAATTTTCTGCATCATTAAGTAATGGTGGCATGTCTTAATTGTTATTGCATCATTTGAATATTATGTAGAGAATTGCATCACTTATATATATATATATATATATATATATATATATATATATATATATATATACATATATAGCCATTACAATTCTACAAGGCTTGGCTTTTCAAGCATTCTTTTGTCTTGCATATGTTATGGCTGTGATATCCGTTCAAAAAGAAGAAGTTATTAACAAATGGTAGTTATGGAAATGGAGGGCATGAGTAACTACATTTGTTTGTACTGATTCTATGCACCGTTCGGTTTATGATTGCATGACTTGCATATTGTTGCACGGCTTGGAGCATGGATTGCATGGCTTGATTTTAAGTCCACAGCTTGGCTTTCAAATGCATGGCTTGGTTTTGTATGGATACATGTGTTTTCATTTTGGCCATCTTGCATGAATTAAAAGCAAGATTTGTACATGACTGTAAGTTATATATATATATATATATATATATAATATGTAATAATTATATATTACATATATTAATTTGTATAATATATTATATATAATATATTATGGATTTTTATATGTAATAAAGGTTTTTATTACGTTATATATATTTATATATGCTAATGCTAGTTTAATGAAATTTATTCCTAATGATATTAGGATTATGTTTTCAAAGTGTCTAGCATTATTAGGGTTCTTGATAATGATCTTGAAAACCTTAAAGTTTGATCTGTAAATCTTCGTTGATAAAATCAAAAGTGTGTTTGATGGAAAAATAATGAAGATGTCAAAAACGATTACCAGAAAATTCTGGAAAAAATTCAGTTTTGCGAGTCTCGATCGATCGAGAATTCCTTTCGACCGATCGAAGGCACCAAATTTTGAATTTTCACTTGTTTTTAACGAAGTGTTAAAACTTCAATAAAAGTAAGGCTATGTGATTAATTTTATAGTCCTTAAAAGTTAAGGATATTTATTAATCATTATCTAACTAAAAGATCTAATGATATCAAAGATGTTAGTTAAATAGAACTCTTAATCTTAAATTGTTTTATGATTAGAAGTCCTTAATTTATTTTATTTAGAGGTTTTTAATTAAACTAAAATTCTAATTAAAAGTTATATAGTATCTAATGTGATTAGAATATTTTATCTAATAAATTAAGGATAGAGTTCTATATAACTAATTTTTGATTCATTAGTGTTTAAGGAAGTCTAAATAGTTTAGGACTACCATTTTAGTTAGTGATTCTAATGAGATTAGAATCTTCAATAGTTGTGAGAGATCACAATTATTTAAGAAAAACCCAAATAACGAGTGGGAGTGTTGAAAAAACCCTTTTGTTAAGTTTATTGTAATGTGAATAGTTACCTTGTCTTAACTTCGAGTCTTGCATTCCATGCGGAGGGTATATACTTCACGGATTACAAGGTTAAACTTCTTTATGATTGTGCGAATGTTCGTTACACTAAAGTGACGTAACTTAGTAACATCATATCGAATTTAAACAATTAAACACATTTGATGTGTAGGGTTAAAATTGTGATTAGATCACAATGTTTTTAGGACAATCGACTTGTTTTAAAATTTCTAGTGGGAGAGAGATACAAGGGTTGGATCTCACGGCCTCCATTGTTGGTTCATAATAGTGTTAAACATATACTTTGTCTTTGCTTCGAGCTTAGCATTCTATGCGAAGAATATTTATTTCATGGTACTACAAGATTGAATTTCTTGGTTTATAGTAGTTTGATCAAACACCTTGTCTTAGTCTCAAGTTTTGCATTCCATGCGGAGGGTGTTTTGTATCATGGTACTACACAATAAGCCTGTTAAAGAAATGAAATGTTGCTACACATGATTCTAGGCAATGGTGTACACTAGACTAAGTTTGATAGTATCCTCTATGTTGAGTTTTTACTATTATTACTTAGAGGCCAAAGGAAGAGCAACAAATTATTTTTGTTTGGTAAGAGTTACCATGATAGCATTAATAATGAGAGTAATTCTCGCCTGATCGTAGTGGTTGATATTCACTCTATGTTGAGGAATATTAATTGCGGGATTAGGTTGTTGTTGCACCTAGTATAGTATTTTTTTGGGTTTTATACTATATGGTTATGGATGCAAAATATAATGTCCCTGTAATTATGTTCATTGTCTCAAATTGAAGTTGCCATAAATTTTTGTTCTCTAACTATTTTTTTTATTAAATCACATTAACTAAGAAATAATTTTGGACATGGTACTTAAAGGAGCTAAAGTACATGTTTATGTTTCGATTCAGCATTATCATAATTTCCTATGCATGATGCATTGATGGAAGATGGCTTATGATATGATCATAATCTCCATTGAAATGTTAATATGTTACATTGGCTTTTATCTCAAATGTGCTACAGCATGAGATGCAAGAGTTAGTACTAGACTTAGACTTTGTGTTAAGTCTATATGAGATGTTTGGTATGAAATATCGTGCTACTAGACGATATTTTATATAAGTCATATTGAGTGCCAAGAAAAGCTTAAGTAGTTCCAATTCTATACCATTTTATGAAAATATTTTCATTTTAAAATGAATTGGAATTCTTTGATGTAGAGATTAAATGTTAATCTCATATGGATATGATTCACAAGTCATTGATAGAATCATTTGATCAATTCAAACTGTTTTATAAATAAATTTTTATTTATTATTTTATCTGAATTGATGACTGAATTCTATGCAAAGGAAGACATCCTTAAAGCTAAGGCTAGGATCAATATGATTTAATTCAAATTCTTAGCCTAGACCGAAAGAAAAAGGTGGTAAGAAGAGGAATTAAAATACCAAATAGTTGGGCAAGCTATTTGCCCTAGTAGTTGCCAAAAGGGAATTAGACTCAAAAGTATGACCAAAGGAAAGTGTTTCTGGTTTGGTAATGCGAAACTTTGTCCATGATTGTTTTCTAGATGGAGATTTACATGTTTTACTTTTTAAAGAGAAAATTTACATATTTTGGTATTGTATGTTTTTGGTACTTATGTCTAGATCTTATTAATTTAAATGGTATTCAAGATTGGTGAAAGATGGGCTTTTAGAACCATTACTTGTTAAATTTCCAATCTATGAATTCTTTTTAGAGGATAATATGATCTAGGGTTCCTTTATTGTAAAGGAATATAGTATCAAGGACTTCTTTAAGTCAGTGCATACATGAAAGAGGAATAAGACTCTTTTAGAAATAGTAAAGTACATAATAAGTATTTCCATTTCCTTATTTCTTTTCGAGATATAATCTATGTATTACTATACATTTTCTAAAATTGATTTCAAAAGTTTGTTCCTAGGACATTTGTCAAATTGTGGATTGGGTGAAAACCTAGTATATGATACTTCCATTTTTGGGGATGTCCAACACTTGTGCTAGAAAGGAAGTCTAACAAATTGAAATCAAAAGGTAGAAAAATGTGTGTTTATGTTGGGTATCCAAAAAGAATTTCAAAATATTGTTTTGGTAGTCATAAAGAAGATAAGATGTTTGTAAAGCACAAATACAAAGTTCTTGATGATGACTACGTGAATAATCTTAAAGCTATACATAGAATTTTTCTAGAAGAAATATGTGAGAATTTGTTGAAAGACAACTATAAAATACATTTAGAAATGAGATGGTTGTATTAGATACACCACAAGGAATTGTTCTATATATACAGCTAATACACCGATACAATATCGTAGTGGGAGGATTATCAATTGTCAAATAAATTCATACTTTTGGAATAAACTTTTGAAGTCATTCCACAAGGATATGAATTTGATCATCGGTCCTACGTAGAGGCAATAGATGATATAAATATGAATTACTGGATCAAGGTTATAAAAATAGAATTAGATTCTATTTAAAGTCTAGAACTTGTAGAGGAGCCGAATGGCA
Organism: Castanea crenata; assembly: GCA_020976635.1. Taxonomy (NCBI): domain Eukaryota; kingdom Viridiplantae; phylum Streptophyta; class Magnoliopsida; order Fagales; family Fagaceae; genus Castanea; species Castanea crenata. The sequence continues at coordinate 5,455,600 of JAGHPS010000020.1, forward strand.
TTAAGCCTATTATTCACAAATAGGTCTACAAGAAAAATGAGATTGATAGATTTGAAGGTGCAAACCTTCAAGCTCAAGAAAAGTGGTGAAAAGATTTATTCAGAAAGAAATGATTCGATTATGAAAAGATTTTTTCACCAATAGTCAAGTTTGACTCTATTTAGATTCTCTTATCCATTATATTTCATTTGGATGAAATATGACAATGGATATCAAGAAAGCTTCTTTTAGTAGCAATCTTGAAGAAGACATCTATATGATGTAACTAGACTTGTACATAGCAAAGAAACGGTAGTATTTCAATTGCAAGTTGCTTAAATTCCATTTAAAGATTAAAGCAAGCATCTAAATCATAAAATATCATCTTTGATCAAGAAATCAAATTGTTTGATTTTGATCAAGTATTAAAAGGCCTTAAGTGTGTAAAAGCTATATAGAATAATAAATTTCTTAATGAATGTTGATGACATTCTAATCATTTAGAATGATGAAGAGTTATTGTCATCAATGGATTTTTTGGTTGTCTAGTCTAGTTTGATATAAAGTACTTGGGAAAGACTGGTTATATCCTAAGAATTAAACTTTGTTATAATTCAGAATTTAGGATGTTGGGTCTATCTCAAATTGCTTAAATATATTAGATTCTAGCCAAATATAGCATATAATACATCAAGAAATGATTCTTTCCTTTTAAGTTTAAAGTTTTTTTATATAGGACTGTGGTCCTAAGACATATAAAAGGAAGAGCATATTAAGACGGTTCCTAATACGATACTAATAGGAAGTCTTTATGCTATGCTGAATACTAGGCTAAATATCTATTTTGCAGTGGGCCTGGTAAGCGAATATCATTTGAATCAAATCTCACTTAATTCAGTGGGAACAAAGAATTTACTCATATATCTTAGGAGAATGAGGGATTACATGCTTGTCCACAAGAGTGAGGTTTTGATAGTTACTGGATGTAGAAATACTGACTTGTAGTTTGATTGTGATTAATGAATTTAGACTTCAAGATATGTGTTCATCCTAAGTGGTGAAGATACACATTAAGTATAAGTATTATCTCATTAGAGAGATATGTGTACTTAAGTAGTAGTATAAATGATAATTTATGCAATAAATCTGGTTGAAACTTGTTTCCAAACCTTGCCTTAGAGTGACTATGAATTACTCTAAAGGGAGATAAGTGTCGGACATATGGTAAATTGTCTTTGAGTGCAAGTGGGAGATTGTTGGGGTTTATACACTAAAATCCAATTTATTGGCATGCCATAAATAATTAAATTGTTTAATTATATGAGACTATCTATAAATGAACTAATGAGACATTATTATAGTCCATTAGATGCATTGTATGTGATTTATGTGATTTAGTCACAGAAGATGTAAATCACGAATTCCTTGTAAATTCAAAATGTAGTTCGTAGTCGGTGATGAAATTGGACATTTCATCTGCGAAGACTATAACATATCAACTAAGATGATTTGTCTTGATCATGGAAGTGGAGACTTCTAGTTGGTATGTTGATATGTTTTAAGAGTTAAGACATATTGAACTGGACCACTGTGAGATTTATTATTCACATAACGACTGTCAAATGAATGATAAATCTCACGACTTCTATTTACATCAATTCTAAATCTTGAGAGAATAATAGACCTGATCATGAGATGTAGGTTGTTTTGATATATCAAGAGTGAGATCTATTAGTCACGGTCAAAACCTCAATATGTTGGGCAGCCGCATTTAGTGTTGATGGAATATATATTCTCAAGATGAGATTCATAGTCTCTTAATGGAGATATAAAATATTCCCTTGAGATAAGTTTAATAGGTTTGGTTATTCAGAGTGTTGGGCCCAACCACTTTCGTAAGGAGTTACTAAAGTATATATTTATGAAATTGGATTTCATAAATATATGATGAATAACATAAAGTAATAAATCGAGTACTCAAGGATTAAGATGTAGTAATCTTCAAAGTAGCAGTCTATATTCATGACTTTGTATTACTACGAATATTTTAACGAAGAAGTTACATATATAATAAAGTCTGGGGATATAATTTATTAATAAGGCCTAGAGTGCAATTATATATATAGTGGTATTAAATATAATTAATGGTAACTTTGGACTTGTCAAGAGTTGACGGAAAAGCCCAAGGCCCATTGGAGCTAGTATCTTATTGGTCCCTTTTGGTCCCACTCCAAGCCACACACTAAAGTCCAATTGGAAATGCCCAATAGGCCAGCTCAATTAGATAATCAGTTAATTATAAAGGAAGAAACATATAGAATTTTTATTAGTGATATAACAAACGATGTATGAGAGAGTGTGTGACACACTTTCATTTTCCCTTTGAAAACTAATTGAGAGACCTCACATCTTGGGCGTAAAGTGGAATTGGAGTGAAGATTAAAAGTGTTCCCAAGTGCTTCTAATCTTTGTTTTGAATTTTTGCACACTAAGGTACGCTATCTTGTTCTTAAATTCTGAAATTTACATAGTTCATGTTATCAATCATGAATGAAATAGATCCTTATTTGTTGCTTCCGCTATGTGTTTTGTATGAGATACAAAACTAGTTTTTATCCAACATAACCATGAGAAGGGGGGGTGGTAGAAAGAATAAGTGACTGAATCACTTAGAAACTTTTTCCTTCCAAACCTTAGTTTTGGAGGAAGAACCTTTCCTTTGTGTGAACCCTTGAACTAGAGGTGAGGTGGAAGAATTGAAACAGTTCAAATTCGAAAGGAACATAAGGGCCTTTAGAAGATCTCTCAGAGGGACCAGAGAGGATGAAAATTGATTTTGGTTTTCAGATGAGATCATACTTGATGGGGGAATAATTCAGCCCATCTCCTAGTCGTCCATACAGGTCGTCCATGACCCACCTGCCACTGAGAATACCCTCAGGAGCTTGCCTACAAGTACCTCGTCCAGGTAAGTAGAGCTCAGGACGAGGTAAACACCAGTGATACACTCGTCCAGATTGCCGACATACTCGTCTTGAGGATGTTCACTCGTTATACGAGACAGCCCTGCGCATGTAACAAAACACACCCAACTGAGGAACTCCAGGACGAGGGTAGCACACTTAGCAAAATCTCCAAATAAGATATGACAGTCCCTTATCCCATGGATAACCGCCAGGTATCCGTTGTGAAACAAGAGCATAACTTCCAAACGGTTATGCAGGTTACGTTTGAGTTCTATCTCTCCTTGAAGCCAGGAGAAATTCAAATTTTGGTAACTGCCTATGAGAACACTATATAAAGGCTGTTTCAGACAAACCCAAGGTATGTGAATTTTTACTCCAAAAAAGTTGGAACTCATAATATGGAGAGGAAAACTAACTTTGCCATCAGAGGGTTTTCGGCCGGCAACCCCGGTCACCTTTGATTCGCTTTTCTTTCTTTCTTTCAGTCCGCCGAAAGAACCAGTAGTCCTTTCAAGTCCGAAGCATCCAGCCTACTGATTTTTCTTTGCATCATCAGTTGGCGCCGTCTGTGGGAACAGCAAGTTACTCTATCCCAGACAAAAGGCTGAATGGTTCGAACAAGATCAAGGGCTACCAGCCCAGGCCACCAGGAGAGTAGGGATGCTTCCAGTAATCCCCTTCGCGATCGCAGATCAGCGCCTGTAGTGCAACCACCGTCTGTTCAACACATACAATCCATGGCTGCTGCTATGGCAGAACTGACACGACAAAACCAGGAGTTGAATAGGGAGATCAACCTCAGGAGACGGCGTCAAGGACGAATGGAGGGAAGGGCCCCAAGTCAGGAAGAAAGAGGGGAAAATGTAGAGTCCGAAGACCAAACAAGGGGTACCACTTCAAGAAGGGTGCCGCACTTGGAAAAAGAAATGGACCAGATGAGAAAAGCCATGGATGAAATGAGGGAAAACATGAGGCGAGCAAACCCAGTAGATGATATGGTCCACCGAACGGACTCCCCTTTCATAGCTTCCGTCAACAGTCATCCTCTACCCCCAAAATTCAAAATGCCCTCTCTGGACTCATACGATGGAAATCGCGACCCTTGCGATCACATTGCAACTTTCAAGACGACCATGCACCTGCAGGGGGTCCCAGACGATATCATGTGCAGAGCTTTTCCCACCATGCTCAAGGGGCCAGCGCGAGTGTGGTTCAGTAAGATTCCCCCAAACTCAGTGGGGTCATTTGAAGAACTGAGTAAGCTGTTTGTCAACAACTTCATTGGAGGACAGCGTCACAAATGTTCCTCCTCCAGCCTGCTGACTATAGAGCAGGGGGACAATGAGAGTTTACGATCCTTCATCACTCGGTTTAACAGAGAAGCCTTAACGGTGGATGAGATGGATGACAAGCTATTGCTAGCCGCTTTCCACAATGGGGTCAATTCCGACTTATTCATTCATAAGCTCTACGAGCAGGAACCACAGACTATGGCTGAGCTTGTCCATTCGGCCCAGAATTTTATGAATGCTGAAGATGCCATCATAGCCAAGAAGAGAAAAAGAGCAGAGCGCTCGGAATTGGGCTACCATCGCCATCCTGACCAGGGACCTCGTCCAAAGAAAGTTCGGGTAGACGATAGAAAGGATAAGGATGGTAAGAAGGCCAGTTCCTCTGCAAGGAATCAGCAATACACGCCCCTGGCTATGCCATTAGAGCAGGTTCTTATGCAGATCAAGGATGATCCGTCCTTGAAGTGGCCGGACAAAATGAAGGGAGATCCCAACAAGCGTAATAGGAGCAAGTACTGTCGTTTTCACAGGGACCATGGGCATGATACAGACGAGTGCTTTGACTTGAAACAGTAGATAGAAAATCTCATTAGACAGGGAAAGTTGAGGAACTTCCTTGGACGAGACCAGAGAGATGAGAAAATGAAGGCCAAGGTGGAAGAATCGTCGCGCCCCCCACTAGGAGAAATCAGGGTAATTATAGGGGGAAGCTCAACGGTGCAGTCGTCCAAGTCAAGGAAGACATACCTCAGGGTAGTGCAGAACATCCAACAGTCTGGACGACCTCCTAGGACGAGGGAGGTAGACCAACAGGCTGTTACTTTCACGGACGAAGAGGCAGGACGAATTCACCACCCACACGATGACGCGATAGTCATCACCCTACTCATCTCTGACTACACAACCAGGAGGGTTCTGATAGACAATGGCAGCTCCGCAGACATTCTCTACTACCCCGCGTTCCAACAAATGAAGCTAGGACGAGATCGGCTTCGACCAGTGAACTCGCCGTTGGTAGGATTCGGAGGAATGAAGGTGCAACCTGTGGGCACCATCACGTTGCCAGTGGTCGTTGGGACGTACCCGCAACAGATAACCAAGGAGGTGAATTTCCTTGTTGTTGATTGTGCGTCGTCATATAATGCGATTATTGGAAGGCCAACTTTAAACAGCTGGAAGGCGATAACCTCTACCTACCACCTGTCCATCAAATTCCCGACTGAACACGGAGTAGGCCATGTACAGGGAGACCAGCTGGCTGCCAGAGAATGCTACTTAGCTATGCTGGCAATGGACGAGCACATGCAGACGATGAGTATAGACGGAAGAAGGGTCGCGGCTGAGCCTACTGAAGCATTAGAGGACGTCCTTTTGGACGATGACCAGCCCGAGAAGTCTACCCGAGTTGGGGCGAGCATGGAAGAGGGGGCAAAGCACGCTTTGATTCAGTTTCTGAGGAAAAATCTTGATGTCTTTGCATGGAGTCATGAGGATATGCCTGGCATTGATCTGAGCGTCATTACCCATAGCCTGAGCGTGTGCCCCTACTCAAAACCGGTGCGTCAGAAGAGGAGAGTTTTTGCCCCCGAGCGAGACAATGCCATCAAGGAAGAGGTGCAGAAGTTGGTCGCCGCGAAGTTTATCCGAGAAGTTCATTACCCAGACTGGTTGGCGAACGTAGTCATGGTCAAGAAAGCCAATGGCAAGTGACAGATGTGCGTGGACTTCACTGACCTAAACAAAGCTTGCCCCAAGGATAGCTACCCGTTGCCGCGCATTGACCAATTGGTGGACTCAACGGCAGGTCACAAGATACTCAGTTTCATGGACGCTTTCTCGGTGTATAACCAGATTCAGATGAATGAAGCGGATCAGGAGAAGACCTCATTCGTCACGAGCCAAGGTTTGTATTGCTACAAGGTTATGCCCTTCGGTTTGAAGAACGTAGGGGCGACCTACCAAAGGCTGGTTAACCATATGTTCCGTCCTCAAATCGGGCGAAATGTGGAGGTTTATGTGGACGACATGCTGGTCAAGAGCCAGGACGAGGATAAACATCTTGACGACCTCCAAGAGACTTTTGATACGTTGCGAAGGTACCACATGAAGTTGAATCCGAGTAAGTGTGCTTTCGGGGTTTCATCGGGTAAGTTCTTGGGATTCATGGTGTCGCACAGGGGAATTGAGGCGAATCCGGATAAAATCCAGGCGATACTGAACATGGAGCCAGCGAGAAATATTAAGGAAGTCCAGTCCCTTACTGGACGAGTCGTCGCCCTTAACAAGTTTGTATCGAAAGCTACTGACAAATGTTTACCTTTCTTTAAAGTCCTTAGGAAGGCTTTTGAATGGACGGACGAGTGTCAAAAGGCCTTCCAAGACTTGAAGACGTATCTAATGACGGCCCCATTGTTGAGTCCGTCCGTACCTGGGGAAGAGTTGTACCTGTACTTGGCAGTGTCCCCACACGTAGTAAGCTCAGCGTTGGTCAGAGAAGAGGGGAGAGTCCAGAAGCCAGTCTATTACACAAGCCACGCGATGAGAGGGGCGGAAGGACGATACCAGATGATGGAGAAGCTAGCCTTCGCATTAGTCACGACTTCCAGGAAGCTGAGACATTATTTTCAGGCACACGTCATCAACGTCCTGACAGACCATCCAATAAAAAAGGCGATGAGCAGGCTGGAAGCGGCTGGATGGCTGGTTCAGTGGGCCGTTGAGCTCAGTGAGTTCGATGTCAGGTACCTCCCGAGGAGCGCAATAAAAGCGCAAGCGTTATTAGATTTCATTGCAGAATTCACCCCCGGTCAGGACGACCTGATAAAGGACGAAGGAAATGAAACATGGGTGGTAAATGTAGACGGATCGTCCACACTGTATGCAGGAGGGATTGGAATTGTACTGAAGTCCCCTGAGGGTGACAAGCTGGAATATGCGGCCCGTTTGCAGTATCCAACTACCAATAACGAGGCTGAGTACGAGGCTCTACTCAAGGGGTTAGAATTAGCCAAGTCCTTAGGAGCGGAGTCGTTAACAATCAGGGAAGACTCTCAACTGGTCATCAACCAAGTAAATGGGATGTGTGATGTCAAAGAGGATCGAATGAAGAAGTACCTTAACAAAGTGAAGCGCCTTGCCCAAAAACTTTCGGCCATAAGTTTTATTCAACTTCCAAGGGAAGAAAATGCGGAAGCAGACACCTTGGCGAAAGCCGCCTCGGCAGGGGTCATAGGCGAGTTCAACGACGTCCAGTACATGCCGAGTATAGACATCCCTGACAAACAGCAGATAGGAGGGGGAAAGAATTGGATGAGTCCGATAATCACTTACCTCACGGATGGGAGGCTTCTAGAGGACAAGGATGAGGCGAGAAAGCTAACGGTCAGGTCGGCCAAGTATGTTCTCATTAATGAAGTGTTATACAAGCGAGGCTTTTCCCAACCCTATTTAAGATGTTTGGCTCCAGGCGAGTCAAATTATGTTCTAAGGGAAGTTCATGAAGGATCGTGTGGAAATCATTCAGGGGCAAGGTCCCTTGTCCATAAGGTCGTCCGTGCCGGCTACTATTGGCCAACAATGCAGGCAGACACTAAAGCCTATGTCAGGGTATGTGACCAATGCCAGCGCTATAGCAATGTGCCTAGACAGCCGTCAGAATATCAGACCCCAATGACGGCCCCGTGGCCCTTTGCACAGTGGGGTCTGGATATCCTGGGTCCTTTCCCCGTAGGAATCCGGCAGATGAAGTTTTTGGTGGTAGGAATAGACTATTTTACCGAGTGGGTAGAAGCCGAGCCTCTTGCAGCAATCACTCAGCAGAACGTGAAGAATTTTGTATGGAAGAATATCCTATGCAGGTTCGGAGTACCCAGGGTGTTGGTATCTGACAACGGGGGTCAATTTGACAATGCACCTTTTAGGGATTTTTGCAACCATTTTGGAATCAAGAACCACTACTCTTCACCCTCCCATCCACAGGCAAATGGGCAAGCAGAAGTAGCAAACCGATCCCTGCTGAAAATCATCAAGACTCGGCTTGAGGGGGCAAAAGGGATATGGCCAGACGAGCTGCCAGGTGTTCTATGGGCCTATAGGACGACCGTACGGACTCCGACAGGGGAAACCCCTTTTAAACTAGCCTATGGGAGTGAAGCTGTTATACCAGCGGAGGTCCATATGGCAAGCCACCGAGTGATGAAGTACCAGGAGAAAGACAACGGGGAACAACTGCGCCTTGACCTCGATCTTATTGATGAGGTAAGAATGGATGCGGAGCAAAGGACGGTAAGGTACAAAAATCTCATGGCCAGACAGCATGACGCCATGGTAAAACCCAGACGGTTCAATATTGGGGACCTTGTCCTCAAAAGGGTCTCCTTGGCGACCAGGAACCCAGCTCATGGAAAACTAGGACCAAATTGGGAAGGACCCTACAGGGTAATCAACTGCAAAAGGCAGGGGTCCTACTACCTGGAAGCCCTGGATGGGCGGAAGCTAGAACATCCTTGGAACGTGGAACATCTGCGAAGGTACTACCAGTGACGAGCAAGGATGAGAGAAGTCAGTGGCAAAATTACAGTTGTGGTTTGCGTGTTTGCTTATATCTACTTTTGCTTTTACTACTGTTATGGTATGTTATGAATAAAAGTGCACTAGTTCTTAAACTTTTGCACTACTTAATAAGGCACTAGCTTGTGAAAGACGATGCTATGTAATCTTAATAAGGCACTAGCTTGTAAGCATGTGCCAAATTTGTGAACAATGTTCATGTAATAATATGGTTTGGATTTCTTGTGCATTTGAATTCCAGTTTCCCTGATAATACCTACGGACGAGGAAAAAGCCTTGGACAAGTAAAGTCTCTGGACAAAGACTAACTCGTCTAAGGGTTCCTTTAAACAAGGATAAAAAGGGGCTAACGCATGCTCGTCCAAGCTTTCCTTAGAAAAGAATGAGGATAAAGCGAAGGAAAGATGCTAAGGCATGCTCGTCCAAGCTTTCCTTAGAAAAAAACGAGGACGAAACAAAGAAAAATGCTAAGGCATGTCCGTCCCAGATTTCCTTAGTTAAAGCCCACTCGTCTAAGAAGGAAAGTAGGCTTTGGTGCCTGACAACCCAATGACGAGCATATGGTTAAGACGATTACAAACTTGTGAAAATACGAGTAATAATAGCCAAAAGGGTAGGCAAAGTAATCATCATCGTCCTAATATGGTCGTCCATGAGGGAAATGTGTAAACAATCACCCAACACACGAATATTGCTTAAATGGCAAGGGAATAACACAAAATACATAAACTCGTCCCTGAAACAACAATAATAATCGAAAGTAAACATTCATTAAATGTTAAAGGGTGGACGACCATCGTCCAAAAACCCTTAAGAAATAAGCCTTGAAAGGCAATTGTTTATGAACTCGTTAAAAGTATTCGAGACGAGATAAATGTGTTATACATAAATAAAAAAAAAAAAAGAAAAAAAAGAAAGGGCAAAACACTTGGACATTTTTTGATAAAATCTTTCAACAAAAGATCAGGCGTCAGGGTCGTCTTTGGCGGGTCTGGTCGAGGCATCGTCTTCAACGTTGACATCCTCAGAGCTGGTCTGAAGGAAAGAACTAGCAGCACCTCCGAGTTGAAGGACGATAGGACTGAAATCAACTTCTGGGAACTTTTCTTTCACCTCCATGCGAAAGTCTTCAAATCCAGCCGCATAGTTGGCGTCCAGAAGGTCCGTAAACTGCTTCGAAGCCCTAAACTCTTCCACGGCCTTGTCCTTAGCCCTCACAAGGGAATTGCTTAGCTCGTCGATCTTCTTCTGAAAGTGGTCAAGACGAGAGTCCTTTTCCACTACATCAGCCTTTAATTCCTCGACGAGGTTTAGCAAACCCTTGGCCGCGTCCTTCGCCTCGGCAGCCGTCTCCGCCCAGCCCTTGCACTCGTCCTTGACCTCATTGATCCTCCTTTCCAACAGTAGCCTCGTCCTGTCCAGCTCAGTAGCCTGCCTGGACGCGGCTATAAACTTGGATATGGCCTGCACAAACAAATAAGAATTTTTGTATCGGGCCAAGTAAACAAGCATAAAAAATTAATGACGTAAAAAAACTTGTATCAGTTACCTTGAAAAGATCATGAACACCCGAGTGCTCAAAATCTTTCAGGGACATGTTGTAGCATGCAGCCACGTCCTCGTCAGACACTGCCTGCTGGAACCTCTCCCAGGCCAAGCCCTCACTCTCAAGGAGGTTGGGCACAACATCAACGGGAGGAAGGGGCGAGGCAGGAGCGTTGGTCTTGGACGGTGGAGTGGGAGCTGGCTCTGACTCCACGTCGACGATCTGGACGGACGGTGGTTGAGGAGGAGGAACAGGGACGGCAGGAGAGACGACCCCAGACTTGGACGACTTCTTGTGCTTGGCCCTCCGGCTGGGGAGGTTCTCAAGATTAATAGCCTTTTACAGGCTCCTCTTGTCGCCAGCAGCAGGACGAGTCCTAGTCTCGACGTCCTGCTTAGGACGCTCATCTGCAATTCCTTTTCCTTTGTTTTCCTTCATCGTAGCCATCCCTAAAATAAATAATAAAAAAAAAAAAAAGGGGAGAGAAAGTGCAAGACGAGAACTCACGTCGACGGACTGTAATTTCATAGGCTAAGACTTCAGGAGAGGGCTCGGGGCCAAGTCCCCAAGTTGCAAGGTGCTGCAAAGTGACCAAGGAGTGGAAGTCCCTCTCTGGATGAAGACGAGCTTTCTGGACGCGTCCTAGATGGAATTTGCTCAACGACGACCTTTTTACACCTGCAACAAAGACGAAGAAATTAGCCCAGAAAGACGTATAATAAAGGCGATGCTACAGTAGTGGTGAGCATACCTTCAGGACGAAGGTTCCCTAATTCTCCTGTATATGGGGGAAATGAATCCCTGCCCACATTAGAGGGCGTCCTGCCCAAGAACTGGAGACGAAGAAGAACTCCGTCTTCCAACTCCTATCCGAGGTCACCAAAGACTTTATTATCCTACAGTCTTTTCTCCTGGCCGTGAATTGATAAAAGCCACGAGACTGACTGATTTCGGAGGGTTTATAACAAAAAAGGAACTCGTCCATGGTAAGAGGACAATCCCCTTCGAAAACCTCTCTCCACAAAATTTGCATAGAAACAACTAGCCTCCATGCATTAGGATTCAGCTGACATAAACCTACACCTAACCTAGTAAGTAACTCCCTGGCAAAAGCATTGAGAGGCAGCCTAAGTCCCCTAGAAGATAGGCTTCATAAACCCCAATGCCGAAGTGAGGTTGGCAACACCACTCATCACGGACGGCCAATCTAGGATTTAGCTCGTCCGGGATTTGGTACCAGCTTCTAAGGGACTCTAATTTTCTCTCGTCCGTCTTGGCCGGAACCCCAACGGCACAGCTGTATACAGTCTCGACCTCGTCCCTTCTAGTGGACGAGGGAGCGCTAGACGGACCAGCTCTAGACCCAGACGCTACCCTCGTCCTAAATTATTCATGAAAAACCTCTAAGGGAACCCCAGGAACCCCGGAAACATACTCGTCTGTATTCCCACTACTACTGCTATTACTACTAGAACTACTATAGCTAGTTGTGTTGCGATATTCATCTATCTCCCTATCAACACTATTGCTAGACGAAGAAAAATTCTCGGACATTTTGAAATGCAAGGGAAGCCTAAAAACGAGCGTAGAGAAAATACCTGGCTCTAGACGGAGGAAACTAAAGGACGCTGGAATACTCCTAGACGAGGCGATGGACGAGAGATGTCAAATGAGAGAATTGGAAAAATGGGGAGGGTAAGGGAGGAAATCCACTATTTATAGGCGTTGAAAAGTAAAACCCAGAACAAAATGACCAATCAAGAAGAACCACATGGCAACCTCCTCGAGAACCCCAACCAACACAACGGTTAACCCAGGTAAGTAGTGACACGTGACATAATCTGGAGCCTTACAACCTCGTCCCTTACTTTGAGACACGTGGAATAATATCTTGAAACGAGTCCAAGAAACAAAAGAACTCTGGACGACCTTAGAACAGGGGGCAACTGATGGGGGAATAATTCAGCCCATCTCCTAGTTGTCCATACAGGTCGTCCATGACCCACCTGCCACTGAGAATACCCTCAGGAGCTTGCCTACAAGTACCTCGTCCAGGTAAGTAGAGCTCAGGACGAGGTAAACACCGGTGATACACTCGTCCAGATTGCCGACATACTCGTCTTGAGGATGTTCACTCGTTATACGAGACAGCCCTGTGCATGTAACAAAACACACCCAACTGAGGAACTCCAGGACGAGGGTAGCACACTTAGCAAAATCTCCAAATAAGATATGACAGTCCCTTATCCCACGGATAACCGCCAGGTATCCGTTGTGAAACAAGAGCATAACTTCCAAACGGTTATGCAGGTTACGTTTGAGTTCTATCTTTCCTTGAAGCCAGGAGAAATTCAAATTTTGGTAACCGCCTATGAGAACACTATATAAAGGTTGTTTTAGACAAACCCAAGGTATGTGAATTTTTACTCCAAAAAAGTTGGAACTCATAATATGGAGAGGAAAACTAACTTTGCCATCGGAGGGTTTTCGGCCGGTAACCCCGGTCGCCTTTGATTCACTTTTCTTTCTTTCTTTCAGGCCGCCGAAAGAACCAGTAGTCCTTTCAAGTCCAAAGCATCCAGCCTACTGATTTTTCTTTGCATCATCAATACTATTACTTTGTTGAGTGACTAACCACTTGTAGCAATTTGGACGAGTATATTCTAAAACTCCACAGTGTTGACATCAATGCGGCTTCTTCGATTGAGACTTTTTGTTATTAACCTTCTTAATCCTAGGGTTTCTAGTCTCTTTCTTTTTAAGCTTAGGGGGTGCACCTAAAATAGATCTGCCTTTATCTACGTTCTCACTAGCCATATCAGTTTTGCATTTATTATTCTTAGAATTAACACAATTAGCAAGTGAGACAAACACAATAGTACTAGAAAAGGCTATATAAGGAGAAGAGAAATTATACCCCAAGCCAGTTCTATCAAAAACAGATTTCTAAAAGCTAAGCATCTTATCAAGCTTTGTACTAGAAGTCCTCTCCAATCAAGCTCTAACCTAGAACAATTCTGCTTCAAGCTTCTTTGTCTTTTCAAAAAGAAAGTTGTTCTCGAACTGCAAAGCTCTAACGGTTTGATTTGCTTCTTCAACCTTTGTAGAGAGCTTCTCTTGATCTATCTCCGCATCACTCAGCTTCTTGGTGGCAAGCCTATAAAGTTTCTCATGTTTCTCAAAAACCTTGTACAACTTAGCATAGGCTATATGGATATCATCTTATTCATCTATTTTCTCAAATTTAGACTCCACCAAGTCCTCTTCTTCATCTACCTCTTCGACAATCCCTTCAGTAGGATTCACTGGTGAAAACATTCAAGATTCCTTTATTATCATTATCTTCTGATTCATCATCAGGCTTGGTGTTACTCAAGGTAGCAGCAAGAGCCTTGTTTTTTCCAATTTCCTTGAGATATGTTGGAAATTCTTGTTTCATGTGTCTAAAACCTTGACATCCAAAGCACTTTGATCTAGAGGGAACGGTGTATTGACCACCATCCTTAGCATCCTTCTTTCCTCTATCTTGACTCTTGAATTGAAAGGAACTAGATTGCCTACGGTCCTTGTCGAAGCCTTTCACATTGGTATTCTTCATGAACTTTTTTGTACGTTTTTAGACCCCTGTAAAACTAGATTGTTTAACCTAATTAATTAACCAAGTGAATACTTAGATTTATTTTTCAGATCTAGGTTAAAACAAAACAATCATATCATGCAAAGCAGTAGAAATATAAAGAACACAATGATATGATGACTCAAGAAAACCAAACCAGTAAAAAACCTGTGGAGGATTTAACCTAACTATCCTCAAAGTAAAATAGCAAAACCACTATGAAAGAATTAAAATTTGTACAATAACGACTTAAACCACTAACATTTTATTGCTACCTCGAATAGAAAACTTACTACCACGACCCCATGATAGTTTCGAGTCCACGGACTACTTCTTTCCTTAGCTTTTGCAAAACACAAACGCCCACGTTTGTGACTTTGAGATACCACTCAAAGGTTTAGCAACGCAAACTCTCCTGTTTTTGACTCCAAGACCACACTTGAAGGTTTAGATCATTAGCACCTTTGATGACTAGAGAAGGCAGCAACTTCTACAATATCGGATCTTGAGATTTTTCAAGTAATAACACCGGTAGAAGATATGAGAGAACTTTTTAAGAACAAAACCCTAAAATACAAAAGAGGCACACTCTTCTCTCTCTAAAAAGCCATATAAAAATGTGCTTAGGGTTTCCTTTATATACTAGGAGAACTAGTTCTGAAACCCTAATCCTTAATGGGCTTGAATTGCTGTTTGGGCTTAACTAAAATTTTATAGATATGACTTTTGATCGGTCAAGCCTGTTTCTCAATCGATCGAGCTAGGCATATTCTGAAATCTTCTTTCTTTAGCTTGTATGTTCTTGTGTATTCACAATATGCCTAATTGTTCTAAACTTTTAGAATCTAACATTCTTGAATTGCCTAATTGTTCATCATGGAATCTTCATCATCTGAAGACTCATCAATCTCATTGCTCCTAGCCTTTAGTGCAATGCTCTTTCCCTTGCTTCCTTTACCAAGTCTAGTCAAACCCAATTCATAAGTTTGCAAGTTTCCAACTAGCTCCATTACAGGAATAGAATCAATATCCTTTGATTCTTCAATGATGGGGATCTTGGCATGAAATCTCTCCGGTAGAGACCTTAGCACCTTTCTTATAACCTTGGGTTTATGAATGGTTTTCCCAATATTAAAGGTTTAGTTGACCATGTCCTTTAGCTTGACATAAAACTCATCAAACGACTTATCCTCCTCCATCTTAATCTCTTCAAAGCTCGTAGTAAGCCTTTGAAGCTTTGAATTTGTGACAACCTTAGTCTCTTCGTAGGTTGTTTGGAGGATGGTCCATGCTTCTTAAGCATGATCCACCGGCTCCGCAAGAATCATATGCTGGCATAGGTATATTTCTTTGAATAGAAAAACCAAAGCTTCACTTCTTGCTTCTCCCTCTCTCTTTGAATATGTATAATAGTCTTCTCTGGAATAACCCCAATTCCCAAAGCCAAATGTATTATTCTAATTCAATTCGGTTCTCCCACTCTGCCTTTTCTTCTTCCAGCGATAGTATTCTACTTGGAATATTCCATCTCCTTCTCAAAGTGGTTTTTTCGGGACTCCCTCTAACTCAATCAAAGCATGATTCAATTACCTTGATTTAACCCTTTTAATTTAGGTTTTGATTATTTTTACTCTCTAAAGCTTTACTATTTGTGTGTCTCTCTACCAATAAACTAAATGTTGTATCAGACACTTGATTCTAGCACTTCAAATATATTTCCAATTTATATGATTCTTGATTTCTTTCATTTACTTGAAAATTAGATAAGCATTTCCTGCAAAAGAAGTTGGGTATATGTGGATATTTTTTTATATTGTTATTAATAAATTTTATCTTTTATTTCAAATTTTTTGTTTGCTTTCATATGTGCTTGAGATTTTTTTTTTCTATCTTATTCTTTTGTGATATTTAGAATTGATTTTTTTTAGTATTTGGGTTAATCTTCATATTTATATTGACATTGTTTCCGTGGGTTTAGTTTTTAGGTTAAAATTTCTACTAATTTTTTTTTATTGTACAAAGGGAATAAAGCATCTCTATTTTTTTGGAGAAAAATCAAAACTGCAACCTATGTCTCTCAACCTAAGGAACGATAAATTTTTATTTGATATGTTATATATAAATTTGTTGATTTTGGTTTGGTTTTGAAGTAGAATTTTTGGATTCTATAAATTTTGAAGTTTTAAGTCTTGGGATTTTTAGTATTTACGTCTTAGTAGGTTGACCTTAATTCTTCACCTTAAATGCTTTTTATTTAGATTCATGTGATTTTTTGTTTTCTTATTAAAAGTTATGATTTTTGGTTGATTAATTATTTGTTTGGATTCAACATAAAAGATAATGGAATTAGGTTTTATAATTTTGATATTGTTCCATGTTTTGAATTTTCTATATTTTTATTACTACGAGAAAGTCATATTGCTACTCAAATTTGAAACTTGGTGTGTCTTCCTCATATCATAGTCTTTATTTATATATTTGTAGTTTATATTAGTTTTGAGTGTCTGTGTGTATATATAACTATTGAGAGTTTTGCTTTATTAATTTAATAATTGTAAATAACTTTGTAGGTTTTGATAACTATGCACTTGCAACTCAATAATGTTCAATGTTAGAAAACACTTTTAAACTATGGAAAAGTATAGAAGTTAAATATTTTATCATTTTTTTTCATAGTCAATAATTTTTCTGTGTGTCGCACAAGTTAGTAACTAGTTATTTAAAATGAAACAAAGTTTCTCTCCAAACTAGTTTGGAGAGAAACTTTTTAAACTTCTCATATATCTCCTTTTTTTTTTTTTTTTTTTTTTGTAAATTTTGAATTTCATGTTACTTAGATTCTTAATATGCATATCAAATTTCATTCAAATTGAATATTATTTACTATTTGATTAATAAACTTATTTTTTATACACAATTTTAGATCATAAAAAATTGAAATTTTAACAATTGTTTGATGAGATAGCAACCGATCTTTGATCTTCTTGAAATTTTACATGCAATTAAAATATAATAAAAACATGCAATCTAAAGGTCATATTTTCAAAATTCAAACCCAATATAGAGACATATGTGGAGTTTGTAAAGTTTTCCTCGAAACTAGTTTGGAGAAAAACTTTGTTCTTTAAAATGGGGTTCCACATCACACAAAAGGTAAGTAGAATTTTTTTTTTAAAGCTCTCTTCGAATGCAATAATCCCATTTGTAAGCCGTGAATGCAATGATACAATCTTTCAAAAGAAAATATTAAGGATTAGCTATATTTAAACATCAAATTCCGTATTTGGTCCATCCCACCTTAATTAAAAAAAAAAAAAAAATGTCCTCGTGCCTATTGCAATAAGACAACATGTTAGGTAGTTTTAGTTTGTATATAATGCTATTAGAGTAAAATTGTATTAATGTGAATTTTTCTCCCGCATTTTTATGCACTTATACAAGTCTTCCCATTTGACTCCGTGCCACTATTAATTTGACTACTATCAAGTCAACCATCAAAATCATCTGGAGGAAGATTTGGCTAGAGGTGCTTCGTAGGGTATGTGTAGAGTATACCCATACCCATTATAATTAATTTATCCATGGATACCCAATTTGTATCTATACCCAATTGTTACCCAGTTTGTTTATCCTTTGATATCCATATCCTACCCACACCCAATTTTTATAAAATCACCAAATATGCTCAAAAACCACTAAAAAGACCAAAATATTCTCAAAATCTCTAAAATGAGCAAAATACCCTAGAAACCTCTAAAATAGCCAAAATACCTTTGATATCTCTAAAATCACCAATTATGCTAAAAAAGCCACGAAAATGACTAAAATATCTCAAAATCTCTAAAATTAGCAAAATACCCATGAAATCTCTAAAATGACCAAAATACCCCCAAAATCACCAAATATGCTCAACAACCACTTAAAATTACCAAAATACCTCCCCTAACCTTAAAAATGACTAAAATACCATTGAAACCTAAAAAATGACTAAATACCCACGAAACCTTAAAATGTCCAAAATACCCCTAAAACCCAAAAATTACCAAAATGCCCCTCTAAACCTAAAATATGACTGAAATACCTCTGAAACCTAAAATTTGATAGAAATGCCCCTGAAACTTAAAAATTACTAAAATACCCTCGAAGCCTTACTAAAACACCCCTGAGACTTAAAATTACCAAAATATCATTGAAACCTAAACATTGACTGAAATACCTAATAAACTTGAAAAATGACCAAAATAACACCGGAATCTATAAAATGACAAGAATGCCCTTAAAACTTATAAAATGTCTGAAATACCCCTAACCAATAAAATGACCAAAATAAGCCCAAAACTTGTAAAATGGCCAAATACGCCCAAAACCTCTAAAATGACCAAAAATAACCTCAAACCTCTTATATGACCAAAATACCCTGAAACCTATAAATCGACCAAAACAACCCTAAACCTCTAAAACAACCAAATACCCCCATAAAATATCTAAAATGACCAAAACACCCTTGGAACCTTTAAAGTGACAAAAATAATCCTAAACCTGTAAGATGAGCAAAATAAAATTGTAACCTCTTAAATTACGAAAATAGAGGTTTGGGGTATTTTGGATGTTTTGAGGGTATTTTTGTCAAGATAAAAGGTTCTAAGAATATTTTAGTCATTTTGTAGATTTTGAGGGAATTTTGATAATTTTTTAGGTATTTTGGTAATTTTAAGGTTTTAGGGGAATTTTTTATGTTTAAGGGGTATTTTGAACATTTTTTAGGTTTTGGGGGTATTTTGGTAATTATTGAAGCTATGGTGGTATTTCGGTCATTTTTTAGGTTTCAAGGTTATTTTAGTAATTTTTTAGGGCTGGGTGATAAAGTGCATTTTTATCATCTTATAGGTTTTAGGGGCATTTTTGTCGTTTTATAGGTTTTGGGGGCATTTTTGTCGTTTTATAGGTTTTGGGGTATTTTTGTCGTTTTATAGGTTTTGGGGTATTTTGGTAATTTTATAGGTTTCAGATGTATTTTGGTTATTTTTTAGATTTAGGGGGGTATTTCGGTTATTTTATAGTTTTCAGGGGCATTCTTGTCGTTTTATATGTTTAGGGGGTATTTGATAATTTTAAAATTTCGGGGGGTATTTCAGTCATTTTTTAGGTTTAGAGGATATTTTGGTAATTTTAAGTTTATGGGGGTCTTTTGGTCATTTTTAGGTTTTAGGGGGTATTTTGGTCATTTTTTTTATGTTTCGGGGCTATTTTGGTCATTTTTCAGTTTTAGAGGGTATTTTGGTAATTTTTAAGTTTCGGTCATTTTTAAGGTTTATGGGGTATTTTGGTAATTTTATTTTTCAGGAGTATTTTGGTCATTTTTTAGGTTTTGAGGGTGTTTCAGTCATTTTTTATGTTTCGGGGATATTTTTGTAGTTTTTAGATTTCAAGAGTATTTTGGTCATTTTTTCGATTTAGAGTGCATTTCAGCAATTGTAGGGGATTTTAGGAATAATTTGGTCATTTTTAAGTTTTAGGGGCAATTTGGTAATTATGATTATTGGGTAATTGGGTGGGTTGAGGGTTACTCATAATAATTTGGTTGAGTTCAGTTTGAGTTAGATCTAATTAGTTAAATGGGTAATATCCAAAACCTACCCAAAATATTTGGATAATATCCAAACCCTACTCAATTATCTTATACCCATTGAGAACTAGGTATTATCCAGAATAATTGAATCGAGTAGGGTTGGATATTTATTACCCAATGGGTATGGCCATCCCTAGGTGCTTGCAGCATCCTTGAAGGGTTTTGGGTATTGGTGGGCCCTTAAGCTTTTTCTAGGATTCCTTTGTGTGTGATATTTCGTGCGTGTTTTTTTAAAGAATTCAATTGTCTGAATCTTATTCCCAAAACAAAGTGAATCTGCACATGATAAGGTTTGTCACACCAGCTTTCCAACGTAGCCGGCTCAATGTATTTTGGGATCTAATGCGACACTTTGAGTGGAGTTTTTTCTTAAATTTAAATAAATATATTTTTTCTTTTCTGTCTCCTTTATTACTTTAGAACTAGCTTACAGATATGTATATTTTTTTCACAAAAATATTTTTATTTGTTAACAACTAGTGGTAACATCGACCCCATACAAGAGCATACACGTAATTTTTTATTATTATAAAGAATTAAAGAAATTACCAAAGAGTGAAGGTGGAATTTATTTAAAAAATTAAAACCCTAAGAGATAAGTACAGATGCTGTCCCGTGATTACTAAATAATAAAAATAATAAAATAAATCTATGGTCCTATGCTACTCCACGTTCCCACCCAATTTGTTAAATGAATGAATGGAAATGAGCGTTCTACCCAAAAAAAGAAAAAAGAATGAAGATGAGTTTCCCTATGTGTTGTGTTAAAATGTGAAGTAATTACAAAGAATAAAATAAAGAGAAAGTGGAACAAAATAGCTTGAATAATGAAAAAGTTGAAGAAAGAAGCAAAGATTCCAAAGAAGTAACAAACTTGAGGATCAGACTCGAGCGATGAGAAGAAGGTTCGAAGCGCAGTAGCTCCAATTTAAAAAAATAAAAATAAAAGTCTCTTTTTTATGCTTTAAATAGAGAGTGGGGCAAAATTTCCAGCAATTCGTACAAGAAAAGTTGCGGTTTGAGATTGAATAGGTATATATATATTTTTCTTTAGATTTTAGTTGTTCACTACAAAAAATACTGGCTATAGTAGCGTTTCATTTTAAAGTTGCATTTTGAAGGATCTATAGTGATGTTTTTAAACACAAGACCTATTGTGGTGGTTGGAAGGGCCTATAGCGGTGCTTGACAAAGGGTATCGTATTTTGTCCGGCCTCGATTAACTCGTCAAAATAATGATAAAAATTCAAAAGAAAAGTGAAAATGATGATTTTTTAAGCCAATAAGGGCCAATAAATAAATGTAACACAATTGGGAGGTGAATCAAAAAGTTGCAACAATTTAATCCATTTTGATAACAACTAAGACCAAAAACCCTAACTAGGGATGGTCAAAAAGTTGACCTTTTGATCCGACAGACCGATCGGGCTAAATGTTGGACCATCTCGTAGGCCATATTTTTCCCTTTGAAATGATAGTTCACAGGCCAAAATCGTACTTACAGATGAGATATCAATAAAACCCCGGAACCCTAATTAAATGTTTCACTTTATTTTTTCTCAAGTCAAAAAGGTTGTTTTTTTACTATTTTCTCATAAAAAACTGTACTAATTGAGCAAAAATTGGAGCAATCCATTTGAACAAGATTGAATTATGATGTCTTAACTACCTCTTACAATCACAAAAAGGGCTCATTGATATCTGCCATGGATTGGAAGAAATGAATTTTTCAAGAAAACATGTTGTAGAATTTCCTACGCTGTGTCATATCTATTCCAGACGTGATATCTTAGAAAACTCTTCTCAGAAGTTGTAAGGGAATGAGTTAGTTTCCTTATAACTATACCCATTCTTTATTTCTTAATTCCTTGTAACATCATACATTATTTATATGATGACGCACAAAAATCATTAGTGAGTTCATCATCTGCACACTTGTCAATTAGGGTACCTAAAGAACAAAAAGGTGTAAAACCTACAGAGAGCACCAGTGGGGTGCTAGCCAAAGACCCTCTAAAGGTTAAGTCAGTGATAGAAGAATCTCTGATAACTCCAAAGTGTAAGAGCTAGGAAATTGTACGCACCTTGGAGAAGATAAGACTTGGTGCTTATATAGTGGTGTAGAGTTGATTAAAATCCTATGAACGTAGGGTTTTTCCCCGTAGGGAAGATATGGAGTTAATGTTCCAAGATCCTAGGACCTTACTTCCCATATTTGGGGGGTACGAATATGTAGAAGGATCTTTAGGCATGATGTGCAAGTTATTTCCATATAGGGAGATATGAGTGGAGAACACATAAATGGTGTGGGGTTAAGTGTAATCCACTGTCGGTATTGGGTAACCTGATGGGTGATTCTATACCTGACAGAAGAAATGGGTGAGGGTACATAAGGTGCCTTTGTTGGCACCCGACTAGAAAAGAGACCTACAACTTAAAGGGCATTCTTATCCCAAAGGGTACTTCAAACCTAAAGGTATTTCTAGCCCGAAGGTTAAAAGGACTTAAGAGAATTTCTTAGTGAAAATATTCTCTATTAGCTGCCCCCTATTCCATGTTCATCAAGATAACCGATGAACCGCGGAATATGTTAGGATGCCTTGATCCATCAATGGTTTACCTTGGGTCCCATGCCACTTATGAGGGCAAAATGGTCTTTTATGGTGTGCAAGTGACACGTGGTGTCTTCTGATTGAGTGACATGAACAGTCGCATTACTGTTGCCTCTTTGCTTATTGATGGTACTGACGATGATGTAACTGACGAAGATAAGTGTAGACGAATCTTGCTCCACGGACGAACATAATCAGTATCCGCGTCATCAAAAAGAATTAAATGCCATTTAATGCTGCCAATAAAGCCCCAACCGTTACAAGACCAGCTAGACGAACCAATGGGAACACATTAAAACTAATAACTCCACCAGAGACGTTACTAGGGAGTCATTAACACTCCAAACGGCTATAATCCCCAAGGGTATATAAAACCCTCACAACACCAATACAAGGTACGATATAGAAAAAGGACAGCATCACAACCTGAATCATTTTTTATTATATTCTTGATTACTGACTTTATCATCGGAGGCGCTGTGGCAGACACCACACTGGTGACCAAGTAAAGAAGTTTCTGTCTTATCCGCAGGAGTGATAGTCATCACAAGGACGGACGACCACCTGCTGGTATTCATCTGGACAAACCTTCAATTGACGATATTTTGCTTCATCAGTTTGGCGCCGTCTGTGGGAACGACGTTCTCGTACTACGATCCGAAAGTGCAGTTCCTACCAACTTCAATATCCAGATGGAGTCCAACCAAGATCCAGCAGCTTTGGCTAAGCAGGTTCAGGCTCTTGTGGCCACTGTGGAAGAGCTCAGAAGACAGAATGAAGAAATGAGGCAAAGGCTTCAGCAGGAGGAGAACCGATCGAGAGCGATCCAAGAAGACGAAGGAGATAGCCACGGGAGAACTGACCGACGAAGGACCATCACCCCGGAGGAGCAGCATTCTGATCTCCTACAGGAAATGAGAAAAGAGATGAACGAGCTGAAAAATGCCATCAAGGAGAAGACGGACCGGAGCCTAGATAAGATGGTCAGGGCCACAGATTCGCCCTTCACCATGGCAGTTTTAGAACGGCCAATACCACCGAAGTTTCGGTTACCTCAACTCGAACCTTTTGACGGACTCAAGGACCCCCAAGATCACCTTAATACCTTCAAGACGACATTGGGTCTTCAACAACCCCCAGATGAGATAATGTGTCGTTCCTTCCCTACCATTCTAAAGGGGGCTGGTAGGGAATGGTTCACGAGACTGCCCACCTCATCTATTGACAACTTTGAGCAGTTAAGTAGCGCTTTTCTGCGCCATTTTGTCGAAGGACAACGTCCTAAGAGACCCGCGGATCACCTGCTCACTATTAAGCAAGGTGAGAAGGAGACATTGAGCTCGTACGTAAAGCGCTTCACTCGAGAAACCTTAGAAGTGGACGATGCAGAAGACAAAGTACAGCTGACGACATTTAAGGCCGGGCTTAGGTCTCAGGAATTCTTCTTCTCGCTAGCAAAGAATCCGCCCCGGACGATGGCAGAGATGCTCCTGAAAGCGCAAAAATACATGAATGCCGAGGACGCGCTAGCAGCCATCATTGACGAAGGTAGATTGAAAAAAGAAGTCAGGGACGACGATGAACGTAGGGGACAAAAGAGGGAGCGTCCAAACCGTCGGGGGAGTGACGTAGACAAACGAAGGGAAGAAAGACGCCACGAATGGGAAAATTTACCCCTCTGATTATGCCTATTGACAAAATTTTGACACAGATCCAGGATCAACACTACCTTCAGTGGCCAAAGCCTCTTCATTCATCCCCTAACGTGCGGGACAAGAACAAATACTGCCGATTCCACAAGGATCACGGCCATTACACGGAGGATTGCCGAGACCTGAAAGGGTAAATAGAAGAGTTGATACAGAAAGGAAAACTGCAGAAGTATGTCAAGAAGGGAGAACCCAGTAGGTTCAGAGACGAAGGTAAGGGCCAGCGCGAACCTTCGGCAAAGAATGGGGTAAGCACTTCACAATTACCACAAGACGTGATTGGAGAAATACACACGATTGCAGGAGGACCACCAACGGGAGGATCATGCAAGTCCCTCAGGAAAGCATGCCAGAGACAAGTAAATAGCGTCCACATGCAGCCCCCACTCAAGCAGAGATGAACAGACCATGACATATCTTTCAACGAAGAAGATGCACGAGGAGTAAGGCAGCCCCATAACGACCCCCTAGTTATAACACTCACGATTGAGGGATTTAACACCAAGAGGATACTTATAGATAATGGCAGTTCCGCTGATATCATGTACCTGCCAGCCTTCCAACAGCTGAAACTTGATCCCAAGAGGCTGCGCCCCTTCGATTCTCCTCTCGTTAGCTTCAGTGGGGACAAAGTATACCCCAAGGGCATAGTAACATTAAAAGTTACAATAGGAACATACCCAAAGTAGCAAACACGTCAGCTGGATTTTCTAGTAGTAGACTGCCCGTCGGCGTACAATGTAATCATTGGTAGACCTACGCTCAACAGATGGAAGGCTGTCACATCCACATATTACTTAAAGGTGAAATTCCCAACTGAGGATGGTGTCGGTGAAGTTAAAAGAGATCAAGTCCTGGCCAGGGAATGCTACCAGGCTGTAATGGCCACAAAGGAGAGTCACACATGGACAATAGAAAGAAGACAAAACAGAGGCTTTGGAAGCCGTCGAGCTCGTAGAGGGGGAAACCACAAAGATGATGAGGATAGGGACAGCACTAAGCCCCGAAATGAGGACGAAGCTCATTCAATTCCTCAGGAAAAACCAGGACGTCTTCGCATGGAGTCATGAGGATATGCCCGGCATATCGCGACAAGTGATTCAGCACAAGTTAAACGTAGATCCCGAAAAGAAACCCCTCCAGCAGAGGCGCCACGTCTTTGCCCCCGAACAAAGCAAGGCAATCAACGACGAAGTTAACAAGTTGTTGCAGGCAGACTTCATCAGGGAAGTGTATTATCCCGAGTGGGTTGCCAACGTCGTGCTGGTAAAGAAAGCAAATGGAAAGTGGAGAATGTGTGTAGATTTCACGGACCTAAACAAGGCATGCCCAAAGGATAGTTTCCCCTTGCCTAGGATAGACCAGCTGGTGGATTCCACGACCGGGCATAAAATCCTGACGTTCATGGACGCCTTTTCGGGATACAACCAAATAAAGATGGCTGAGGAAGATCAAGAGAAGACCGCCTTTGTCACGAGTCAGGGGCTCTACTGCTATAAGGTAATGCCTTTTGGATTGTAGAATGCTGGGGCAACATACCAAAGGTTAGTAAACAAAATGTTCGGTAAGCAGATCGGCAGAAACATGGAGGTATATGTGGACGACATGCTCGTCAAGAGCAAAAAAGAACTGGCACACTTGGACGACTTAGAAGAAACATTCAACACCCTCAGGAGATATCAGATGAAGTTGAATCCCAGCAAGTGTGTTTTCGGGGTAGCATCAGGGAAATTCTTGGGATTTATGGTGTCCCAAAGAGGGATAGAGGCCAATCCAGAGAAGGTGCAAGCAATACTAGACATGACGTCACCGAAGTCCGTCAAAGATGTCCAGAAGCTCACAGGGCGGATCGCTGCACTAAATAGGTTCGTCTCTAAAGCAACGGACAAATGCCTCCCATTTTTTAAGACATTGAAGCAAGCTTTCGCCTGGACTGACGAATGTGAAGCCGCGTTTCAAGAGCTTAAACGCTACCTAAGCAATCCACCCTTACTAAGTCCGTCAAAGGAAGGGGAAAGCCTCTACTTATATCTAGCAGCGTCAGAAACAGCCGTCAGCGCGGCCCTGATTAGAGAAGAAGATAAGAAACAGCTGCCAGTTTATTACATAAGCCAAGCCCTCCAAGGAGCAGAAGCCAAGTACCCCAGGATTGAAAAAATTGCATTCGCTTTGATAGTAGCTTCACAGAAGCTGCGACCATACTTCGAAGCACACCCAATATTGGTAATGACGGACCAACCGATCAGGAAGTCCATGAACAAGCCAGAAGCTGCTGGGAGAATCGTTCAATGGGCAGTGGAACTTAGCCAGTTTGACATCGAGTACCTTCCCAGAACCGTCATCAAAGCCCAAGTGTAAGCAGATTTTATTGCCGAGTTCACCCCTAATGACAATGACAACTGTGAAGATGCTACGGAACGATGGACGATCCAGACTGACGGGTCATTAGCCCAAAAAAGGGGAGGAGTAGGGATTGTTATAACAACCCCCGACAGAGAAAAACTCAGGTATGGGGTTCGACTTAAGTTCCCAGCCACCAATAACGAAGCAGAGTACGAAGGAATACTGACAGGGCTGAGACTAGGGAAGGCAATCGGAGCAAAAAACCTGGTCGTCCAAAGTGACTCGAAGCTAGTAGTAGCACAGATCAAGGAGGAGTACGAAGCAAAGGAGGAAAAAATGCAGAAATACCTCAAGATAGCGAAACAGTTGGCCCGAGAATTTGACAAACTGGAGTTCGTACAGATCCCAAGAAGCCAGAATATGGAAGCAGACGAGATTGTGAAGATAGCATCGTCAGAAGATGAACCAGCATGCACGGAGCTGACCATGGAAATACAAGAACGCCCCAGCATCGATGAAATCTCGATATTCGTAGTCCAGAGAATAAACAGCTGGATGGCACCGATCATGTCCTTCCTCCAAGACGGGCACCTCCCCCAGGACCCCAAGGACGCTAGGAAAATCAAGCAAAGAGCAACCAGATTCACCATTCTGAACGACCAACTATACAAAAGAGGTTATTCCCTACCATACTTGAAATGTGTCGACGAGGACGAAGCCAGGTACATCTTAGAAGAAATACATGAAGGCGTATGTGGGAACCACGCTGGCCCCAGATCCCTGGCGAGCAAAGTCATCCGAACAGGTTATTTCTGGCCAACCATCCAAACGGACGCAACGCAACTTGTCAAAAATTGCGACAAGTGTCAGAAATTTGGGAACATCCAATGATTGCCGGCGGAGAAGTTGACGACCATATCATCCTCGTGGCCATTTGCGCAATGGGGAATCGACATCGTCGGACCGCTACCCCCGGGAAAAGGACAGGTAAGATTCCTACTCGTCGCAATCGATTACTTTACAAAATGGGTCGAAGCCGAGGCAACGACATCCATCACCGAAGCACGAATCCGAAGCTTCGTGTGGAAAAGTATCATATGCAGGTTCGGGATTCCACGTACGATTGTCACGGATAATGGGCGGCAGTTTGATAACCAAGGCTTCAGAGACTTTTGCTCCGGCCTCGACATCAAAAACCAGTTCTCATCCCCTGGGCATCCACAGGCGAGCGGGCAGACGGAAGTAACGAACCGGACATTGCTCCAGATAATCAAAACCAAGCTGGACAACACGAAGGGTGCCTGGCCAGAAGGGTTACCCAACGTGTTATGGGCCTACAGAACCACGGCAAGATCCCCAACGGGCGAAACCCCCTTCAGGCTTACGTATGGCACTGAAGCAGTAATTCCGGTCGAAGTGGGAGTAACCAGCACCAGACGAGAAGCATTTCATGACGAAGGCAATGACCAACAGTTACGAGTAAACCTGGACTTCCTGGACGAAGTAAGAGACAGAGCCTCGGACAGGATGGCGCAATACCAGAAGAAAATGACCGAGTACTACAATAGAAGAGTGAGGCTCAGGCGACTCCACATCGGCGACCTCGTCCTGCGGAAGGTGACGACAGCAACTAGAGATTCCACCCAAGGAAAGCTCGGCCCCACATGGGAAGGACCATACCGAGTCACTCATTACTCCAGGCAAGGCAGTTATCACTTGGAAACCCTAGATGGGAAAGCGCTTCCTTGACCATGGAACATTGAGCATTTAAAGAAGTACTATCAAAAGGTGTAACAAGCTAATGTATTCACTTTTCTGAAATTAATAAAAGCATTGCCTACAGTCGTGCAAATTGGCCAGTCGACATTACTGACGAGACACAAAGAATGTCTCCAAAAGCCTAAGTAATAAAATTCTGCATCGACGGATGTACATTACTGACGAGACACAAAGAATGTCTCCAAAAGTCTAAGTAATAAAATTCTGCATCGACGGATGTACATTACTGACGAGACACAAAGAATGTCTCCAAAAGTCTAAGTAATAAAATTCCGCGTCGACGGATGTACATTACTGATGAGACACAAAGAATGTCTCCAAAAGTTTATGTAATAAAATTCCGCATCGACGGATGTACATTACTGACGAGGGAAAAAGTAAAAATAAAAAAAATGCGCAGAGGAAAACTTAAGCAGTGACGTTCCCACCATACATTGAAGATGAATGTAACAAAGAAAAAAATTGACATACAGGAGAACATGTCCAAATAGATACGATGTTATAAGAGCCTAAAACCAAAGGCCATTGTTCAAAAAAAAAAAACCCCATAAACACTGGGCTAAAAATACACATAAATTTTTTTAGTTGTCCAGGAAATTGAGCCTGAAAAACATGTCAGGCACTTCAAAAAAAAAAAAAATTCCTGATAACAGGGTCAAACATCCGGATCGGCATCGTCTTCAGCTGGGGCATCAAGGGCAGGGGCATCAATGACGCGAGCATCAGGAACGTCCCCAGGAGCTTCGGCGGCGGCGGCTTAAGCAGCCTCGTCAGCAGAGATCTCCTTGTCGACCTCTTCCATATCCAGGGCCTCCAAATCTACCCCGGAAGGATGCTTGATGCAATACCTCCTCAAGAGCTCGAACCCCTTAAAATACCAGCTGAAGAGCACGGAGTTGTACTCTTCAGTCTGCTGGAAGCCCTCGATGGTCCTAGCGGCGACGACCTTAATCTTCTCTTTCGCGGCTGCGAGCTGCTCGTCCTTTTCCAAGACTAGCTGCTGCTCAACCTTAAGATCGTTGCCCAGCTTTTTGACCTCGTCCTTGTATTGGTGAATGTCCTCCATCGCGGTTATCAAGCCCCTCTTCAGCTTCGAGTTCTCCATCTCCAGGACTTTGATCTGAGAAAGCGAAGACTCGACCCTGGCTTCCTGAGCTTGATACTCCTCTGAAAAATGGACGGCTTCCCCCAACACCTTAAAAAAAAAAAAAATAGTAGTAGAGGCACTTATAAGAAAGGGGGGACATAAATGCAGAAGCGTCATAAGAAACAAATGAGTTACCTGGACGAGTTTATGGATGTGACGACCCATCAACTCAGCCGGGGTCGAACCTGAGAGCACCTTCAGGTCCTCAGCATTCACGACCCCATGAGCCCGATCCGTCGCCAACCTCTCGTCATCCCAAACAGTGGACGAGCCAGCGGCCTCCTTTCCTCTATCCGATGTACGAGGCCTCTTGGAAGCAGGTGTCGGGATTTCTTCTACCGAGGTGGCTGGAGAAGCCGTCCTCATCGTCTCGGCACCCGAAACAACGGGTGTAGTCGAGGCCGTCGGAGTCACAGAAGCGACCTTGCCTTTCACACGAACCACCTTCTTCCCGAGGTTCGACAAGGGTTCGTCTTTCTTGGACCTCATCTTCTCATACATACCCTTGTTGAATTTCGTCGTCATCTCTGCGAAAGGGAAAAGTTTTATAAAAAAAAGAGCAAAATCAAACAAGTACAGCCTCAAGGTCGAGACCGACGAACTCAAAAACTTACTCTTCTTTCCTTCGATATCAAGGCCCCACAAGACGTAGGGAGACGGATCGGGGCCAAGGTTGTAGAAAGCGAGAGTCCTCGGGTCTACCAAGTCGTCCCAGTTTTCGATCGACTGGGAATATGTGATGGCCGCCTCGACGCGCTCCTTGTACCTACTTTTCAACTTTGGTCTTCGTTTAACTGCACCAAGACAAAGAAAGTTAGTGACAATAACCTCAAAGTAAAAAATAAAAATAAAAAACCGAGAAAGGAGACTGACGCACCTAAAGTCGGGGTTCCCCACTAACGAAGCAACCTGGGGATCTCACCCCAGTCCTGGCTAGAGGGAGTCTCAAAATCGTCCCTAGACACAAACACAAATCTGGACTTCCAGTACCTGAAGGACGAAGGTAAGCCCTTGACGATCCTGGTTCTTCTCTCCCAAGGTACAAGCTCGTAATACCCGTACTCTTTGGACTCCTTTAAACGGTATAAATAAACGAGCTCGTTTACCTTAATCATATCCCCGTTAGCGGCCAACCATATTTCCATACAGTTAACCACTATTCTCCACGAATTGGGCATAAGCTGCCCGGGGGAAATCCCCAGATAAGCCAGGAGCTCCATCACAAACGGGTGGACGGGAAGCCTAAGTCCACAAGTGAAAGCGGCCTCATAGAAGCACACTTCACCGGGGAAAAACGAGCAAGCCCTATCGTCGTCAGTGGGGTGACGAACACGGACCCGCTCTGGAAATTAGAACCTATCCCTAAACCGACTGACGGCGTCGGAATCTAACCGGCACGGCTCCACGAGGGCATGAAAAGCCCTAACCTCTCTAAAGGTCGAGACGGCTGTATCTCCCTCCATAGGGTCGTCGCTAGACGACAACCCAGTATCAAGATCACTAGTCCTAATCTCAGACATTAACTGCAATTTCTTTACCAAGCCTTCAAACCAATCAACCGACTCTCGGAGCAATGGAAATAAATCACCCAAAACAACACCTAAGCTGCTACCCTTAGAAACAAAACCCCTCAAATTGGGAAAAGCACCTAAATACCCCCCCTAAGCGAGCAAAAAGAAAAGAAATTGAAGGACAAGCTTCCCTAACCTCTAAATTACTGACCATGAACTCCCAATCTTAAAATAAAAATACTAAAATTCCCACCAAAAAGAGGGGAGAAACAAACAAAAACATAGAAAGAATCAAGAAAAAAAAAATCAGATACTTGCGAAGAAGGGAAAAAGAAGAAGGGAGAAGAAGAAAAAGCTTACCTCTAAGAAGCGGGAAGCCCAACAGCCAAGCAAGCAGCCAAACTCGGAAGGAAGCAAAGAGATATACGAAGAAGGTGCTTAGAGGAGAAGAACTGAAGTTTGAAGGAAAATAAAAAGTAAAGTACAAAGAAAGGGGTTTAAAAACCAAATAGAGGTGAAAACCGAAAATCGGCGGGAAACCCAAGGGTCAGTCCCTTTCCAACCACATCACGCCACGTGGCCAAAGCCCAAGTAACGCCGCCATAACGCATTCAATGCCGCACGAAATCCCAAAGGGCAACAAAAAAAGAAAGAAAGAGAAAAACTGTTCGGCTTCCACGATCGTCACTGACGACCATGAAGCCCGGGGGCATCTGATGGTACTGACGATGATGTAACTGACGAAGATAAGTGTAGACGAATCTTGCTCCACGGACGAACATAATCAGTATCCGCGTCATCAAAAAGAATTAAATGCCATTTAATGCTGCCAATAAAGCCCCAACCGTTACAAGACCAGCTGAACGAACCAATGAGAACACATTAAAACTAATAACTCCACCAGAGACGTTACCAGGGAGTCATTAACACTCCAAACGGCTATAATTCCCAAGGGTATATAAAACCCTCACAACACCAATACAAGGTACGATATAGAAAAAGGACAGCATCACAACCTGAATCATTTTTTATTATCTTCTTGATTACTGACTTTATCATCGGAGGCGCTGTGGCAGGCACCACACCGGTGACCAAGTAAAGAAGTTTCTGTCTTATCCACAGGAGTGATACGGTCATCACAAGGACGGACGACCACCGGCTGGTATTCATCTGGACGAACCTTCAACTGACGATATTCTGCTTCATCACTTATAAATGGCTTAATGCCCCTATTGACCTTATTTTTTACTCTTTTTACTCTCTTACATTATATGGAGCTCTTGTTTTCTCATTGGTTTTTGAGATTGTCTATCCCCTTTAAAGTTATCGGTTTCGATTGTCCATCCGTCACTCTTCAATCATCATCTCTATTGGGTAAGTTTTTATTCCTTGAATCTTTTTCATTCATTTATATATAGTTGAGATGGTCACTGGTCTAGTGTTTGGTTATCGTGTGAGTAATTCTTTCATTCATCGCGTGTAGGTGAGATGATGCCAAGTGATAGTGAAGCAATGAGTGAATATTTGTCGTTAGTTCGTTTGGATTTGAGCAACAACGAGGTCTCTCTGTCGGAGTACAACTCCATGGCTAATGACTTAGTTGGTTCCTCTAAAAAGGAGTTGTTGGGTAATCCATCCACCGAGGATGATGAGATAGCTAGTCCGTTGGCTCATCCATCAAAGAAGGTAGGCAATTCGTTGAGGTAAAATTATAGGGAGTTTGTCCTTCCTAAGATTGGGCAGTGAATACTTTTACTCCCAAAATGACAAAGGATGTCTTTGGAAGGCTCCGCCTTTGCTTCCAAATTCCCGACGACATTCCTATAAGAAAGGCATATAAAAGGGATAATTGTTTCTCAGATGAGATTGAGGACGTCGATTTTTATGATGTTGCCTTTATCGTTGGGTTGAGTTTGCCTCTAAGCGAGATTCACCATCAATTAGCAGACCATCTTAGGATATTCATATGCCAAATATCTCCTAATGCAGGAGGATATTTCTTGGGGCAGAAGAATTATGGGGACCTATGAGTAGAGGCCATTGAGGTATCACTCTCGATGAGTTCTTCTACTACTATAAGCCCTAAAAAAATTTGGAGTTGTAGGGTTTCTACAACTTTGTGTGTCACAAGGCGATGTTGAAACTTGTGTCTAACATTCCTGATTGGAATCACGATTGGAAAAGTAAATATTTCTTCGTCAGTGTAAAAGTATAGGTGAAGGTTACGATCATACTTGGGGGATAATGGATAGTTTTGGTGATTCATCGGGTGGTTCTTCTCTTTTATTCGTCAGTTTACCTTATTCCAAAACTACATGTTTTAATATTTCTGTATCCCAAATTTGCTCGACGATATCGCCCGAGCAAGAAAATTTTCTTAAGCACATACTTGAGATCCTAATAAAGGAGAGAGGGTGGAAGAACCTTGTCACACTTGAAAATTTACATGCTTTTGTGGCGGGCATAAACCTTCTGATGAAGCTCGAAGACTTGATGCTTAATCTTGAAATTGTAAGTCTCCTTTTTGTCGGTTTGCTCTTTAATAGTTGGCGTGAAAACCTAACCCGTCTGTTTTTTCTTCCTCATTTTTATTTTCTGAAATGGATGCTAATAAAAGGAAGGCCTTAGAGGTGAAGAAGGCAGTTGTAACCCAAGCTTAGCAAACTAGGGGTTGTTGGCCCCTTTGTTCAAGGTGGGCCAAAAGAGAAAACCCTTGGGCGATGGTGACCACGCTTCTAAGAAATCGTTGAACTCTTCCAACTATCTGGACTTGGTGGAGATGGTCCAAAAGACTCTTGAGCCTTTACGCCATGGCAAAGGTAAGGGTTTTATGATCATTGGTGGGCCCGACGTTACCCTTTATGTCTCTCTCTTGGTGAAGAATAGGCACTTTGCAGTGGAGAAGGTTCATTCCCTTGTTGGGAATGAGAACCTTGAGGAATTCTTTAAGCATCAGATGGAGGCTTTTGGCAATGCCGGCCTTTATGACTTGACAAGGGTGAGTTATATCTAAGTTTATTGTCGACCTTCTACTTTCATTTAAGTATCTGAACACTTGTTTTATCTTCAGGCCTTGGTGAGAATGAGCGCCCTCCAAATTAGGTGTGTGGCCAAACTGCTTGAAAGCTAGTTAGGCTTCGGACGGGGAGAACATCGCCTAATATAGGGAGGCCATGCAAACCCTGAATGCCGAAATTAAGGCGCTAAAGGCCTGAATTGTCAAGTTAGAGGGAAGCATCCATTAGGTTGGAGAGTTGACGAAAGAAAACTCCAACCTAGTAATGAAGCTAGTTGCTTTTTGTGAGCATGTGGATAATGCCAAGGCCGATGCTATGGCTATATTTCAATCATCCTAACCTTACATTGATGAGTTGGGGGATTAGTTTGCAGAAGGCTTCCACCATTTCTATGAGCAAGCTACTCTTCTCTTCCCCAATTCAGGCTAGGACTTTTCCCAGGTCGAGATTAATCTTTCGGTTTCCCCAATGACTCTAAGCGGTGGTGAGGTGACTATCAACGATGTGGTTGATCTCGAGGAGAGGGAAGGAGGGGCCAATTGAGAATGACAGGCAAGCGATAAATAAAGGCTGGGTAGTGACTGATGACCCTCCCACTTAATTTTGTAACTTCAAAACTTCTATTTCTTTTTTTTTTTAAAGTAATTTAAGAATAATCTGGGTGCCTTGTTTTTGGCACAAGTTAAGTACTTATTTGGGGTGCCCTGCTTTGGCACAAGTTCACATTTGGGAGCCTTCATCGGGGCACTAACATATGACTTTTTCTGCTTTTACATGTGTGTCAAACATACCTTATGCTTGTTGATGATTACATACTTTTAGAAAATGCCTGTTGATATACCCAACGGGATAATGTTACCTTGTAGGCAAGTATTGGTACTCGTCGGGTTTACCTTGTAGGCTAAGTTGTAAATGCCCATACTTGCAAAATAGACCAAGAATTGTGGTCCGTCGGGTTTATTTTTGTTTAGTAAGTGATTACTTTGTAGGTAGGATTCATCTTTAATTAAGTGATCAGGCGCTCGTCGATGTCTTTGGTCGTCTGTCTACCCTGCAAGTAGGACTTGGATTTAAATCAAGGACCAGGCACCCGCCGGTGCCTTGGTTGTAGGTCCATCTCGTACGCAGCTATTAGTTTAAATAAGGTGACTAGGCCCTTATCGTTGTCCTTAGTTGTCGGTTTACTCCATAGGTATGACTTTAGCTTTCCTACTTGCTTTTCTATGTAGTCATCTAATAATATCTTAAGAATGATGCCTTTATTTGAAATAGGAGAAATACAAGAAATAGAAGATTAAGTACTAGATGGGCACTCTAAAGTTTACTTAGCAAAACTAAATGAAAAGCACAAAACATAGTTTGTAGTTAGTGCACTACTGGTAATATTTTCTTAGGTGCTCATGATCTAGGGGTGATGTTAATGGAAAATAACATGTTTGTATCGTATACAAAACATACGTAGCGGAAAAATAACAGAACTACTTCATTCATAAATGTTAACATGTACTATTTAAGTTTTAGAATTTAGGAACAAGAGAGTGTACCTTGGAGTAGTGAATTTCAAAAATCAAAGATCAGATGCACTTGGGAACACTTTCAATCTTCACTCCAATTCTACTAACGCCCAAGATGTGTGGTCTCTCAATCAGTTTTCCAAGAGAGAATGTCAAAGTATCTAACACTAGCATACACCATTTCACAACAATGTTCTTACAATTCTCTACAGAAAATTTTGTATATTTCTCTCTTTATATCTAACTGATTATCTAATTAGGCTGACATTTTAGGCCTTTCCAATTGGGCTTAAGTGTGTGGCTTAGAGTTGGACCAAAAAGGACCAATAAGACACTAGCTCCAATGGGCCTTGGGCTTTTCTGTCAACTCTTGACATGTCCAAAGTTACCATTAACTATATTTAATACCACTACATAAATATAGTTGCACTCTTGGCCTTATTTATAAATTATATCCTAAGACTTTATTGTGCAGGCAACCCCTCCATAAAATATTCGTAGTAATACAAAGTTGTGAATGTAGACTGCCACTTTGTAAATTACTACATCTAATCCTTGGGTACTCGGTTTAATCCTTTAAGTTATTCATCATATATTTATGAAATCTAATTTCATAAATATATACTTTAGTAACTTCTTACCAAAGTGATTAGGCCTAACTCTCTGAATAACAAACCCATTAAACTTATCTCAAGGGAATATTTTGTATCTCCATTAAGAGACTATGAATTCCATCTTGAGAATATATGTTCCATCAATACTAAATGTGGTCACCTAACATACTGAGATTTTGACCATTACATTAGACCTCACTCATGATATATCAAAGTAACTTACACCTTATGATCAAGTCTATTATTCTCTCAAGATTAAAAGTTCATGCAAATATAAATCGTGAGTTTATTATTCATTTGACAGTCATTAAAAAAATAATAAATCTCACAGCAGTCCAGTTCAATATGCCTTAACTCTTAAAACATATCAACATACCAACTAGAAATCTCTATTTTCATGATCAAGACAAATCATCTTAGTTGATATGTTATAGTCTTCGTAGATGAAATGCCCAATTTCATCACTGCCTACGAACTAAAATTCTGAGTTTACAAAAAACTTGTGATTTATATCTTCTGTAACTAAATCACATACTATGCATCTCATGGACTATATGATAATGTCCTAATATTCATGTTACCATTATTTTAGATAATAATAAAACAAATTTATTAAACACAACATTAAGTCATACATAATGTCGTACATAATAACATACATAGTATCATACAATAGGATTTAAGGGCACTAATCCTAACAGATGTAGCCTTCATCTGTCAAGTGTCTAGGTGGTTGGTGCCCTTTTCATAGTAGTCGACGACCCTGTAGGGTTATTGCCTGTTGGGGCCTAGCTTGCCTTGCGTAGAATCCTTTGTAGCGGTCATCACCTTCCTCAAGACAAGGTTCCCGATATCAAAGTACCTAGGCTTAACCTTGAGGTTGTAGTGTTTAGCCATTAGGTCTTGGTAGCGGATTATCTGCTGTTTAACTGTCACCCTTACCTCATCTAGTAAATCCAAGTGTAGGTGTATTCCTTTGTCATTCTTCCCTTCGTCGTGATGAGCTATTCTATAGCATGCGGGCCTTACTTTTTTTGGAATGACAGCCTTGCTTCCAAGTGCAAGTATGAAAGGTGTCTCACCTGTGGGAGTTTGGGCTGTCATCTTGTTTGGCCACAAGACCCTTGGTAGTTCACCTGGTTGTATCTTTTTTGCCCCCTCAAGCCAAGTCTTGATTATCATGAGCAAAGATCATTTGAAACTTTTACCTGACCATTGGCTTATGGGTGGGTGGGAAAAGTGTAGTGGTTTTTATCCCTAACTACTGGCAAAAGTCTCTAAACGCATCATTGTCAAATTACTTTCCATTGTCAAGATGAAGACTCTTGTGTTACTAAAGTGGCAGACAATGTTCTTCTAGATGAAACTTCTGACATTCTTTTTAGTGATGGTCACTAGTGGCTCTGCTTCAACCCATTTGGTGAAGTAATTGATCCCTACAACAAGGAATTTGAGGTACCGTGTTGCCATAAGACAGCAATATCCTGCTTGCAACTTCTCCAACTTGCCAAGAATGAACACAAATCCAGAAATTGATTTTCTATCATCAATATCAAATTGAAAATTTGAATCTGTATACCCTTGGACAATTAGATCCTCACCAACAAACACCAAGAAATAATGATTGATTCTATTTAAATATTTGAGGATATGTTTCACTGTTGTCCGATGCTCAAAAACTAGATTGGATTGATATCTACTCACAATGCTCACTGTAAAACAAATGTATGGTTTAATGCAAAGCATTGTGTACATGAGACTTCCTACAGCTGAAGCATAAGGACAATTTCTCATTTTCTCTCTCTCTTCTTGTGTTTCAAGACACATTTGATTAGAGAGATGAACTCCATGTCTAAAAGGTGAAATCGCTTTCTTGGAATCTTGCATGCTAAACCTAGCCAATATCTTGTCAATATAATTGACCTGTGAAAGTCCCAATAACCTTTTCTTTTGATCTCTAAACAATTTGATTACGAGTATATAGGATGCTTCACCAAGATCTTTCATTGCAAAGTGACTAGATAACCATACTTTTATAGATGACATTACTCCTACATCATTGCGAATGAGTAGTATGTCATCTACGTAAAGAACTAAAAATGAAATAGTGCTCCCACTAACCTTTTTGTAAACACAAAGTATAGACACTCGATTTTGCACCCATAATTTAATCTTGGAAGATGGCTAGAATGACCATTCATATACCCAAAATTTTGAGTTGCATTACATGCATTAATTCATTCATTGCATATCATAAAAATGATCTTGAGATTCTAACAGTCGCGACAGTATACCCGATTCCTAAATCGGACCATCAGATTGAAATAAAATACATGATCAAGTTTTCACCATCTACATGCATTTTGTTAGGGTGGAACTGATCACACGTGATTAATTTAAATTAATTCTAATTGGTTAAAGAATCTTATATCATAAAAATGATCTTGAGATTCTAACAGTCGCGATAGTATACCCGATTCCTAAATCGGACCATCGAATTGAAATATAATACATGATCAAGTTTTCACGGTCTGCACGCATTTTGTTAGGGTGAAATCAATCACACGTGATTAATTTAAATTAATTCTAATTGATTATACAATAAAAATTAATTTAATAATTTTGTGATTGGTTGTTGGGTAGTTTCAAAAATAGGCCTGCTTGCATTGGAGTAAAGTTGATAATAAGATAACAAAAAAAGGCTTGTAGCCTTCTTCTTCTCCTTACCTTTGCCTTTCGACTTAGGTTGAGAAGTAGAAGCTTCACCCACATTAGCTTCAACACTAGAAATACCAAGGATGCGTTCCACCACCACCAACTAGTTCATTAATTCAGATAATGAATAAACCTTTTTGTTCATATTACAATTAAGTCTAAATTTCTTGAATGATTCTAGTAGTGACTGGAGTATCATATCCACTTGGGATTCTCCATTAATATCGGCACCTAAAACTTCCAATGTATTCAGATTAGAGATCATCCTAAGACAATGCTCCTTCACTGAAGTACCTTTAGCCATTTTGGTATTGTATATTTGCTTCATAGTTTCTTGCCTTGTAAAACGGACTTGCTCACCAAACATCTCCTTCAGACTTAGCATAATGTTCGAAACTAGTTCTACATCCTGCATTTGACGCTATAGAACATTTGAGATAAATACTAGGATTAAGTAAGCACATATTTGTGCTCTTCAACTGTAAGAACAATATCCAAATTTCTTTTCCAGTCAACATAGTTGGATCCAATCAATTTGTTTTGATTAAGAATAGCAACAAGTGGACTAAAAGATGCCATGATAAAATTTGAAAACAATAAACATGAATATAATAAGTAAGCTGGACATTATCAATTTAGCATATAAGCATATAGTATGGAATCTTAATAAAACCATAATATAATATATGTAACGACAACCCAATCCCATGTCTATAATTCCTTGGTAGCAAGTTTATTATAAACACTATGACTGATTGAGAACTATTCTCATTATTATTGCTATCATGATAACTCTTATCATACACAAATAATATGTCGTATTACCTTTGGCCTCTAAGTAATAATGACATAGCTCATTTGGGAGGTTGACATTACACTTAGTCTAGTGTACACAATTATCTAAAATCATGTGTAGCCACATTTCATCTCCCTTTATAGTGTTTAAACTTGTAGTACCATGGAACAATACACCCTCCTTTGGGATCGCGAGACATATATGCCAAGACGAGATGCTTGTCCACACTACTTTAAACGGTTAAGTTCAATTTTGTAATACTATGAAGTAACCACCCTCCTTTGGGATTGCAAGGCATATATGCCAAGACGAGGTGCTTACCTCACACTACTATGAACCGATAATGGAGGCTGTGAGATCCAACCCTTGTATCTCTCTCCCACTAGATATTTAAAGTTAAAGGTTTTTAATTTGGAAATGATGTGTAATCTAATCACACACAGCCTTGCACTTTTTAAAATTTGAAAACAGTTAGAAAAATTCAGAATTTCCTTCTTTCGATCAATCGAATGTGCCCCTCGATCAATCAAAAAAATTAAAAAATTCAAACCTGATTATCTGCCTGGCTCGATCGATCGAAAAATAAAATTTGACCGATAAACTAGCAATCGGGTATCAATCGAATCAAGCAAATTGGCCACCAATTCACTCGATCGATTAAAAGTAATTTTCAATTGATCAAAACATGTGAAAACTGAATTTTCCAAAAATTTTCTTGATGCGTTTACCACGGTTTTTCATGACCAAACAATCATCCTATGAACATGATACATAGTGATTGATATCTAAACTGAATTCCATTGATGTTAAAGCCATAAAATTCAATTTAAAAAATTTAAATTCAAATTTAAACAACATCATAACATCAATATTAGTTTTTATCAAACCATAGTTTCAACCAACCATGTAGAAAATCAAATGTATAATCTTCTAACATCATGAAACTATCTTTAAATGCTCCCAAAAGGAAAACTGCCTCTTTGACCTCAAGCCTCATGGCCTGGTGGTCGGCGTACAATAATGACATTTGTCGATATGCCACCGCTTGTTTACTGACCCCTTATGGATTATGCACTGGATCCATCCGGCCCGGTGGAATTCAACTTGAATTTTTATTCCTTCTCCCAGGCATTCCTAAGGAAGGGATCATCTCTCAAGTCTTATGATCCTCCATTTCTGCTCGATAGCTTCGATCACAATTGTGCTATGACGGATGTTCTGAGAAGGCGAGACAATTATTTAGAAAGAACATTATATCGGTCTTTCCTTCTCAAATGTTCGAAATGGCCTCGACTAGGCTGCCTTTTTTATAAATCTCCGGCCGCTCAGTGCCGCTATTGGTGCAAGTTGTAAGGAGCTGATGGGATTTATTGAATGGTAATGAAGCTTTTTGCTGCTAATTTGCTAGCACCAGTATTTCCTCTAGGGTTGAGCTGGGGTCCAGTTGATAGACTAATAAAATTGTACGGGGGTGACCTTACTACTTTCAAACTGATTCCGAAACTCATAAACATGTTATGCAATTCCAAATTGAAGACTACTCTGATACCAATTTTTGGAATAACATGGTTTATATCTCATACAAAATATACGCAGCGAAAAATTAACGGATCTACTTCAATCGCAATTGATAACATGCATCATGTAAGTTTCAGAAATTAAGAACAAAAGAGCGTACCTTGAAGCAGTGAATTTCAAAACAAAGATCAGAAGCACTTGGAAACACTTTCAATCTTCACTCCAACTCCACTAATTCCCAAGAAGTATGGTCTCTCAATTAGTTTCCAAGGGAGAATGAGAGAGTGTCTCACATTCACATACACACCATTTCACAATAGTGTCACACACATATAAAATTTTGTATGTTTCTCCCTTTATATCTAACTAATTATCTAATTGGGCTGGCCTTTTGGGCCTTTCCAATTGGGCTTAAGTATGTGGCTTGGAGTGGGACCAAAAGGGACCAATAAGACACTAGCTCCAATAGGCCTTAGGCTTTTCCGTCAACTTTTGACAAGTCCAAAGTTGCCATTAACTATATTTAATACCACTATATAAATATAGTTGCACTTTAGGCCTTATTTATAAATTATATCCCAAGACTTTATTGTACATGCAACTCCTTTGTAAAATATTCGTAGTAATACAAAGTCATAAATATAGACTACCATTTTGTAAATTACTACATCTTAATTCCTTGAGTACCCGGTTTAATCCTTTAATGTTATTCATCATATATTTATGAAATCCAATTCCATAAATATATACTTTAGTAACTCCTTACTAAAGTTGTTAGGCCTAACACTCTGAATTGTCAAACCCATTAAACTTATCTAAAGGGAATATTTTATATCTCTGTTAAGAGACTATGAATTCCATCTTGAGAATATATGTTTCATCAATACTAAATGTGGTTATGCAACATACTGAGATTTTGATCGTGACTTTAGATCTCACTCCTGATATGTATCAAAGCAACTTACAGTTCATGATCAAGTTTATTATCCTCTCAAGATTAAGAGTTCATGTAAATAGAAGTCGTGAGTTTATTATTCATTTGACAATCATCAGGAGAATAATAAATCTTAAAGCGGTCCAGTTCAATATGTCTTAACTCTTAAAACAAATCAACATACCAACTAGAAATCTCCATTTTTATGATCAAGAAAAATAATCTTAGTTGATATGTTATAAACTACAAACTAAAATTATGAGTTTACATAGAAGTTGTGATTTATATCTTTTGTGACTAAATCACATACTATGCATCTCATGGATTATATGATAAT
The DNA here is from genome assembly GCA_020976635.1 of Castanea crenata. Classification (NCBI taxonomy): domain Eukaryota; kingdom Viridiplantae; phylum Streptophyta; class Magnoliopsida; order Fagales; family Fagaceae; genus Castanea; species Castanea crenata. Next base: position 5,497,743 of record JAGHPS010000020.1, read on the forward strand.
GTCCAATATTCATGTTACCATTATTTTAGATAATAATAAAACAAATTTATTAATCACAACATAATGTCATACATAGCATCATACAATAGAATTTAAGGACACACATCATAATAATCTCCCACTTGCCTTAAAGACAATTGTGCATTAATCTAACTCCCATCTCCTCCACATGTGACTCGAAAGTCCTTTGGGGCAAGGCTTTGGTAAAGGGATCTGCTAGATTCTTTGCACTATCAATCTTTGCTACTACAACATCTCCACGAGTAACAATGTCTCGAATGATGTGATATTTTCTCTCTGTGTGCTTTCCTTTCTTGTGATTCCTTAGATCATTGGATTATGCAACCGCTCCACTATTGTCACAGAATAATGTGATAAGAACTTACTCAATTCTCACAACACCAAGATCAAAAAGGAACTTCTTGAGCCAAATAGCTTCCTTTGCTGCTTCGCAAGCAGCAACATATTCAGCTTCCATGGTGGAGTCGACAATACAAGAATGCTTAACACTCCTCCAACGTATGGTTCCACCTCCCAAGGTGAAAACCCAACCTAAAGTGGATTTTTTAAAATCAAGATGAGTTAAACAAGTGGATTCGTGCATTGAATAGAGAGATTGTCGCTACAATACAAGTCTAATTGGGTATTGGGGTAAGGGTTCAACTGTAGGTTGGTATTAGGTACTAGGATTCATTTTACTTATAACCGCTTGTGATTGATAATAGTAGATTTCGGGAGTGGTGACCTTAAATTTACCCGGTGGGGCTTTGTCTCGAAGGTTTTCCCCATTCGTAAACAAATCTCCGTGTCAAATTTATTTTCCACCGCATTTAGTTTAATTGGTGATTTGTTTGTACTACCATGCTATTGCATGTTAAATTGACTTAATTAATTGATTTGGATAATTAATTAATTAATTTACCAAGGGGTCAATACATTTTTGACCTATCAGATAATATATCTTTACCTAGACATTATATGTGAAGTACCCTTAGAGGGAAAAATCTCTCCACTTCTAGGTATCTAGGAACAATATATTTGTTGTTCCTTTTATTTTGTTGTTCATTTACATTTTTCATGTCTACTTGTTTATTTATTTCTTTCATTTATATATTGTTCATCCCCATCCCTTTTATTTATTGCACTCTTTATTGTTCCCTTTCTATATATATATATATATATATTGTGTTCTACTCCCTCTCATCACCCTAAAAATGTTTTCTATCTATTTTTCCTAAATGGGCTGCCTAGTGAATGGCGATGGCTTGTACTCCCATTTTTTCTTGGGCAAAGGACCCATAAGGTTTTGTCAATATTAGAACTTATTTAGGCTAAATCCCAAAAAAAAAAATTCAATTTTTCCAATGAACCTTTACATTTCAAGCTATTTACTTTTTTTGTCATTTAAATTTCAAGTTAATTATTTTTCTTGTCATTTAAATTCCAAGTCATTTACTTTTCTTGTTATTTAAATTTTAAGCAATTTATTTTTATTTTTTCTAATTACATTCCTTTACTTTTATGCACTTTACTTTCTTGCTTTTTAATTTCTAGCACTTATTTATTCTTATTGCTCTATGTTTTTTTTCTCATATACATTGTTGCCATAAAATAATAGTTTGGGTAAAGAAATCTCTAAAGTGTGTGTTTCTAAAAGAAAATGATTTCAAAAAAAAAAAAAAAAACTACTCCTTTAAAAAAAACGTTTTCCGAATATAAGTCCTCTTTTTCCTAAAAAACAAAACCCTAAAAAAAAAATTTCTAAAAAAATTCTCTTTTCTTTCTTTCCAAAAATGATTTTTATTTACTACGTTAAAAAACCTTCTTTTTTTTTTTTACAACGAAACTCTTTTGAATAGGAAGTTTTTAGAGGAAGTGATTTTTCAACATTTGTTTTTCCTCAAAAACTATAAAAATCATGGGATTTTTGGGTTCCAAACCTTTTTTTTCTCTGAACATAAAAACCCATGAAAACTTTTTGAAAATGTTTCTTTAGTTAACTTTTTTTGTTCAAAAGTGTTTTCCTTATAAAAATGTTTTCAATACAAGATTTCTTCCACAATAAAAATCACTGGACTTTTAAATCCAAACCTCTTTTCCTTTAAGAAAAACCCATGAAACCTTTCTTAAAACACCCTAAAAAGAGTTTTTTCTTTAAAAAATATCTCTTTTCTCTCTTTCCAATAATGATTTTCTTTTACTACATTAAAAAGACCTTTTTTTTACAATAGAACTCTTTAGAATAAGGAAAGTTTTTAAGAGGAAGTGATTTTTCAACATTTGCTTTTTCCTCAAAAGCTTTAAAAAATAATGGAATTTTTGGGATCCAAACTATTTCTACTCTATAAATAAAAACCCATGAAAACTTTTTGAAATGTTTCTTTACTTAACTTCTTTTTGTTCAAAAGTGTTTTCCTTATGAAAATGTTTTCAATAAAAGATTTATTCCACCATAAAAATCATGGGACTTTTAAATCCAAACCCCTTTTTCTTTAAGGAAAATCCATGAAACTTTTGTCCAACACATTTTATGGAATTACCCTCCCCCCCCCCCCCCAAAAAAAAAAAGATTTTCAAAACAAAGCCCCTTTTCTTAAAACTTTATCATCAAAGTAAAAATTATTGGATTTTTTTTTTTTTGTTGTTGTTGAAGTTAAACCCTCTTTTTTCAAAAGAAAACCATGAAAGTTTTTAATTAACTTTTTTTTTTTTCAAAAATCACCTTTTCTTTCTTTTCTCAAAATTGTTATTTTTGCAAAATGGTTTACAAAACAAACTTTAAATCGACATGAAATTTAAAGTTTGTTGCCATTCATTTTCTCTAAATAAATTTTTTTTTTCAAAAAATCTTTTTTCAAAAATAAAATTTGTTTTCATAAAGAAACTACCTATTTAAAACTTTGCCAATTCAAAAGAAACTGTTTTCTCAAATTAAAAATAGTTTTTATACTTCCTCTCTTTTAGCCAAAATAATAGTAATACATTTTTTTTCTCACCAAAAATGTTTTTCCAAAACTTCCTTTTTTCTAAAAGTTAACATTTTCAAGAAAAATAGAAACCCTTTTTACAAAAAATGTGCAAACTTGTTTCTTCTTCAAACATATTTAACAATCTTTTTAAAATAATTCATACATCTTCTTTTTTGCATTGTTGTTTACAACTTTTTCTTAGAATTGCAACTTTAGAGATTTGTGCCTATGGTTTAATTTCATTAAACCAATAGCACCAATCAAGCTTACATGATTCTCTCCACTCTTGGTACTAATGTTTCTTTATATTGTGTGTGTGTGTGTGTGTGTGTTTTTTTTTTTTTTTTTTTTTTTTTTTTTTTTTTTTTTTTTGTGCATGATAAAATGAGAAAAATATGGTGGATGACAACATTGTGCTATTCTTCATACTCTCTTTTACTTTTTTGTTGTAAATAATCATGTTAAATATGTATAGTATATAAATACTTCAATGCTAAATATGTAATAAATGAATATTCACATGCTATTGTATATTATTTTTTGTAAAATGGTAAAATGCTTATCACATGCTATATATGTATATATACTTCACATGCTTTGTTTGTAAATAAATCCTTGAAATTATTATTCACAAAAAATGCAAAGTATCTAGTTTCTTCACTGAAAAGATAACTCTAGAATTAAATTAAAATGGGGTAATATCCTTTAGATAGGCAGTGTGGGGTGCCTAACACCTACCCCATGCGTAACTAAACTTTTGAGTCCAAGATCTTTGGTTCAAGACTTTGGGTTTACCTTAATTAATAAACCCCTTAAAATTGTTTTAGTTAATTAGGTAACTTAAAAAGAATTAGACAAATAGGCAACCAATCACACCTAATACGAAATCAATGGTTGGTGGCGATTTTTAAAATAAAAATAAGAAAAAGGGACTCACACTCTCACACACACACCTCACCCTCGAAACACATGCACACAAAAAGTCACTTCGCCAAGGACCCAATGTGCAATAAACCAAAAAAGAAGAAGGAAAAAGGCCCTAAACAAGCCTTTCTCCCTCATTTTTGCAGCGTCCACAGCTGCTACAATAGGTCCTGACCTTACAAGGGCCCGTAGATAGTGGCGCTTGACAAGCATCGCCATAGCCCAACCCAAAAAAAAAAAATGGTGAGCCTATAGCAGCGGTTAAAAAATGCTGCTATAGTCCCTACCTTTAATTAAAACATATAGCAGGCTTTCTCTCTTTCTCTACCCAAATCGCAAACACTCTCTTTATTCTCTCACTCTTACCGCCGATCCACCCTCATCGTCATTTTAGCACCGACCCTTCTCGATGCCTTACTTCTGATCCACGAAGCCTAGGCTGTGGCCAAATCGGTGATGCCGCTTCAGTGGTTCCTTGACCCATTCCCCTTCCCCTTCCCCATTTCCACTCCACTAGCCACCACCGGTCCCCTTCCCTTCCCTTTCTCCTTTCCCTCCACCTCTCACTCTTAATACCCACAAACTCAAATCCAAAATCTCAAACCCACTCAAACCCAGTAACTCTCTCTCTCTCTCTCTCTCTCTCTCTCTCTATCTATATATATATATATATATATATTTTTTGTGATTTTATTTTTATTTTTGTTGTTTTTATTGATTTTTTGTTTTGCTTTAGCTTGAAGTTTGGCTTATATTTCCTTAGAATATTGCTATGAACACAAACGCTTGCCAAAGTTTTTGTCAGGACGTGTTTAGCTATAAGACTTAGGAATGTTTAGCTTTAAGACATATTGAACTGGATTGCTATGTGATTAATTATTCTCCTAACGATTTATTAGTTACATCAACTTTTAATCCTGAGAGAATATTGTGCTTGATCATGAAGTGTAGGTTGCTTTGATATATTAGGAGTGAGATCTAATGTCACGATCAAAACCTCAGTGGGTAGCCACATTTAGTGTTGATGAAACATATATTCTCAAGATGGAATTCATAATCTCTTAATGGAGATATAAAATATTCCCTTGAGGTAAGTTTAATAGGTTTGGTTAGTTAGAGTGTTAGGCTTAACTACTTTAATAAGAAGTTACTAAAGTATATATTTATGAAATTGGATTTCATAAATATATGTTGAATAACTTAAAGGATTAAACTGGGTACTCAAGAATTAAGATATAGTAATCTTTAAAGTGGCAGTCAACATTCATGACTTTGTATTACTATAAATATTTTAATGAAGGGGTTGTATGAATAATAAAGTGTTGTGATATAATTTATTAATAAGGCCTAAAGTGCAATTATATTTATATACTAGTATCAAATATAATTACTGGTAACTTTGGATTTGTCAAGAGTTAACAAATAAGCCCAATGTCCATTGGAGCTAGAGTTTTATTTGTTCCCTTTTGGTCCCACTCCAAGCCACATACTAAAACCCAATTAGAAAATCAGTTAATTATAAGGAGAAAAACATACAAAATTAGATAGAGGAATGAAATGGTATGTATGTGAGTGTAATCCACTCTCTTATTCTCCCTTGAACACATACGTGTAAACTGATTGAGAAACCACACTTCTTGGGCAGAAGTGGAATTAGAGTGAAGATTAAAAGTGTTCTCAAGTACTTCTAATCTTTGGTTTTGAATTTACTACACCAAGGTACGCTCTCTTGTTCTTAAATTCTGAATTTTACATAGTACATGTTATCAATTGCGAATGAAGTAAATTTGTTAATTTTCCGCTACGAATGTTTTGTATGCGATACAACCTATGTTTTTCCCAACAAAAACGTTCCTTGTCTAGTTTGTTAAGCATAGAGCAAGGAGAGAACAAAAGTCTATGTTCTTTTATCAATCATTTTAATAGAGAAGCTCTATTAGTGGACGAGATTGATGACAAGATCCTCTTAGCAGCCTTTTACAATGGAGTCAGTTCAGACTTGTTCATCCATAAGTTGTATGATCAAGAGTCGCATACGATGGTTGAATTAATACATTCAGCCCAAAGTTTCAAGAACGCAAAAGACGTAATCATTGCCAAGAAAAAGAAGAAAGATGAACAGCTAGAAAATGGATATATACACCATCTAGAGCAGGGCTTTAGTCCAAAGAAAGCCAAAGTAGGGGAGAAAAGAGATCGTGATGGCAAAACAAAAGGATTGTCCTTAGGACAATACACCAATTACACTCCCTTGAACATTCCACTTGACTAAGTGTTAATGCAGATTAAAGATGATCCATCCTTGAAGTGGCCTGAGAGGATGAAAGGAGATCCTAGCAAGCGGAATAAAAGCAAGTACTATCACTTTCATCATGATCATGGACATGATATAGACGAATATTATGACTTGAAGTAGTAGATTGAAGTTCTTATCAAACAAGGAAAGTTAACAAATTTCCTTGGGCGAGACCACAAGGATGAGAGACAGCCAATGAAGGGCAAGGCATAGGAACCAGTACGTCTACCGCTTGGAGAAATAAAGATCGTTGTAGGGGGCATGTCAACAGGAAACTCGTCCAAAGACAAGAAGACTTACCTATAAGAAGTTCAGAATGTTTAGATGTTTCGGCGACCACCGAGAATGATCAAAGATGATGAGCCAACCATTATTTTCATAGATGAAGATGCAAGACGACTACACCATCCTTATGATGATGCAATTGTCATTACTTGGACAATTGCAAATTATATAACTAGAAGGGTATTAATAGACAATGGGAGTTCAACAAATATCTTCTACTATCTAGCCTTCCAGCAAATGAGAATTAACAAGAAGTTCCTTCATCTAGTAAGTGTACCATTGATCGAGTTTAGAGGAATGAAGGTTCTACCAATAGGTACCATCTCCTTACCAGTCGTGGTTGTCTCTTACCCACGACAAATCTATGACGATGTGAATTTCCTTATTGTAGACTGTTCTTCCTCATATAATGCCGTCATCAGACGATCAACTTTGAATAGTTAGAGGGCTACAACGTACACCTACCACTTATCAGTCAAGTTTCCAACAGAATATGGCATTGGAGAAGTACAGGGAGATCAGTTAGCTACAAGAGAATGTTACTTAGCAATGCTGGCCATGGACGAGCAGATGCGGACAAGGAACATTGATGAAATAAGAATGTTGGCTAAACCAATTGAAGTATTAGAAGATGTAACACTGGATGAGTCCAACCCGGAGAAGTTTACCAGGATTGGGACTAGCATGGAGGAGAAGACAAAGCAAGACCTTGTTGGATTCCTTAAAAGAAGCATAAATTTTTTGCTTAGAGCCATGAAGACATGACTGGGATTGGCCCAAATGTGATTACTCATTGTCCAAATGTATCCCCTTCCTACATGCCTGTTCGTTAGAAGAAGGGAGTGTTTGCCCCAAAATGAGATAATGCCATCAAAGAAGAAGTTCATAAGTTAGTCACTGTGGAATTCATTCGCGAAGTTTACTACCTTGACTGACTAGCCAATGTAGTGATGGTTAAAAAGGCAAATGGCAAATGAAGGATGTGTGTGGATTTCATAGATTTAAACAAGGCATGTCCAAAGGATAGCTATTCTATTCCACGCATCGATTAGTTGGTAGACTCAATAGTTGGACACCAGTTATTAAGTTTTATGGATGCATTCTCAGGGTACAACCAAATCAAGATAGACAAGGCAAACCAGGAGAAAACATCCATCATCAAAAGCCAAGGTTTTTTTTGTTATAAGGTAATGCCATTTGGTTTGAAAAATGCAGGAGCTACCTACCAGAGACTAGTCAACCATATGTTTCATCCACAAATTGGGTGAAATGTTGAAGTGTACACTGACGAAATGTTGGTCAAGAGTGCTAGGAAGACACAGCATTTGGAATACCTCCAAGAAACTTTTGATGCGCTCAGGTGATATAAGATGAAACTGAACCCAAGTAATTGTGCCTTTAGAGTTACATCAGGTAAATTTCTCAATTTTATGGTTTCACAGAGAAGGATTGAAGCAAACCCTAATAAAATCCAAGCAATATTGAACATGGAGACCCCAAAGAGTATGAAAGACGTCCAGAGCCTCACTGGACGAGCACCTGCCCTTAACAGGTTCATTTCAAAACTACTAACAAGTGTTTACCGTTTTAAAGAGTATTAAGGAAGGCATTTGAATGGATGGATGAATGCCAATAAGCATTGGAAGATTTGAAGGATTATCTCACTTCAAATCCATTGCTAAGCCTGTCCAAATCAGGAAAAGAGTTGTATCTCTATCTAGTGGTGTCTCCTCATGTAGTAAGTTCAACCAAGGAAGAAGGAAAAGTACAGAAGCCTATCTACTACACCAGCAAAGCTTTAAGGGGAGCTAAAAGATGGTTTCCACTTATGGAAGAGCTTGCATTATAGTAGCAAGAAAGCTTAGGCCTTATTTTCAAGCTCATGTAATCAATGTCCTAACAGATCACCTGCTAAAGAAGGCTATGAACAAGCTGGATGCCACTGGATGACTAATCTAATGGGTAGTGGAACTTAGCGAGTTTGATGTACGGTACAAACCAAGAGAAGCATTAAAAGCTCAATCCTTGTAGACTTTATCGCTGAATTCACTCTAGTTAGTGGGCAGCAAAATGGAGACTAAGGGGTAAAGCAGTGGATCGTTTATATAGATGTGTCGTCCACATAGCATTCAAAAGGAATTGGAATAGGTCTGTGCTCACCAGAAGAAGATCATCTGGATTATGTAGTCCATCTACCATTCTAGAAAACTAATAATGAAGCTAAATATGAAGCCCTGCTTCAGGGCTTGGAATTAGCCAAATCACTTGTAGTGGATGTAGTCCTTATCTTGGGAGACTCTCAGTTGGTGATTGGCCAAGTGAATGGAACATGAGAAGTCAAGGAAGAACGTATGAATAAGTACTTGAATAAAGTTAAGCAATGCATTAAAAGTTTCGCAACAGCCCAGTTCCAACAAATACTATGGGAAGAAAACACAGAAGTCGACATTTTAGCCAAAACGAGATAATGGGTGATCAAGTTAAAGTTCAATATATTCCAAGTATAGACAAACTAGAAGTGAATCAAGTAGATGGAGTTACCAACTAGACCATGCCAATTATGTCTTATCTCAAGGACGGAGTTCTTCCTGAAGACAATGAAGAAGCAAAAACGCTAAGGGTAAGGGCAGCAAAGTTTGTCCTTATGGACGAGGTTAAGTATAAAAGGAGTTTCACTTAGCCCTATTAGAGCTGTTTAAATTCAAAAAAGTCTATTTATATCCTAAGAGACATCCATGAAGGGCCTGTGAAAGCCATTCAAGGGCCACTTCCCTCGTCTATAAGATGGTTCACACATGATATTACTGGCCGTCTATGCAAGCAAATGCTAAATCTTATGTTAAAGCATGTAATAAGTGTCAAAGGTACAACAACATACCTAGGCAACCATCAGAGTATCTTACTCCAATGGTAACCCTTTGGCCCTTTGCCTAGTGGGGACTTGACATCCTTGGTCCATTATCTATGGGGATAAGACAAATGAAGTCCTTGGTAGTAGGAATTGATTATTTTACTAAATGGGTGGAAGTAGAGCCCATGGCAAGAATCATGGAGTAAAATGTCATAATTTTAATCTAGAAGAACATAATTCGTTGCTTCAAAATTCCTAGGGCGCTAGTCTCAGACAATAGACGTCAATTTGACAATACCCCCTTTAGAGAGTTTTGCGACTGGGTGACAGTAAGGGTTCCAACTAGAGGGACTCCTTTTAAATTGGCATATGGAAGTGATGCGGTCATACCTGCTAAGGTCAATCTAACTAGCTACAAGGTGGCTCATTACAACAATAAGGAGAATGAAAAACAGATTCGTCTAAGCCTTGATCTTATGGACAAGGTAAGGATAGATGTAGAACAGAGGGTGGCTCGTTACAAAAACTTGTTAGCTAAGCACCATGATGCACTAGCAAAGCCAAGATAGTTTAACATTGGAGATCTCATTCTAAAAAAGGTGTCCCTAGCTACTAAGGATCCAACTCATGAAAAGTTGAGACCTAACTAGGATGGACCATACAGAGTAATTAATTCCAAAAGGCGCGGTTCATACTACTTGGAGGCCTTCGATGAGCGAAAGCTGGAGCACCCATGGAATGTGGAGCATTTAAGGAAGTACTACCAGTGAGGATGACTTGTTGGGAAGGTTAGCATGTACGAGATTAAAGATTACTAGTGATCACTAGTAGTTTGTGTATGTCATCTTTTAATATTTATGTTTTATAACAGTATTTTATGTTTCTAAGTATTTGAATTCCCTAAATAGCACTAGCTACTAGCGCGTGCTATGGATGATGTCATGAAAAAAGTACCTTTGTATATACAGTAATTTTTAAATTCTCTAAAAGAAGAACTAAATACTAGCAAGGACAATGTATTTGGACAATGCTATGTACTAAGTTCTTTAATGTCTATAGACGATGTTATGTATAGTTATTGTACATAAAGTAGCTTGAATTTCCTAATTTAAGTGTTTATGATTCTGTGGAATTATTATATATATGAAATTAAAGACATTTAAAATCTCTGGATGCAAAGATGTTTTGTCATAAGCAATCCTCAAATGAGGAAAAATCAAATTCCCATAAAACCTAAGGAAATAACATCAAGTACAAAGGGAAAGAATAAACACTTCCAGTACATTCATCAAAAAAAAAAAAATATTAAGGACAAAGAAAAGCATGTATGCAACACTCTTTGCGGACAACACATCCAACCTACAAAATAATCCATGTTATGGATAAAAAGAATAGCCAAACAAAATTCCAAAAACAAGTATAAGGACGAGAAAAGTGTTCACATACTTAAAAAGAAAGTCCTAAAAATGGATGAAGAACACTTGGAATTAAAATTGGCAATAAAGATAAGACTTTTAATATAGATGAAAGCATGTTCATAAATAAAAAAGGGTAGACAACCATCTTCCAAAAACCCTTAAGAAAAATTAAACTTAAAGAAAGGTAATTGTATCAATATTTGTCCGTGAACTTGGACTAGCCAAATGTACTTGTATAATTCTAAATGGTCCAAAACAACAGACCCTTTTTTTAAAAAATAAAAATAAACCAAAAAGATAGTGAAACAAAAACAAGGAAAACAGATAAAGATGATTACAATTTCTTTTTTATAAACCACTAGGGGCATTATCCCCAGACTTTGGGTCGTCTTCAGCATTAATATCTTCAGAGCTCGTCTAGATAAGAGAGCTCCCAGCAGCAATGTTAAGCTTAATAGGGCTGAAATCCACCTCAGGGAAATGCTCAATCGTGTCCATATGAAAGTCTTCAAACCTCGAAGCATAGTTCCTGTCCAAGAGGTCAGTGAACTCGCTAGACGCCTTGAACTCCTTAATAGCTGCTCCTTTGGCCTCTCCTAGAAAGGTGTAGAGCTCGTTGCTTCTCTTTTTCAGATGATCAAGATGAGTGTCCTTCTCGACGGCGTCTGCCTTAAGCTTTTGACAAGTTTCTTCAAATCTTTCACCTCGTCCTCAAGCTTAGCCTTCACCTCAGCTTGACGACTAGACTCTTTCTCCATTTCATGAATCCTTGCCTCCAATCTAACCCTTTCATGGTCCAACTCGTAAGCTTGTTTGGACGCTGCCATAAACTTTGACACAACCTGTATAAAAAGAATTGGATGTAAGATAAGTGGACGAGTATATCAATTTATGGATGATTCAAGATGATGAAAATAGCTTGAAGAGATCATGAACTGTCGAATGTTCAAATTCTTTCGGAGACAGGTCATAGCAAACAGCAACGTCATCATCAATCATAGCTTGTTGGAGCCTTTCCTAGGCAAGACCTTTGTTCTCAACAAGATTCATAAAGGCACTTTTGGGAGGTTTGGACGGGGTGGTTTTAGGAGGATTGGACGAGTCTAAGTCAAAGATCTGTATAGACAGCTGCTTAGTAGGAGCAAGGGGGACAACAAAGCTGGGTTTGACAACCCCGGATTTGGATGACACGTGCTTTGCCTTTTTGTGGCATCGATGACTTGGAAGACTCCCCACATTTATCGTCTTAGATAGAGTCTTCCTTTTATCCCCCTTAGCTAGACGAGGCTACGAATGAGTCTTTTCTTGCATGGTTTCTTTGTCTACCAAACCATTCCCCTTGTTTTCTTTCATGGTTGCCATTCCTACAAAGAAGAAAAATGTTAGAGTTTCAATGAAGTAAATAATATAAATGCAAAGTAAGAAACTCACGTCTACGCATAGTAAGTTTGTGAGCTAGCACTTCCTTAGTTGGTGCAGGTCCTAGATTCCAAGTGGCAAGATGACTTAAGGTAACCAAAGAATGGAAACCTCTATTAGTAAACAAACGAGCTTGTTGGACGCACTCAAGGTAGAATCTACATAAAGAAGGTCGTCTTATAGCTGTAAAAAATTATTAAAAAAAGGGGTTAGACGAGTGCAACAAAAGACATAAAATAAGAAGTGAAAAGGGACATACCCTCTGGACAAAAATTCCCCATCTCACCAATATAGGGAGGAAATGGATCCTAGCCTACCCTAACAGGGTTTTTATCAGATGTGGGGAGAGACTTGACTAATCTACAATTTGAACCCCCTAGCTAAGAGTTGATAGAAACCTAAAGACTTACTAATTTCAGAAGGTTTTTAATAGTACAGGAACTCGTCCACAGTGAGAGGACGGTTCCCATCAAGTACTTTCCTCCACAAAACTTGCATAAAGACGATGAGCCTCCATGCAATGGGATTAAGTTGGTTAATTCCTACACCTAAACTATATAGTATTTCTCTAGCAAAATAATTAAGAGGCAACCTACGGCCTCTTATAAGGTAAGCCTCATATATACGTACCCCAAAATGAGGATGACTACACCATTCACCACTGACGGCCAATCGAGGATTAAGGTCGTTAGGGATCTGGTACCAACTTCTAAGGGAAGTAAATTTTTTCTCGTCAGTCTTAGAATGGATGCCTACTGCACAGCTATAAACAGTCTCCTCTTCACTTAAAGAGGCAAACAAGGGGGCATTGGTAGATGTACCAGCATGTGACCCAGAAGCCATCCTCATCGTTAACTCCTCTTGGAAGCCCTCCAAAGGAACTTCAGGAACCTTGGACATGTATTGGTCGTCTGTGGTGTTTCCTCCACTACTACTGCTACTACCACTATTACTAGAACTACTAACACTAGAGCTATCATGATACTCGTCTATCTCTCTATCAGCACTTTTGCTAGATGAAGACACTATGATTTCAAAAAATTTGAATAACTAAAGAAAAACCGAAGATGAGAAAGAGAGGATACCTAGCTCTAAACGAGGATGACTAAGGATGGAAGAAGACTCCTAGATGAGGCACTAAATGATAAAGGTCAAAGGAGAAAATATAGGAAATGTGAGGGATAGGAGAGGAATTCCAGTATTTATAGGCGACAAACCTAGTCATTGGAACAACGTAACCAACCAAAAGGAGCCATGTGGCACCTCCCTCGAAGAACGAAACGACACAATAAGCGAACCTTGAGATTGCACCAAATGTTAGCATTAAAGGTAGGGTCCAGGTAAAAACAAAATCATCATCAAAAGTTAACACAAGGACGGGGGGGGGGGGGGGGCAATTGATGGAGATCAATTAAGGTTAACCCATCCTTGGTTGTTGTCCATGACTTGACCTCATCCAAAGAAAGCAATCTAAGAATGGCCAAATGCATAAACAATGCCTTCCATTAATAACAAGAAGATCCAGTTTGAGGGAAGTCCTCCATGGATGACTAGATCTGTGGACGACTAGATTATACTTTGTAAATTCTATGAAAAATCTTCCACATGTTCCACGTAAAGGAACCATGACACATTGCTCTTAATACATGGAAGGAATTCCTCATACTTTGCTCCACATATCCCATTTTCTTCATTAACCACCCACATCACCCATGATGATGGTGGATCCAAACAAGTAGACCCACGACTAACTCTCTATAAAAGGAGCAAACCCCATTCACCCAAGGTAAGTTCTTACCATTCGCTATTTTCCATCCTTGTGTTCTAGAGAGAATCGAAAACACTCACACACAATCATAACTGTTTAATGGAGACTATCACCTTCGAGGTATATCATATAACTCTCACATCTCCTAGAAACACGCTTGTAATCATATTTAAAAGCATTTTGATTCTTTTTTATTTTATACTCTTTGCATATTTTCTTTATGAACATATCATGCATGGGCATATATAGAGAGGGAAGAAATACCCAATTATGTAAGCCAAAACATCACAATTTTGCTATACCAAAGCACATAGATGTTACACATGATTGGCTGGCTTTAGTGGTAAGATAGTTATTTATGCATTTCTTTTAAGATTTTCTAGTCCTTCCCGTCAAAAAGAGTGATATGAGTATTAAGTGTAAAAGAGACAAACTAAATCGTACTCATCACAAACACAAGCCCCAAAGCTCACTTGCTTAGTTGTGTATTAAAGTGTTCACATAAGCTACAAGAGATAGAAAGTTTAAAAAACTTTGTTTCAATGGCCATCCAAGGTACACAAGTACCAATATACACAAACACCTATTGTTTTTGTTTTTTTTTTTTTTCAATGTTGTTTTGTTTTTTTTGTTTTATGAAAAACGAATAACGCAAAAACTGAAAAACAACCAAGCAAAAACATAAAGAAACACATAAAGCATAAAACTAGACTTACTTAAAAGCTAGAAAGCAAAACAAACAAGTAATGCATAAGCATAAAGAGAGAGAGAAAGAGAGAGAGAATCACTTTAAGCCTTTTTCCTTCCACAACTTGGAAGGACCTTTCCTTTGTACGAACCTTGGATCTTGAGGAGGGGGGTGAAGAATTTAAACCATTCAAGTTCAAAGGAACATGAGGGCCTTGAGAAGATCTCCAAGAGGACCCATAGATGGTGGAAACTGACCTTGACCACTAAATGATAACACACTATTGCTCTGTTGAGTGGCTAACCACTTATAGCAATTTGGATGAGTGTGTCTTGAAGCTTCATAGTGATAACAGAAATGTGGCTACTTAGGTTGAGACTTCTTATTTTTAGCCTTATTGTCTTTCTTAGCCCTAGGAGGGTGCAATTAGAATAAATTTGCCCTTGTTTATGTTCTCACTACCTATTTTAGTTTTAGCTTCATTATTTTCAAGATAATCATTATTAGTAGGTGAGACAAAAACAGTTCTATTAAAAGAGGAAATATGAGAAGAATTACAGAGTTCATACCTGAAGCCAATTCTATCAAATGCTGATTTTTGGAGGTTCAGCATCTCATCTAGCTTTGCACTAGAAGTCTTTCCTAATTGAGCTCGAACTTGGAACATTTCTGCTTCAAGCTTCTTGGTTCTTTTAGACAAGAAGTTATTCTCAAATCTCAGTGCTCCAATGAATTGGTTGGCTTCATCAACCTTGGTAGAGAGCTCATCTCGTTCCAGCTCCACTTCATTAAGCTTCTTAGTGGATAGCTTATACAACTTCTCATGCTTTTCCGACACCTTATGTAACTTTTCGTTGGCTGTATGAATGTCATCCTAATCATCCATCTATTCGAACTTGGATTCCACCTAGTCCTCTTCTTCATCCACTTTTTCTATGATCCCATTAGTAAGACCCATTGTGGCAGTGAAAGCACTCAAGATTACCTCGTCATCACTGTCATCTAACTCAGTATCAGGCTGTATCACTTAAGGTAGCAGCAAGAGCCTTGCTTTTCCCAATTGACTTGAGATATGTTGGACATTCTTGTTTCATGTGTCCAAAGCCTTGACATCCGAAACACTTTTGTCCGGAGGGAATATTATATTAACCGCCATCCTTAGCATCCTTCTTTCCTTTGTCTTAACTTTTAAATTGAGAAGAACTGGATTGCTTAAGATCCTTGTCAAAACCTTTCACATTGACATTCTTCATGAACTTCTTGAACTACCTAATGATGTAGGACTTCATCTTATAATCTTCATCATCTGAAGACTCGTCAGTTTCATTGCTTTTCGCCTTCAATGCCATACATTTACTTTTGGTTCCTTTCCCAAGTCTAGTCAAACCCAATTCATAGGTTTGTAAGTTGCCAATCAGCTTTATCAAAGGAATGGAGTTAATTTCCTTCAATTCTTCAATCGCTATTATCTTGGCATGAAATCTCTCAAGGAGAGATCTGAGCACCTTTCTCACAACCTTGAGTTCGGGAATAGTTTCCCCAAGATTAAGGGCTGAGTTGACTATGTCCTTAAGTTTGGCATAGAATTCATCAAATGACTCATCCTCCATCTTGATCTCCTTAAAGCTTGTAGTAAGCCTTTGAAGCTTGGAATCTTTAATGGCCTTAGTTCCTTCATAGGTCGTTTAGAGAATGGTCCATGCCTCCTTTACAGTTTCAGTCGAGGATATTTTCTTAAACTCCTCATTTGTGACCACATTGAATATGGCGTTCAATGCTTTGCTGTTGAAGTTTGCTGCTTTGATCTTTGCATCATCCCAATCAGTCGGCGCTTCTTTTGGCTTAGTCCAACCAATCTCTACAGCTTGCCACACTTTCTCATCTAAAGACTGCAAGATAGCTCTCATGCGTACTTTCTAGTATGTATAGTTAGTGTCATCAAATAAAGGAGGTATTATAAGAAACTATCCTCTATCAATGACAAATAGGGGTCAATAGATCACACAGCAAAGATAAAACCTAATCAGAGTGTGCCTGCTCTGATACCAATTGTTGGGTTAAAATGAATTGACCCCTTGTAAATTAATTAATTATTCAAATTACATGCAATAGCATGGTAGCACAAAAAAATTACCAAATAACTAAATGCAGTGAAAAATAATTTTGAAACAGATATTTTGTTTACGAATGGGGAAATCCATCGAGGCAAAACCCACCGGGTGAATTTAAGGTCACCACTCCCGAGAATCCACTATTATCAATCACAATCGGTTACAAGTATAAGGATTCTTACCAAACCCTATGGCCTATCCCGAAATACCAACCTTTAGTTGAACTCTTACCCCAGTACCCAATTGGACTTGTATTGTAGTGGCAATCTCTCCATTCAATGCATGAATCCCAGTAAGTGGCTAACCAATGATGCACGGATCCTAGTACGTGATTAACTCACCAACTTGAAGAAGACTGTTGGCTGTAAAGTTGTTCAGTTCATCAACAATGAAGATCAGGAAGCTCCTTGGTCACAAACCCTTGGTGTAAAGACTCAGTAACGTTTACAAAGAGAATGATGAACTAGGTCACAATATGCTTGTATTCTATTTGCATCACCTTGTGACAGCCTTTAAAATAATCCTTATATATGTCTAGAGTTGTGAGAGAAGAAACCCTACACAAATACATAAACATATGTGTGCAATTAGATATGGAAAACCTAATTTCGTAATTCTCAACAGATACAGCTTGTGTCGAGTTTTTGTCGAGCTTCAACATTAAATCTCGATAGAAAAGATTCTATCGAGACTTTTGTCGAGTTTTAATGAACATCACTTCTTCACTTGTTTCTTGGTTAGACTTGCATGACTTCAATACATAACTTGAAAACTTGTTTCCTAAAGTACTAAACCCATCCTAGATTTACCCAATTACAAGTAAAGTGTGTTTTGTCAAAGGATTAGTAAATTACATAAATATGTCCATAACAACTTGTTTCATAGTAGCCTTCTTACTTCCTTTGTATATGTTTGTGTTTTTAAGGTACTGCATGCAGGAATGCTTAGGAGATGTCGTCTACATGTAGTGGAAATTGGGCAAGGCTTTTCTCAACTAGGAGGGAGTCAATACCAAGAAACACTAGAATCCCATGCAATGGAGGAAGACAATCCACAACTGCAGGTTACGATGATATGACACAAAATTCAGGTAGTAATATGTTTTCAAATTCATTCTTCCGTGTATTTACTAATTTTGTTGTGAACATTGTAAAGTAGTTTGTAATGGTGGTTCTCTAGATATAGATGATGCCCTAGTAACCCCTTCTGGTAGTAGGCCTAAACTTATGGGTGTACGCCTTATCTTGATATATGGAATCTGTCGCCAAGAAAAAAGATGTTCTTGGAGGTGAACAATGAAGGCCAATTGATTAGGGAGAGCGGAACGAAATGGATAAGGTGATTGGGCACAATCTTGAATATGTACTATATGTGCCCACTTGTGCCTCCTTATTGGACAGATGTGCCAAAATAGTATAGACGAGAGTGTTGGGCGGAGATTGAGGTAATAGCAACAATAACTTTGGCATGCTGCAGTAATAATTGAAATTATAAGTAGTTGTTCTATATATGAGTATTTGGACTAATTGTCATTATGCGTAGTTGTACTAGGATCAACTTTGTCATGTTGCTGACTAAGCGATTGGTTTTAGAAATGGTGGGTCATCCCTAAGGACAAAGTTAAACCAGACAATCAAGAGGAGTGAGCAATGTAACAACTTGGGAAATTGAGGAGGGGTCACAGGAACAAGTTGAGGGCTGTCCACTATGTTAGAAATACTGAATTGAATAGTATTGTATTTCTCACTGAAAGAATATACATGAGTGTCTTTATATAGGAGGCATATGAGTGCAGTACAAGTAAATATGAGTGTAGTACAAGTAAGAGTGCTATACAAGTAAGAGTGCTAAACAAGTAAACTAGTTGGGCCTAAAGCCCACAACACTATATATGTTAACATCCCCCTTCAAACTCAAGGTGGATGTGAGACCAACTTGAGGTTGTCAACCAAAGTACGAAGGCATCCCTTAGGATGTGACTTGGTGAAGATATCTGCAAGTTGATATGTAGAGGAGACTGAGATTAGCTTGAGAGCACCATGGACAAGATGATAACGGATAAAATAACAATCGATCTCGATGTGTTTAGTCCGTTCATGGAAGACATCATTGTGAGCAATATGAATGGCACTCTTGTTGTCACAATAAAGAGGAGTAGCAGAGGATGTCGACACACCTAAGTCTTTAAGAAGCCATCGTAGCCAAAGAAGCTCAGATGTGGTATCAGCAAGGGCACGATATTCTGCTTCAGTCTAGAACGAGCCATATGAGTTTGTTTCTTGCTTCGCCAAGAAATCAGAGAAGAACCAAGAAGAAAGCAATAACCAGTGGTGGACCTGCGATCAGTGGGATCTCCTGCCCAATCAGCATCAGAAAATGCGTGGAGAACAAAAGAAGACCGAGCAGAGTAGAAAAGACCATGGAAGAGAGTGCCCTTTAGGTACCGAAGAATGCGCAGAACAGCAGCATATTGAGTCGATCGTGGAGTAGACAGATATTGGCTCACCTGGTGAACAGCATAGGAAATGTCTGGACGAGTAACAGTGAGATAAACTAGGCTGCCAACTAAGCGTCTGTAAAGAGAGGGATTAGACAATAGTTTCCCCCCTGAGGGAGTCAGATGCGCATTAAGCTCGACTGGAGTGTCAACAGTCTTGTTATCAGTGAGTCCAGCTCTAGACAAGAGTTCAGAAGCATACTTGGCTTGAGTAATGTAAAGTCCATCTGTAGAATGAGTGATTTTAAGACCCAAGAAGTAGCTGAGATGTCCATGATCTTTCATCTCAAACTGCTGACTGAGAAAATCCTTGAGTTCTTGAATGCCACTAAGGTCATCACCAGTTATGATCATATCATCCACATACAGGAGAAGTAAAATAGTGCCTTTGTCAGTGCGACGAAGAAATAAGGCAGAATCATAATGACTGGCCATGTAACCCAAACGAGAGATGGTAGAGCTGAACTTGGCAAACCAAGCACGTGGAGCTTGTTTAAGGCCATAAAGTGCACGTCGAAGGTGACAAACCTTGTTTGATTCAACAGAGGGACCAGGAGGAGGTTGCATATAAACTTCTTCACTCAAATCCCCATTAAGGAATGCATTTTTGACATCCATCTGGAAAAGATCCCATTTACTGGCAGCAGCAACAGCTAAGAGGGCACGAATAGATGAGATACGAGCAACCGGAGCAAAGGTTTCTTCATAATCAATCCCATACTCCTGTGTAAAACCTTTTGCAACAAGACGAGCTTTGTAGCGCTCAATGGACCCATCAGAGCGAGTCTTAATCTTGTAGATCCACTTACAACCAACCACAGATTTTCCAGGGGGGAGAGTGACCAAGTCCCAAGTATGGTTTTTAGATAATGCATCAAGTTCTTCTTTCATTGCAATTTGCCATAAAGGGTCAGTGGAAGCCTCACGATAGGTGTGAGGCTCGTGCAATGTAGCAAGGGTAGTGTAACAATGATAGTCAAGTAAATGTGCAGGAATGGACCTTACCCGAGTTGAGTGACGAGGTGGAATGTCTTGTACATGATCTTTAGGCGGAGCAGGAGTAGGGGAACCAAGATCAAGGTTGGGTAGCTCGTCTTCGACCTGTTCATCTTCCACCTGTTCATTAAAAGGGGAACTAGAAAAGGGATCAAGGATTTCTGGTGGTTGGACAGAGAAGTTAATAGGAGAATCAAGAGCAGCTACAAGAGGATCAGGATCAGCTATAGGAGGGTCAGGAGCAGCTACAGAAGGAATTTGCGTCTCATTTGGAAATAGATCTAAGACAGAAGAGGAAGATAAAGAAGTACAGAAGTGAGAGAGCTCAACAAAGAGGTGATGTTCCCAAAAGACAACATTGCGGGAGACACGAAGACGATGAGAAATAGGATCATAACACCGATACCCCTTTTGAGTTTCGCCATAACCAAGAAAACAACAAAGTCTTGACCTACGCTCAAGTTTGTTATGTTCATGTGGTTGAAGAAGAATGAAACAAGCAGAGCCGAATGAGCGTAAGTGGTGATAGTCTGGAGGTGACCTAAAAAGGCGCTCATATGGAGTTTGATTTTGGATGACAGGACTGGGAATGCGATTAATAGTATGAACAGCATGAAGAGCAGCTTCGCCCCAAAAAGGAGCGGGAACTTTGGCAGAGAGAAGAAGAGCACGAACAGTGTCAAGAATATGACGAAGTTTTCGTTCGGCTCTACCATTTTGCTAAGAGGTACCTGGACAAGTTAGTTGATGAACAGTGCCATAGGAATGCAAAATAGCTTGGAAAGCATATTGAGTGTACTCAAGAGCATTATCAGATCGAAAAATTTTGATACGTTTAGAAAATTGAGTTTCAACCATTTTTGCAAAATTAGAATACACTTGCAATAATTCAGAACGATGTTTCATATTAAAGATCCAGCTATAGCGAGAGTAATCATCAACAAAGACAACAAAATATCGAGATCCACCAATACTAGAGACAGAGGAAGGTCCCTAAACATTAGAATGAGTAAGGTCAAAGATATCAGTGGATATAGATTCACTAGAATTGAAAGGCAAAGCTGGTTGTTTTCCTAATTGACATGAAACACAATCAAAATTTTCTATAGACACTGAACCTAACAAACCTCTAGAAGCCAATTGTTGTACACAAGAAGAAGATGCGTGACCAAGTCGAGCATGCCAAAGAGCAAGAGAAGGAATAGAAGAAACTGCAGCAGCTGCGGCAATAGAAACAGGAGCAACAAGTGGAAGACGAAGGTTGTCCATGGGAAACATACGCCCAACTCTGGGACCGGTCCCTAGCTCCTGTCCCGTCCTTGGATCCTGCACAATACACCCAGAATAATCAAATATGATTCGATAACCCAACTCAGCTAATTGACCCACAGAAAACAAAATGTAAGAAAGGTCAGGAACATTAAAGACCCCAGAAACGGAGAGGTTGGAGGTTGAAACGGAACCTATATTATGACCAGACATTATGGAACCATTTGCTGTGCGAATAGTAAGAGGGTGTGGTCTAGGTTTAAGTTCAAAAAATAAGGACGAGTGAGGTGTCATGTGATTGCAACAAGCAGAATCCATAAGCCAAGAGGAAGGAGACATACCGGACAAAGCTGAGAGAGAAGAGGAATAAGATGCATTACCAACCATACAAATGACATTGGCGATGATGTTTTTAAGGTCATCTGTGGTCATGGTGAAAGTGCGACTTGAAGACTTAGACTGTGCAAAGACGGGAGCCATTGGTTGGACACTCTCAATGTTAGCAATAGTGGCAGAAGAACCTGAAACAGCTGATTTATTGCGTTGAAAGCAAGTCTCAATATTATGGCCAAAACGTTTGCAAAAATTGCAAAAGCGTTTGCTAGATCGTCGGCGACGATTGTTGCAAAAGGAAGAAGACCTATCCTTATTCTTCATTTAGAAGCAAAATATGCAAAAATAGATTGCAAAAATGAAATCTACGCGAAAAACTGAGTAAGGAGAACCTGGGCTGCAAAAAAGTCAACTCCAGAAAAAGTCAACGGTCAAAGTCAACGGTCAACGCTGACGTGGCAGGCTGACGTGGTGGATGACGTGGCAGATGACGTGGCTAGGGCTGATGTCAGCAGGACGAATGTGGCGCGTGACGGCGCGTGGCGGCTCAGATCGGCGCGTGACCTTCAGGGCAGAACCGTTGGGCGGCGCGTGAGGGCGCGTGGAGACTCCGATGACTGTAAGGTTTTCACGAGCAGGTAGATCAGAGCAAGACAATCTTCGTGGTACCTTCAGAAAAATTTTCGGAGTAATATTCACGGCGGTGCCGAAAAAGGCAGTGGTCTTTGTAGTGTTCGAACTCCCCAACGGTGGCTGCTACAGGTCCGGAACCTGGGGACGATGTCTGGAAGACTCGAAGGTTCAACGGCAAAAGACTGTGGTAGTTGTTGTGACAGCGGAAGCAATATGAAAAATGGAGTTACACCAATAAAGACTAGACTGCGAAGAAAAGGTCAAAGCAGTGGCTCTGATACCATGTTAGAAATACTGAATTGAATAGTATTGTATTTCTCACTGAAAGAATATACATGAGTGCCTTTATATAGGAGGCATATGAGTGCAGCACAAGTAAATATGAGTGTAGTACAAGTAAGAGTGCTATACAAGTAAGAGTGCTAAACAAGTAAACTAGTTGGGCCTAAAGCCCACAACACTATATATGTTAACACACTATTTGGAGGGGATGTCGAAAAAAGATGTGTTGTGAAGTCCACCAGAGACTGTTAATAGAGAACAGTAGAGCAAGTTGGTAGATTGCTGGTTTGACGAGGATGTACACATACTATTAATTTCTTCCTTGCTATGATTCGTGGTAGTAACTATTTGATTTATTGGACTTTACTTAGTATATTATATTATTGATGTTGTTTGGTAATCATTTGCGAGAATGCATTCGTAGACATTGGCAGGGAAGAACAAAGCCAACCATGGTCCCCAACATGAAATACCTATGACTGGACCCAAAAGTTACGCACAACACATTGCTATCATGGTATGAACCAAGGAAGTCAATACCGTACCAGAGACTGTACCAATTTGGCCAGCGGTACGATACATTTCGGATACCGGTCAATACCGGTGTACCGTTTCGGGTTTATCGCTAAGTATTAAATATATATATATATATATATATTAATTGTATATCCATTAGTCAAGGCCCATTTAATTTGTTTATAATATTTAAAATTATCAATTCATATCTTATTTAATAATTTAAACTCTAGCTAAAATGTTAATTCATTATACTATTAATATATAATATATAGTATTATTGGTAAAAAAGAAATAATATATAATATTTATAATAGAATTGATATTGATACTTATAAATAAAGAAAATATTGATATTGATGTATTAAAATACTAAAATAGGCCTCTAATTAGTAGTCTAGTCATTGTACTTATAGTGGCAGTGTTCTGATGTGTGGCGCAAAGCACACATAAGTGGTTAAAATGTTATATTAAAAAAAAAAAGAAAAAAAGCTAGAGTTTGAATTTTTGATTGATGTTCATGTGTGTTACCAGTGACTTGTCACTTGTCAAGCACATAAAATAGCAAAAACTTAAAGGTTAAAATAAAAAGAATCATAAACGGCAGAAAGAAGAAGAAACGTATGTACTGAGAACTCTAAGCAAACAAAGAAGAAGAAGCAGTAGCAGTAAGAGCTGAAGAGAACATTGCCAAATGAGATGCTACAGGCAACGTGGTGGCGACAACGGCAACGTGTTAGCGACGGCAGTGAACCAAGAGCAAGAGAAAGTTAGTAAGTTATTGAGAAAGGATAGAGATTATTAGATCTAAAAAAAATTTTGTTTGTTATTTCGGTCCGGTATGAAGTTTTCGGCCGAAATCCGATTTGTTTCCCGATATAACTGGAACGACCCGGTATAGCCGGTATTTAAATCGGTACGAAACAAACACATTTTTGTACGGTCTCAAGCGCCAGTATGAAATATTCTGGCCATACCGGCCAGTACGGTATGAGATTGACTCCATTGGTATGAACTCTACTTCTTACAGTGGTCTTGTTAAAAAAAAACACGAATCTATTACATAGACAATACATTTAAATTTGTGCTCTAATTGCATTGCCATATATAGCTTGTACTTACATTCTAGCATATATTTATACTCCACATGAAAACTTATATATTATACTGAATGAACGTGGGTAGCTACTCTACAAAGACTATAGTATATAGGCTTAAACACGTCTTCAACCTATTATTATTGTCAACGATAGACCCACGTTAGGGGCAGAGGGGGGCCATTGCGCCCCCCCCCCCCCCCCCAATTTTTTTTTTTTTTTTTTTTTTTTTTTTAATATAGCACTATACCTGCTAGTAGTCATATGAAAATGGAGATTTAACAGCTGGTGCTGTTGCAAATATTTGAAAATTAAAAACAGACAATATGCTCATTGAAAAATATTGCACAAACTATGACATTTGCAGTGGTATATATTATATAATATCATTTCATATGACAAATTCACTGGGATATGATTATGCATAATTCTCAATAGATGTAAGTTTTGATTTTCATAAACTTTTTGAATTTATACTTTTGTATTGTAATGTATATGATGAACATGTTGTAGGAAAAAGAAACAGGGGGTGCCGGTAGAGCGTAATGTGTCCTATTATAAAGTATACACACATAAAGATGGAAGTCTTGTAACTAAACAAGCTGTTCAAAACATTGTAAGTATTACCTATAGTTATGTTCATCCTTCTTGCCTTACATATATTCGCAAATGACTAGGTAATTGTTGATTATAAATATATGAAACTCTTTGTATTATACGTAGAACCTAATATGTTATTTGGTATAATTGTAAAAAAAAGGTGAGGATGCAAGAACTGCTCACTGTTCTTGAAACCCAATTAGCTAGAGAGAGCATTGGTGGAGGAATCCTCTAGGCACCAAATGATGCATTTGCTTAGGTGATGGGCCTAGAGCTCAATGGATGTGTACGTGGGGTCAGTTTCGGAACGACCCCATCTAGTAAAAAGACGATGGATGTTTAATAGTACATCGTGACTCCACCAGCATCCCATGCCAGTGAATAGAGGGTTAAGGAATTGGAGACTTGGGTAGAAACACTAGCCCAATTACTAGATGAAGAGAGAACTGAAAGGATGGAACAGGACGCCCAATTTATATATAAAAAAAAATGGTGGATGAATTAAGCCATTGAGTGCATAATTCAATGCAAACTCAGGTAAAGTATTTAATGCATTAATGTTATTTCATGTATTAGTCATTAGTAACATTATTGGTAAATTTTGTTACAATGTTGCCTCTATTATATTTAGGTCGATAATGATGATGATGATGACGATATGGGTTGATGAATACCTATTGCTCCAAGTACACATCATTGTTATTTACTTATATTCAAAGTATAAAGTAGGATGCTTAGCTGTTTATATGTAATGTCTATGGAATTTGGATTGCCTTCTTTAATTTTGCATTTTTTTTTGGTAAAGAAAAATGGGAGCGTTTATGGTTGTATTAAACCCCCGGACAGGGCGCCGCGCGCCATACAAATTCGTAAGCATCGCGTGTGAGAGTCACCTCATTGCTGAGAACACCCCTCACTAAGGATGTCCACCAACGAAAGGCCGTTGGCAGGACTTGAACCGAAGCCTGGCAAGCAGGGAAGCGAAATCCTAACCAACTCAGTCAACCCCCCGTTGGTTTAATTTTGCATTTCAATCTATATATTATAGCTTGTTATTGTATTGACATTTGCTAGTTTCGAAAGCACAAGCACTATAGTTAATTTAGAATTTTATGGAGTTCTTAAAGGGTGATATGTATGTAGAATGCCAAGGAACGAAATCTGTCTAGGACAAAATATATATATATATAGCGGTGTTTTAGTGGACCTATAAAAAAAGACCGCTATAGACTATTTAAAAAAATTAAATGGACCTATAGCGGTGTTTTAAAAATGTCGCTATAGGTCCATACCATATAGTGGCATTTTAAAACACTGCTATAGCTAATTAAAAAATTGCCTATAGTAGCATTTTAGAAATGTCGCTATAGGTTTGGGTCTATAGCAGTGCTTTCCAAAACATCGCTATAGACCTAAATAGACTTATAATAATGGTTCTGTAACAACGTTCTGTACTACTGATAGAAAATGTCACTATAGCCCATATGGACCTATAGCGGCGTTTGCAAGATATAAAGTGATGTTTTTCAAACGCCACTATAGTCCTGGTATTTTGTAGTGGTTTTTTAGTTGAGACAGTGAGTGTGTGTTTTTTAAGCTTCTTTGTGCGGGAGTTCCACACAGGAAAACTCCTATAGAGATGATGAAAGCTTACACATGATGAAAACTCCTATTGCTTAAAATTTGGGCTTATCTATGGGTTAAAATTTGGGGCTTAACTAATATTCTTAGGAAAATGATATCCTATTGGTTAGAAGTAATGTTACAGTAAATTAAATTTTTTACAATAATTGAGTTAGCGGGGTTTAATGTATTTATTTGATAACCTGAACTTTTAATAAGAAAGAAAAATTAAGGAACAAAAGAAGTACAATCATCCCTACATACATCAGCAATAACAGGATGGAGATTCAACTTATTACAAGAAAAGTGCCTTCTAAGACTACCAACTAGCTTAGTAGTTAGCAGATTTTTATTGGTAATTATTTGGGACACCATTGACATTATTTTGTCATCTACCATTCACAATTTGTTAAATATTTTGTAAAAAATTGGGAGTTTAAACTTTTTGAATGGTTAAAATTCAGTCATTTTTTTTTTCACTTAGGGGTTGTAGACACCACATTTTGAATACCTTACAACTTGGCCTCCGTTCCCCAATGATGTCGAAATATTAAGACCCAAAGTTGGTTTAGGGCCCAATCAGATTACAAATTGACTTGAAAGATGTTAAAATGAAAAATATACTTTTTAATGAGAAAAAAATCTATTTTTGGAAAAATAATGGCCAAAGGAAACCCTCGGCCTATGTACGTGGGCATGAACCTGAGTACATAGCCTTAAAGCCTGCGTATGTAGGCACAAGCCTGCACATGCAGGTAGGATTTCAGAAACCTATGAAAGACAAGCTTTCTGCATAAAAGACTGAGATTTGGATTGAATCCCACATCGTCTAGGGGCTATTCCAAACCATCATTTTCACAATATAGCCATACATGGTACCTTTTCAAAACACTCAGAAATCTCATAGGAAAACACTAAGATTCACTAGAAATGGTAAATCAAAGAGGGATTTTTTCACAAAACATCCTCAAGTCAATTTTATTTTATTAGGGCCTTTTTTGGCCTTGATCTTTGAATTTTAATATTACTAATCGCATTTTTATTGATTTGTGAGTAAATTAGACTGAGGGAAATAGTCAAAAATCAAGCCTAGGATCTTTTTTGCTTGGAGGTATTCTTTTAAGCTTTCTCTTTCATTTCTACTTTTGATCTTGTTTTTTGCTTTATTTATGTTATAACATGTTTTTTTAGATTAGGGTTTTGCTTTCCCTTTGTTTTGAGCATGATGGGATGTTAGATTTAAGCTTTTAATTCATTTTCTGCTTTTCTTTTTCTGGGTTAGGGTTTAAGGCATGTCTACGTGTGCGTGCTTTTTGCATGCAAATGCAGGCTCGAAGTATGCATACGCAAGCCTATACACTTGTGCCTAGAAACCCTAATTCAAGTTTTCTACTTTTGTTCCTTCTTTATTTTACATCATATGCCTCTGTTTTAACCTTCTTGTATGCTTTTGAGTTTTCTATTTCTCTATTTGCATGTTTTTGTATGCTAGATTAGGGTTTTCTCTTAAAGTTTCTTGCTTTGATGCTATGTCATTCATTCATATGTTCATACATGATGCCATGGGTACTGAGTTGCTGCAAGGTAAGTAAAGGTAAGTCATGCATTCATGATGTACATCCATGGTCTTGCTTAGGTTTGATGATACATTTGTGTTCTTAATGCTGATGACATGATTTGTTTGTTTGATTCCTACCTTGATTTTAATGATCTTATGCTTTTGCCTTGGATGTGATGACATGATACTAGATGTATGTTAAGGTTTTATGTTACGCCATGCTAGATGAATGCTAGGTTGGTTTGACATGTACGCTAGATGTATGCTACGGTTTGTGATGTGATGATGTGTGTGATTAGATGAATATTAGGATATGCTAGAAGAATGTTAGGCTTTGGTTGATTTCCATGATAGATGTATGGTTAGGCATGATTGATGCCATGTTGATTGTTAGAAGCATGACTAGTGTGTGTGTGTGTGTGTGTGTGAGTATAGATACAATATTGAGTGTTCCTTTAATAGGGTTAAAATATAAGACACAATGAGAAGAAGCCAACCTTAGGGTTGGGCAGTTTTGGGTGCCTAACACCTTTCCAAGGCCGTACCTTATCTCCGAACCCATATCTCTAGTAGTACAATCAAAAGGTCCTTCCTTGAGAGGAAGCTATATATATGGTTCCTAGACCATTGCAAAACCTAGGTGGTGACTCCCTGTTATATTCACAGGGGCCTTAGGTGATTGCCTCACTTCCTTAGTATATTGAGCCAACAATACTTTCCAAATATAGGTAGCTCGTGTGATTTGGGGTCCTTTAGTCAGGTTTTGATCAAACCTTAGTTTTAGGTTGGTATGATAATATCTTGATTGTTTTTCTTTTGATGTAGAAACCAACAATTGAATATGAAGGGTGTTAGAAAATTTCCATGCGGGTGAAAAATCGTGAAAATCCGACTTAAAATCTTACTATCAAGACGGTCAAAGTTGTTTGAGGGAGGAATGTGTCCATTACAAGTGACACTTGGGTGGTCTCTGATTCAAAAACCTACTATTGAATTGAAATATTAAGGTAAAATGTTTACGTTAGGGAAATTATGTTGAAATTGAACGATTTTTGATAATATAGTGGTCAAAATGGTAAAACATGGTCAAACCTTGGTCAATTTCACATTTTGCTTTGGAATTATTAGATTTGACTTAATTAAACTAGGCGAAACTATATTGTTGGCACTTGAAGTTTATCTTGTTAGTGTGATTAGTCCTTCAAGATTCAAGTGAGCCATATTGGTCTCTTAAATTTAAAAAATGAGCACTATTAGTCTTTATGTTAACTATCATTAGTGCTATTGCCTATATGGTGGCCAATGGCAAAGTGACCTAGATTTTTTTTTTTTTTTTTTTTTTACCAAAGTGACACGTATAGATGGTAATAGTCACGTTTGGAGAATTTTTCAGGTTAGCAACTTAGCATATGAGTCATTTACTTTTCATTATTTTGTTCAAAACTTTTCTAAGCCCTTTGTTTATTTCATGTGAGTCGTAACCCACCCAAAACATGCTCATCCTCTTCTCCCAACGAGTGTCGTTGTATCTAACATTGTCATTGTCGCCACCATTAGCCGCACTTACCTCTAATCCAAACAACTGTCATCATCACTGCATCAACCAACACAAACACCTCTTTGTTTGTTACCAATCTCCAAGGATCTCTAGCGGCTGCTAATAATCAATTAAAAATTTTAGAATAGAAGCAATTTTTTCTCATTATAATAAATAGTGATCAATTAAAAATTATATGAAAACTTTGTAATTGAATAGCTGATGTGGCATTTGACACTTAAGTTTCCACATCAATTTGTAAATGCCACATCAATTAAAAGATGCCACATCATTTTTCCATTAGACACTTAGATAATAATACTAATGGCAATTAACAAAAGGAGTAACAAGACCAATTTTTTAAACTTGATGGACTAATAGTACTTATTTGAAACTTGAGGAACTAATTGTTCTCACAATATAAATTTCAAGGACCAATAATGTAGTTTCACCATTAAAATGAATTTAGCCATTTAGGAAAGTCTGAGTGGGCTTCGTGGGGTTGATTTGTAATTTTGGGTAATGACACTCACCATGGCTTGATTTCAATTGGATGCATGTGATAACAATGTGATAATCTTTAATTTTGGATAGACTTAATCTCAATCTCACTATTGTTAAAGTATTCAAAATAACAATTGAACATTTCTAGTATATGGTACTAGAAAAAATTACTGTTATTATAATATTTATTATATTAATTTAAACACTAATAAAATAATGTTTAAATTTATTAGTTTGTTGTGTAGGTACAAATAATATATAGGGTAAATTGCAAATTACACTCCTAAAGTTTGGGAGTGTTGAATTTTACACCCTAAAGTTTCAAAATTCAGGGTGTAAAATCTAAACATTTCCAAACTTTAGGGGGTTAAATTCAAATTCCAAAATGTCAGGGTATAAAATTTAAACACCCCCAAACTTCAAGAGGTAAATTCCAAATTCTGAAATTTTATGGTATAAAATCCAAACACTCCTAAATTTTAGAGATGTAATTTGCAATTTATCTTATATTTTGAAGTGAAAAATATTTTTACGCAAAAAAAAGTTGTTAGAAAAACCGTTGATTTTGTTATGTTAACATGATTGTTGCCGTGAAAAGATTCTTCATTAGCGTTAAATAATTCTGAATGGTAGTATTCTTGAAGCTCAAGTTCATCCAAAATGTTCTTACGCGTGGAGGAATATACTACAAGCTAGGGACGCTATTGAGAAAGGAGCTACTTGGAGGGTTGGAGATGGTCAGAAAATTGATGTGTGGAAGCACCGGTGGTTGCTTGATCCCACATACAACAGGATTAGCTCCCCTAAAACTGACTAGTTGGTGGTTTGGGTTTGTGATTTGTTCCTCACTAATATAAGGGTATGGAACCCTAGTAAACTAGAGAGTTGTTTCTTGCCTTGGGAGGCCGAGATGGTCCATAGGATATAGGTGATCGACACTTGGAGTGAAGATATTCTGATTTGGCCTTATACTATGAATGGTAAGTATAGTGTGCATAGTGCTTACCGTATGTTAGTTGCGGAAGAGGGTTAAGGCATGCCGAGTTCTTGATCTTTGGGTGACTCTAAGAAGTTTTGGAAGAAAATTTGGAAGATTTAGGCTCCTAATAGAATACGTCATTTTCTTTGGCAAGCGATAAAAGACGCCCTTCCCATGAAACAAAACTTGAAAGCAAGGCATGTACCAGTGGATGTTTCATGTGATTGCTGTGATAATCATCCCGAGACTATCTTGAACTGCCTTTGGTTGTGTGATGAGGCACGATCAGTTTGGTGGTCTGACTTGGGCTTCCAGTTTTTACGCTGGTAAAAATGTCGATCCTTTTATGAACTAGCGGAGGTTCTACTTAATGAAGGCTCAAGCTATAGGATCGCCTTGTATGCTACAATCGCTTGGAGATTATGGCAGAGGCAGAATCACTTAAGGGAAAGTCAACACTCCTGGCAGGTTCAGGAAATTAGTGATTGTGCAAAGGAATTAGTTCAGGAGTTTCATGAGCTGCATAACTCAGACTTGCCTGTGCTGATTTGTAGACCTTGAGCTCGCTGATGTCCTCCTTCATTGGCCTACTATAAGGTGAATGTGGATGCTGCTATGTTTGAACACTTGGACTGCACAGGGATTGGGGTGGTGTTTCGGGACCATGAGGGCTGTGTCATTGCTGCATTGAGTTAGTGAGTTACCTTGTCCCAATTGGTTGAGATGGCTGAAGCCTTGGCTCATGCCTTAGCTAGGAGAGCAGTTTCAACTGCAAATACTAATGTTTAGGTAGAAGAACTTCCTAGTAATTTGGATGATATATTCCAATCTAAATTTACTGTTCTTTAATAATGTTTTTCTGACCTTTTCCTCAAAAAAAGAAAAGTTTTTTTGGCGATGATGTTAAATAGTTTTTGAATGTTGATGCGAAAATATACTAATTGACACAAAAAGGATTTACTTCTCACGTTATTTTTAAAAGATTTTTTTTTTATTTGAATATTTTAAGCAACACGATTTACCATATTATTATGTGATAATGACATCCTTTTCGTAGGCACAAAACGTTTCCCGCAATGACTTTTTGTTTTTAAGCTCAAAAAAAAGTTGATGCAAAAAGTCCATTTTCTCGCGCTGATAAAATTGACCAGCTGTATTTGTTTTGAAATTTTGAAGAGGGCCCCAAGCTAAATTGTAGTCAGCCATTTTTTTAAAGAATTTTGATGAAACCACGATGCATATTAAGTCATACCTAAAAACAAAAAGTTCCCCCGCCGCCACCCCCCCCCCCACGGCGGGCGCGCACGCCTGCCCACAACTAAAAGAAGCAAGAAAAGTGAGAGCTAGTTTCAGTTTTACCCAATACTAATGAATAAATTGATAATAATGTTACTTATACTACACACATCTGCCTCTTATATAAAAGCACTCATGTATATTTTATTATTTTGTGAAATAAAATACTATTCATTCTGTGTTTTTAACATGGTATCAGAGTCACTGCTCTGATCTTTTCTTAGCACTCTTGTCTCTATTGATGTTACTCCATTCTCAACATTGCTTCCACCATCATAGCAGCCGCCGCAGTCTATCACTTTTGAACCTCCAACATCTCCCAGCCGTCATCCTTGGGTTCCGGACCTACAACCACTTTAAGGAGTCCCATAGTGCAAAGACCACAGCTCTTTTCATCACTCCCGCGAATATTGCTCCGATTAATTTTCTACAGGTACCACTGAGATCATCTTTCACCGATCTACACACTCGTGGAAGCCTTGTAGCCATCGGAGACCGCACACACCCCCACGCGCTACTCAAAGGTTCTACACGAAAGCTCACATGCTCCACGCCCCTCAACGCGCCGCCTTTATTCTTCACTCACCACCATGCGCCATCATGCACTTCCACAAGCCAAAGCTCCATCCACTAATGTCATCAGTTACATCATCTACACCACATCAGCCATAGTGATGTCATCAAGCCACGTCATCCAATCAGCACCACGTCATCTTGCTTGCGTCAGCACCGAGTCAATGCCACGTCAGCTTGCTTACGTTAGCACTCAGTCAGCGATTACGTCATCCCACTGATGTCATCCATGTTGACTTTTGACTGTTAACTTTTTGTCAGAGTTGACATTTTGCAGTCCAGCACTCTTTACCCACCCTTTCGCGTAGCTTTCTTTTTTGAAGTCCATTTTTGCATATTTTGCTTCTAAATGAAGAATAAGGATAGTTTTCTTTTTATTGCAACAATTGTCGTCGACAATCCATCAAACGTTTTTGCAATTTTCGCAAACGTTTTAACAATAATATTGAGACTTGTTATCAATGCAACAAATCAACTATTTCCATTTCTACTGCTACTATTGCTAACAGTGAGAGTATCCAACCAATGGCTCCCGTCTCCACAAAGTCCAAGTCTTCTGGATCCACTATCACCATTTCCATAGTTGACCTAGAAAACATCATCGCTAATACCATTCGTATGGTTGGTAAAACATCTTATTCCTCTTCTCTCTCAGTTTAATCTAGTATGTCTCCTTCCTCTTGGCCTATAGATTCTGCTTGTTGCAATCACATGACATTGCACTCATCCTTGTTTTGTCAACTTGAACTTGCACCATGAAGGAAAAATTCTGGTTTTGCATCTCATGCAAAACCCACAGCGGAAGCAACGAACAAGAATCTATTTCATTCATGATTGATAACGTGCACTATGTAAATTTCAGAATTTAAGAACAAGATAGCGTACCTTGGTGTGGAGAAATTCAAAACAAAGATTAGAAGCACTTGGGAACACTTTTAATCTTCACTCCAATTCCACTTTACGCCCAAGATGTGTGGTCTCTCAATCAGTTTTTCAAAGGGAGAATGAAAGTGTGTCTCACACTCTCTCACACACCGTTTCTTTTTCTTTTCTAATCTCTTCTAATAAAAATTCTGGTTGTTTCTCCCTTTATAACTAACTGATTATCTAATTAGGCTGGCCTATTGGGCCTTTCCAATTGGGCTTTAGTGTGTGGCTTGGAGTGGGACCAAAAGGGACCAATAAGACACTAGCTCCAAAGGGCCTTGGGCTTTTCCGTCAACTCTTGACAAGTCCAAAGTTACCATTAATTATATTTAATACCACTATATAAATATAATTGCACTCTAGGCCTTATTAATAAATTATATCCCAAGACTTTATTATACACGTAACCCCTTCATAAAATATTCGTAGTAACACAAAGTCATAAATGTAGACTGCCACTTTGTAAATTACTACATCTTATCCTTGAGTATCCAGTTTAATTCTTTAAAGTTATTCATTATATATTTATGAAATCCAATTTCATAAATATATACTTTAGTAATTTCTTACTAAAGTGGTTAGGCCTAACTCTTTGAATAACTGAAACCATTAAACTTATCTCAAGAGAATATTTTATATCTCCATCAAGAGATTATGAATTCCATCTTGAGAATATATGTTCCATTAACACTAAATGTGGTTGCCCAACATACTGAGGTTTTGACCGTCACTTTAGATCTCACTCCTGATATATCAAAGCAACCTACACTTCATGATCAGGTCCATTATCCTCTCAGGATTAAGAGTTCATGCAAATAGAAGTCGTGAGATTTATTATTTATTTGACAGTCGTTAGAAAAATAATAAATCTCACAGCAGTCCTGTTCAATATGTTTTAACTCTTAAAACATATCAACATATCAACTAGAAGTTTTCACTTCCATGATCAAGACAAATCATCGTAGTTGACACGTTATAGTCTTCGCAGATGAAATGCCCAATTTCATCACCGACTACGCACTATAAATTCTGAGTTTACAAAGAACTTGTGATTTACATCTTCTGTGACTTTTCACATAAATCACATACAATGTATCTCATGGACTATATGATAATGTCCCATATTCATATTACCATTATTTTAGATAATAATAAAATAATTTTATCAATCACAATATTAAGTCATACATCATGTCATACATAATTTCATACATAATATCATACATAGCATCATACAATAGGATTTAAGGGCACTAATCCTAACACACCACACCCTCTTAATATTTGCACAGCTAATGGTTCCACAATATTTGGTCATAATATAAGCTCTATCTCAATCTCCAACCTCTAAGTTTCTAGGGTCTTTAATGTTTCTAACATTTCTTACAATTTATTTTTTGTGGGATAACTAGCTGAGTTGGGTTATTGCATTACTTTTGATTATTCTAGGTGTATTGTGCAGGATCTGAGGACCAGACAAGAGCTCGGGACTAGTCCCAAAGTTAGGCGTATGTTTCCCATGGACAACCATCGTCTTCTAACTGTTGCTTCTATTTTTAATGTTGTTGTAGCTGCTGCATATTCTTCTACTCCTTCCCTTGCACTTTGCCATTCCTAACTTGGTCACACATCTTCCTCTCAGGTACAACACATGGCTTCTAGAGGTTTGTTGGGTTTAGTGTTCACAGAAAATTTTGATTGTATTTCATGTCAGTTAGGAAAACAATCAACTTTGCCTTTCAATACTAGTGAATCAATGTCTACTAATATCTTTGACCTAATTCATTTTGATGTCTAGGGGCCTTCCTCTATCTTTAGTATTGGTAGATCTCAATATATTGTTTTCTTTATTGATTATTATTCCCATTATATCTGGATTTTTCATATGAAATATTGTTTTGGATTATCGCAAGTATATTCTAATTTTGCGAAAATTGTTAAAACTCAATTTTCCAAACGTATCAAAAAATTTTGATCTGATAATGCTCTTGAGTACACTTAATATTCTTTTCAAGCTGTTTTGCATTCCTATGGCACTGTTCATCAACTAACTTGTCCAGATACCTCTCAGCAAAATGGTAAAACTGAACGAAAACTTCGTCATACTCTCATTCTCTTTGTCAAAGTTCCTGCTCCTTATTGGGACAAAGTTGTTCTTCATGCTATTCATGCTATTAATCGTATTCCAAGTCCTATTATCCAAAATCAAACTCCATATGAGCGCCTTTTTGGGTCACCTCTAGATTATCACCATCTCGCTCCTTCAGTTTTGCTTGTTTCGTTCTTCTTCAGCCACATGAGCATAACAAACTTGAGCCTCAATCTAGACTTTGTTGTTTTCTTGGCTATGCCGAAACTCAAAAGGGTATCGGTATTATGATCTTGTCTCTCATCATCTTCCCATCTCCCACAATGTTGTCTTTTGGAAACATCGCTCATTTGTCGAGCTCTCTCACTTTCGTGCCTCTCTATCTACCTCCTCTGCCTTGAAAATTTTCCTAGATGAGCCACATATTCCTTCTATAGTTATTCCTAATCCTCCTATAGACTTCTCTTTGCAACCACCAAATTTTTTTGATGCCTCTCTTGGATCACCCTCAATAAATAGGTGGAAGATGAGCCACCCAACCTTGAGCTCGGGCCCCCTGCTCTTGCTCCACCTGAAAACTTTGCATAAGACATTCCACCTCATCACTCAACACAAATAAGATTCATTCCTACACATTTACTTGAGTATCATTGTTATACTACTCTTGCTACACTGCACGAGCCTCACACCTATCGTGAGGCATCCATTGACCCTTTATGGCTTATTGCAATGAAAGAAGAACTTGATGCATTATCAAAAAAACCATACTTGGGATTTGGTGACTCTCCCCTTTGGGAAATCTGTGGTTGGTTGTAAGTGGATCTACAAGATCAAGACTCATTGTAATGGGTCCATTGGGCGCTATAATGCTCTTCTTGTTACAAAAGGTTTTACACAGAAGTATAGGATTGATTATGAAGAGACATTTGCTCCAGTTGCTCATATTTCATTTATTTGTGCCCTCTTAGCTGTTGCTGCTACTAGTAAATGGGACAGTTTTTAGATGGATGTTAAAAATGCATTCCTTAACGGGATTTTAAGTGAAGAAGTTTATATGCAACCTTCTCTTGGTCTTTTTGTTGAATCAAATAAGGTTTCTCACCTTTGACATGCACTTTATGGGCTTAAACAAGCTCCAAAAGCTCGGTTTGCCAAGTTCAGCTCCACCATCTTTTGCTTGGGTCACACTGCCAGTCCTTATGATTCTGCCTTATTTTTTCATCGCACTGACAACGGCACCATTTTGCTTCTCTTATATGTGGATGATATGAGCATAACTGGTGATGACCTTAGTGGTATTTAAGAACTCAAGGATTTTCTCAATTAGTAGTTTGGGATGAAAGGTCTTGGACATCTCAGCCATTTCTTGGGTCTTGAAACCACTCATTCCACAGATGGTCTTTATATTACTCAATACAAGTATGCTTCTGAACTTTTGTCTCGAGCTAGACTCACTGATAGCAAGACTGTTAACACTCCGATTGAAGTTAATGCGCATCTGACTCCCTTGGGGGGGGGGGGAAGCCATTGTCTAATCCCTCTCTTTACAAACGATTGGTTGGTAGCCTAATTTATCTCACTATCACTTGTCCAGACATTTCCTATGCTATTCACCAGGTGAGCCAGTATATGTTTACTCCACGATCGACTCACTATGGTGTTGTTCTGTGCATTCTTCAATACTTGAAGGGCACTCTCTTCCATGGCCTTTTCTACTCAGCTTAGTCTCCTCTTATTCTCCGTGCATTCTCTGATGCTGATTAGGCGAGAGATCCCATTGATCGCAAGTCCACCACTAGTTATTGCTTTCTTCTTGGTTCTTCTCTGATTTCTTGGCGAAGCAAGAAATAAACCCTTATGGCCCACTCTAGTACTGAAGCAAAATATCATGCCCTTACTAATACCACATCTGAGCTTATTTAGCTACAATGGCTTCTTAAGGACTTGGGTGTGTCCACATCCTCTGCTACTCCTCTTTATTGTGATAATTAGAGTGTCATTCATATTACTCACAATGATGTCTTCTATGAACGGACTAAACACATCAAGATCGATTGTCATTTTATCCGTTATCATCTTTTCCATAGTGCTCTCAAACTATTCTCGGTCTCCATTAAAGATCAACTTGCAAAATATCTTCAGCAAGTCACATCCTATGGGAGGCCATCGTGCTCTGGTTGACAACCTCAAGTTGGTCTCACACCCACCTTGAGTTTAAGAGGGGCTGTTAACGTGTATTAGGTTGTGGGCTTTAGGCCCACCTTGTTTACTTGTATAGCACTCTTACTTATACTATACACATCTGTCTCCTATATCAAGGCACTCATGTATATTCTATTATTTTTTTGAAATACAATACTATTCATTCTGTGTTTCTAACAAAATGCATTAATTGGTACGGTAATTCAATCTTCATTTTACATTGATATCATTTAGAGTACATGTTTTCCTCATTTAATTTTCTCTACAAGCATGGTCATTTAGAAGGGAGTGAAGCTACAAAATAGGGGAATCGAACCCCAACTGTGCCTAAAACTGCAATTAAACTCAATTTGTAGGCTCTACTCCATCTTCTTCAAAGCTACCACCTTCTTCTTTCCCATAAATCTGAATAGGCTTAAATGTATAAATTTTAGCACAATACAAATGGTAAATAAGATTTATAACTTGCAACAATGTGAGCAGCCAGTAAAAGTACTCCAACTTTCCCTTACTCAAACTGCATTTCGAAGCCAGTTTGTTCCATTTAGCCTTGCACTATACTTGTTCACTAAGGAAACCAAAAGCGTGCTCAGATAATTCCCAAATGAAATAGCCAACCAAAATAGTGCCATAGCAGTGCTCCTCATGCTTTCTGGTGCGTGGTCGTAGAAAAACTCAAGATGTCCTATGGCAAGGGTCCAAAAATTTTGGTTTGGAAGGGCCAAGTTGGTAATGCTAATATATTAGTTACGACAAACTTCTACATATACACATACATATAAATTAATTTACTAAGAGAATTTATTATCTTCTAAATTTTAATGAGTATATAAAAGTCATGTATTTCTTCTATTAGACATGTACAAAAATTTATCAGTTTCTACATAGTTTAATTTGTTAAACCTCTTAAATTAAATGATTTTAATATAATTTCTCTTTCTTTTAAGAGCACCATTGAAATGACTCAAAATTTGGGGGGGGGGGCAAACTTCAATTTTTACATGCTACATTTTTTAAAATGTAAATAATATATATACTATAAAATAATTTTAAAAAAATTTCGGGGGGGCCTTGGACCCCCACTCTTGTGTGTGGCTCCACCACTATCCTATGGACATGAAAGCTTCAGCAATCCCATGAAGGAAATACTGTGGTACAAGCCAAAATACTGATATAGGGATAGTAGGATGAGGCTGATCAATGAGACCATATGCTAAAGCCGCATTTTTATGCTTCACTTCCACAAACCCCGGCAACTAGAGTGGCGAATATGGAGATAACAAACCCGATTCCCATTTGGTGCAAGAAGGTGATGCCACAGTCAAGCCTGGTAAATTTGCGGGCTAAGGGAATGAAAATTTGGTCATAAAATGCAATTGTGGTGAGCATGGAGACAACAGTGAAGACAGTCATGGAGCCAGGAGAGATTTGGAGGGAATATGTGAGGTGCCTATTCATGGTTTTGGCTTGTAGGAGTGAGAATGTGCTTTGTTGTGCATAGGCTATGATTAGAAGGATGCCTGCAGCCCATATAGGACCCATTCGGATCATTGATTTTAATTCTTCCACTCTATGAATGATGTTCAGCCTTCAAAAGTTTGGTTCTTTCCTAGATTTGATCATTAGGTTGTCTTCTTCAATCACAATGGCTACCTTATCAAGAAACCTGAATTCATAAGCAAATGCATGCTAGATATTAGTATTCAATTGACTCAGCTTACTTGGTTTAGTGATTGCTTTTTTTTGAAAGGTAGCTAATGTATAATTGTAATTTGAAAAAGTAAGAAAAAAATTATTATAAAAAGTTGGTCAATAATCAAAGATTCAAAATAAGTTAAAAACTTAACAAGAAAGTTCATGACCTCAACAAAATTGTTGTGTGACAGTACTTAGTCACTCATGGGCTGACACTAGTTTGATGCAACTTATTAATTTGGGAACTCCCTCTCAGGCAGGATCATATATGTTATAATTTATAAGAGTAATATGTCATTAGTGACAAATTATTAACAGTTATTGATAATTTATGGTGATTAGAGTAATATCACTTTTATTTGATGTTAGAAAATTTAGACCCTGGTTGATAGAATTAACAAGTTTTAAACCCAAGTTATTAATTATATTTATTATGAATCAAACATGTTAAAACAAACAAACATCAATATCATGTTAAAACTAAGTGCAGGGGAAAAATAAATAAGACAAGATATGATGACCCAGGAAAACTAATGAAACCAACCAGTTTCATAGTAAAAAATCTGGGGGGAAACCTTCCCAAAAAACAATTCACTAAAGTAAAGAGAAGTTTCAGATTTAGTACAAAACCTCTGTCCCTAGACTCTACAATCCCCGTAGATGAACTCACAGCAGAAACCTTTTATCGCTTCAGAACCTCTGAACTCTTCAATATATGAACGACACCCTTTGATGCACGGATCCCAGTACGTGACTCACTCCTTTGCACAAATCCTAGTACGTGACTCATTCACCAACTTGAGAAAGAAGAATGTTGGCTGCAAAGTTCTTCACTTCATCAATAACGAAGATCAAGAAGCACTTGGTTACAAAACCCTAAGGCGTAAAAGACGCAGTAGCTTTTTTCAGAGAGAATAAGGCTTCGGTCACCTTTTGCATATGTTCTCCTTGTATTCTTTTATGTGACAACCTCTAAAATAAGCCTTATATATGTCTAAGGTTGTGAGAAAAGAAACCCTACACAAATACAAAAGCCTGGCCCAAAAATCAGATCTGAAAATTCTGATTTTCGTAACCTCGATAGATGCCTCGATAGATAGGAGGTGTCGAGCTTCATTAAACCTTGATAGTTACCTATCTATCGAGCAAGTGTCGAGCAGCTGTCTGCAGGTGCCCAGCGGATGTCTAGCTATCCGTCCAACTTTAGTAAGCACCTTTTTCTTCACTTGTTTCTTGGTTCAATATTCATGGCTTTGATATTAGACTTGAACAACATGTTCTTT
Organism: Castanea crenata; assembly: GCA_020976635.1. Classification (NCBI taxonomy): domain Eukaryota; kingdom Viridiplantae; phylum Streptophyta; class Magnoliopsida; order Fagales; family Fagaceae; genus Castanea; species Castanea crenata. The sequence goes on from JAGHPS010000020.1 coordinate 5,538,961, forward strand.
GAAGTATTAAACGCATCCTAGATGTATTCAAATACAAGTAAAGTGCGTTTTGTCAAAAGATTAGCCAACTACATAAAATATGTCCTTAACAATCTCCCCCTTTGGTAATCCGTAACGAAACCACAACAAACAAATTAACATATAAGAGAAGTCATAAATCACTCAACTCATATTCACTTGTTGAATACAATAAAATCTACTCTAACATAAACTCTTGAAAAACTTTGCAAGAAGAGAGTTCATGACATAAAAGACTTTGACAACCTGTATTTCTAAAACACTTTAAATAAAACTCATCAAGGCATCTTAGTGTGAAACAGAAATAAAAGATTGCATACAAAATAAAGAAGTAATGTATAAAGATAGAAAAGAAACAACACATGTAGAGATAGGTGAGTAAAACATACATCATCACATATATATCAAAGATAAGCACAATGTATGTAAACATGGTCACAAGACCTAAGGTACAAGCACAAGAAGCTAAAATAAGCTCCTACAACAACAAGGAGGTAAACACTCCCCCTAACAAGATGAAACACATCTCCTCCTTACAAAGGCATATATTTCTCTCCCTAACTTGTAGAATCTTAAACAGAAACCACAAATTCTAAAACAATGCATGCAGAGGATCTCGATGGATTGAGAGATGTCGAGTCATCTGTCGAGAAAAGCAACGTCAATAGATAGAGCTATCGAGAAGGTGTCAAGGAACAAAGCAAAGACACGAGAACAAAAGCTCGATCGATCCACCAGGTGTCGAGAAGCTATCGAGAGGACAGAAGTTTTCTCGATCGATCCACCAGGTGTCGAGAAGATGTCGAGATTGCGATAAGAAAAAGCTAAGAAGCTTGACAAACATCCAGGTATCGAGGAGGTGTCGAGCCAACTTTTAAAAATAATTTTTCGAGAAGCGAAAAACACAGACATGAATGCAATCACGCATGCAACTCAACCAATGATCCAATCAACGTATTAGACTCTCAAAATCATCTTTCAAACAACAAAGAGTTAAGCATATAGCTCCCAAAACACACACATACTAGACAAGTCTAACTGATTTTATATTTAAAAAACAAGTCAAGACAGTTTAGTGAGTATACATCAACACATGTAAACCTTGTGATGACCAAATCACATTGCACCTGCACATGTATCAAAAGTAGCAAAGAATATTGCGTCTTATGTATGAAAACATCGCAAGAATGCATAAGTGTCTCTATGTTATGATGATTTGTGATATGAGAAAATCACTTTAACTCACACATAATCATAACTATTTAATGGGGACTATCACCTTTGGAGTACATCCTATAACTCCCACATTTACTAGAAAACACGCTTGCAATCATATTTAAAGTATTTTGTTCATTTTGATTTTATCTTCTTTGCATATTTTCTTTTTATTAAGTAAATCATGCATGGGTATATAAAGGAGAGAAAAGAAATACCCAATTATATTAAGCTTTTGACATTGCACTTTTGCTATGCTAAAACATACAGATGTCATATCATGATTGGCGGGTAATAATGGTGAGATGGTTATTTATGTCTTTCTCTTAGGATTTTCTAATCCTTCCCGTAAAAAAGAGTGATTTGAGTATTAAGTACAAGATATCACTTAACCTTACTTATCACAAACAAAAAGTCACAAAACTCATTTACTTAGTTGTGCATAGGAATGCTCATCTAAGTTACAAGAAATACAAAGTTTAGAAAACTCTGTTTCAAAGACCATTTTAAGGTTCACAAGAACCAATGTAAACAAACACACACTGTTTTTGTATTTTTCTGATTTTTTTTATTTTTTATTTTGAAAACAAAAACAAAATAAAAACTAAACAACCAAACAAAAATAGACAAACAACATGAAAGCATGAAAGAAAGATGCATATGCATGAAAGCATGATAGAAAAATGCAAATGCATGAAAGCATAATTTTAAAAGCAGATAAGAAATCAAGCAAAGACAGTCCTACTTTAGATAGAAAGAATTAAAGTAGAGGACAAACAAAAAAGACAATTATGTCTTAGGATCCTTTATCACCCATACAGCACGAGTTTTTGACCGTGAAGATAAAAATGCACGTGTCCTAGTATGACTACTAAAGAACATAGAAGAATTAGAATTCTTCTGAAATTGAGTTAAAAAGCTCAAGACTTTTAATAACTCACCAAGAATAGGTACAGAGCCTTCAGACAAAGGATGAGACCTATTGGACACTTGCTTATGAGGAAACAACTTGAAACAATTAGAACGAGTGTGACCAGAAACTCTACAATAGTGACAAACATAGTAGTTTTAGAGCTACTCGGCTTCCTAGAAGGAGGTCTAACCTTAGAGGTTGACAGAGACCTCAACTTAGGACAATTTGGTCTAATATGACCAACAATAGGACAATTATGACAAGTGGGGACAAATTCAAAATTTTTATTCAACCTAGGAGGAGTTTTAGACATAGGTTTAGAAACTTCAGTGTTAACATCAGATTGTTTACCTTTGTCTATCCTAACAATATTATCCTTCAACTCTTCATTATTCCTTTTAAATGGGGGAATATAAAAATCTTTTTCTTTTGAGTTAGGCTCAACAACAAGTTTGGCACTAGTTAAATTTTCAACATCAGCTTTAAATTCAACTAGTTGCTCTTCCAAACTCTTAATTTTGTCCACTTGAGATGAAATTTGATTTTTAAAATTCTCATTCAAATTATTGGCTTCATCCAATTTTGCAATCAAATCATCTTTTTCAAGCTTGACCTTTTTAAATTTAGCTTTTAATTTTGTAGAACATTCAAGAGATTTCATATAAAAATTATAAAGCTTGCAATAGGCATCTTGAATATCATCATTATCATTCAACACAAGATCATGCAAATCAAAACAATCAAGAGTTTCCATGACAACAGGGATCAATGGATCACACATCAAAGATTAAACCCTAATCAGAGTGTGCCTGCTCTGATACCACTTGTTAAGAAATTTAGACCCTGGTTGATAGAATTAATAAGTTTTAAACCTAAGTTGTTAATTAGATTTATTAACAATATCATGTCAAAATTAAGTGCGGAAAGATAAATAAGACAAGATATGATGACCTAAGAAAACCAATGAAACCAACCAGTTTCACAGTAAAAAACTTGGGGGGAAACCTTCCCGAAAAGCAATTCACTGTAATGAAGAGAAGTTTCAGATCTAGTATAAAACTTTTGTCTCTAGACTCTACAATCCTCGTAGATGAACTCATAGCAAAAACCTTTTACTGCTTTAGAACCTCTGAACTCTTCAATATATAAACGCCACCCTTTGATGCACGAATCTCAATACGTGACTCACTTCTTTACACAAATCCTAGTACATGACTCACTCACCAACTTGAGAAAGAAGAATGTTGGCTACAAAGTTCTTCATTTCATCAATAATGACGATTAAGAAGCACTTTGCTACAAAACTCGAAAGTGCAAAAGACGTAGTAGCTTCTTTCAGAGAGAATAAGGCTTCGGTCACCTTTTGCGTATGTTCTCCTTGTATTCTCTTATGTGACGGCCTCTAAAATAAGCCTTATGTACGTCTAGGGTTGTGAGAAAAGAAACCCTACACAAATACAAAAGCCTTGCCCAAAAATCAGATCTGAAAATTCTGATTTCTGTAACCTCAATAGATACCTCGATAGATAGCAGGTGTTGAGTCTCATCAAATCTCGATAGATAGCTATCTGTCAAGCAAATGTCGAGCAGCTGTCCGCAGATGTCCACAGGTGTCTAGCAGGTGTCCAGCTATCTGTCCAGTTTTAATAAACACATTTTCTTCACTTGTTTCTTGGTCCAATCTTCATGGCTTTAATACTATACTTGAACAACATATTCTTTGAAGTATTAAACACATCCTAGATCTACCTAAATACAAGTAAAGTGCATTTTGTCAAAAGATTAGCCAATTACATAAAATATGTTCTTAACATTTGAGTTCATTATTAACATTGTTTTTATTATTCATCAATCATAGTAGGTATAATAATTTAGGATAAAAAACCATAGGCTGCTTCCTATTCTTGTACGCTGCGACAAGCACTTGAACCAACCGGGTAAATGGACTCCCAACCGAATCCAAGTTCCGGTAAAGCGGTTTCCCAAAAATAAAAGTAACAATTGAAATGAACATTGCAATGGTGGGAATGCCAAGGCCCCAACCCCATCCAACGTTATCTTGAATATAAACAAGCAGTGTCACAACCAATAGTACGGATGGCCCTATGACAAAATAGTACCAGTTGAAGTAAGTCCATGTCTTGGTGTTTTGGTTTGGATCCGACTCTTCAAATTGGTCTGCCCCGAATGTCACCACACAGGGTTGGATCCCACCCGATCCCATGGCTTGTAGTAGGAGAGATATGTATAGTATTGCCTCCTGTCCTGCATCGGCTTCTTGGCACACTTGATTACCTTTACATGGGGGTGGCCTTAGTTGTGGCAGTACTGCTGAGAGTGTTAAGCTAATCATGCCCCGTACGTATATTTTCCAAATTAAGAAGAACAAAATTTCTTGTTTAGATACAGATGATACAAAAATGGAAGAAAATAAAAAAGAATTTTTTTTTTGTTTGGGGGGGGGGGGGGGGGGAACGCTTTTTTGTTTCCTATATTTTGGTTAAATTTTCAAATTTGTTTTCAAATTTTTATAGCTTTCATTTTGGTTTTTATATTTTAAAATTTGTTGTTATTTTGGTCCTTACCATTCTTTCACTTAGGAGTGTGCAACCAATCCACCAACCCGGCAAAACCGACTCAACCTAACCTAACTCGCAAGGTTGGGTCGGGTTTTAAGCCTTGGTGGGTTGGGTTGGGTTACAAAATTTTTTTTGATAACGGGTTGGGTAGGGTTTGAATCATAAAATTTCAAACCCGCCAAACCCAACCGAACCCAACCCACCCATATATTTTATATATATATATATATATATATATATATATATATATATATTCATATTTAAAATATATTATACAATTAATAAATTTTTTAAAATAACCTACTCTTCTTATTCTATATAAAAGCTAATTAATATACACAAACCCTAGTAAATTGCTATTGTTATTTAGTCATTAGTGTTGTTTGACTTTAAGAAATTACATTGATACTAATCTTTGATTTTTTTTAATATATTTATATTTATATTTTTTTACTCAAATTAATAATAATAATAATAATAATAATAATAATAATTTATCCAAGCCATGGGTTCAACCCAACCCAACCCGACCCATGTAGGTTGGGTTGGGTTGAATTTTTTTGACCCACCATGGTGGATTGGGTCAAAAAATTCCCTCAACCCAACCCATACACACCGCTACTTTCACTTATTAAAAATGCCCGATATTAAAAATTTAGCTATTTTCAATCATGTAATCATTTTCTGTAATTGAAATAACTGTGGGGATCGTTATGATAGCAAATTTAAAAGGAGTAAAGTAAAATTTATGAAAAGTTGAAAATTAAATTGAAATAGAGCCAAAATATAAGGAACAAAAATGAGTCTTTTCTTATATATATTGTAGGGGCATTGGGCCCAGTAATTTACCAAGGATGGCCCAACGAGGTCTTTTGGGCTAGAAACCCTAAAACCGAAGACATCAGAATGATCTTGGAGTATCTGAAGGGATCTCATAAAGAAATGTCAAGTAAAGATATGATAAACGAATGACCAATTATGTCCGAGGAGTATATTTGTCCTCGGATTGTCAAGCCTAGGACATAGGAAGAGATGTTTTAGTGTCCCTGGGATATGTTATAAAGAATCTTACGGCTACGGGAATACGCAGTACACGTGGAGGACAATAGAAAGGGCGGTGAAATATCTAAGGTAAAGCTGCTACCACCGCCCATACATTAAAAGCTATGTAATTGATATATTGACTGCATGGATGGAAGGATGGGCCCTGAGCATGAAGTTTGGAACTTGGTCCTTAACCCCAGTGGGCTTTAAGGAAGGATTGATGGGACAAGTATCCAAAACCAGCATTACAACCATGAGGTGGAGGATGATGAAGAGGAGAAAAAGAAGTATAAATGAAGGGGAAGTCCTACGAAGAAAGGGGAGGCTTTTTCAGGAAGAAAAAGGGCCAATAGTGTATGATAATATTTGTATCCAAACTTGAGAAATACTATTATAAACTATCCTAGAAAATAGTCCGAGGAGGAATTCTCAGTCTTACTTTTTGCAAAAAACTCTTTATTTTGTTCCATTGGGCCTAAAGCCCGTTCATTTCCTGATTGTCTAAACCATCCTTGAAATCTAGATTACAAACCCATCCTCTACAAATTCATTGTGAAGAAAGGCCTTTCAAGCCCATCTCCTTCCAGTCGTGGTTCTCAGTCTTACTTTTTGCAAACAACTCTTTATTTTGTTCCATTGGGCCTAAAGCCCGTTCATTTCCTGATTGTCTAAACCATCCTTGAAATCTAGATTACAAACCCATCCTTTACAAATTCATTGTGAAGAAAGGCCTTTCAAGCCCATCTCCTTCCAGTCGTGGTTTGGGAATTTGAATTGTGTCCTTACAATTGGCGCCGTCTGTGGGAATTTAGTTTTTAAGGAAGTTTAGAACATCATGGTAGGATCAGGACCACAACGCAGTGCGGAGTCCGTAGGCTCCCAGCGTGAGGATCACTCCTTGCATCCTGATCACGGAGAGAACTGGGAAGGTAGTGTACATACTACACACACCATCAGAAGTGCAAGTCATTCACAAGGAGGAAGCAGAGTTCCTTATGAGAGAAATGTCAGGGCCATGCAGAAGGAGATCGACGACCTAAAGAGGAGATTGCATCACGAAAGACGAAGGCGAACTCCTCCTGTCTCTGACCCCTCTTCGGAGGGGTCCGAGGATGACAATTACGGGCAGAGATCCAGGACTCCCCCGGGTGGATCTTACTCCTCCGAAGAAGACAATCTGTATGGGAGGCGTGGCAGAGGCTACCCCTCTAGGGGCTTGGGAAATGACGTAATGGGTAAAGCGTTACACCAAATCTCCAGGTCACCCTTCACGCGCAGATTGGAGGAAGGGAGGTTACCTCGGCGCTTCACACAACCGGCCTTCACTATTTACAATGGTCGGACGGATCCTGTGGAGCACGTGAGCCATTTCAGCTAGAGAATGGCAGTGCATTCCAAGAACGAGACCTTGATATGCAAGATCTTTCCTTCTAGCCTAGGGCCCGTGGCCATGAGATGGTTTGATGGCTTAAGGGCAAGCTCCATTGATTCTTTCAAAGAGCTTACTAGAGCATTTGGTTCTCGCTTTATCACGTGCAGCAGGGTTCCTCGGCCATTGGATTCTTTATTGTCCATGGCTATGAGAGAAGGGGAAACCCTGAGAACGTATTCAGACCGGTATTGGGAAATGTTCAACGAGAAACCTGTTAGAAGTGTACGTCGACTGATGGATCGCATCGACGAGTACAAAAGGGTTGAGGAAGATCAGCAGCAGGGAAAGGGCAAGGCGAAGGTTATCCCACAAGAAAGGAGGGATTTCAAGTCGGACAGATACAACAACAATAGGCCTGCAAGGGATTTTTCCAGGCAGGCTGGTCACATACCCCCACAGGTGGTCAACACCGTCTTCAGGGAACCAGTGCAGCAGCTGTTGGAGAAAATAAGGCATGAGCCTTTTTCCAAATGGCCAAATAAAATGGCAGGGGACCCTTTGAGACGCAACCAAAATCTCCATTGCCATTATCACCAGGAGAGGGGTCATACCACCGAGGATTGCCGCACTTTGTGGAATCATTTGGAACAATTGGTTAAGGAGGGAAAGCTGAAACAGTTCCTGTACCAGCCTAATGGGCGAGGAAACCAATCAGGAGTAGCAAACCACGACCGCCCTTCATCGAGACCTCCTCTAGGTACTATTAATGTCATTTTTGCAGCACCTGGGAGGACTGGCTTAGCTCCTTTCAGAGTAATGTCTATGGCTCGTACATTGGCCGAAGAGTCACATGATCAGCCGAAGAGGATTAAGGCAAGCATCCTACCGGTCCTAAGTTTCTCTGAAGATGACAAAATGGGGACTATCCAGCCTCATGATGATGCCTTGGTGGTAACCCTCAGAATAGGGAACTATGATGTGAAGAGGGTAATGGTTGATCAAGGTAGTGGCGCAGATATCATGTACCCTGACCTATTTTGGGGCTTGAAATTAAGAGTTGAAGATCTTATGGCATATGACTCACCCTTGATAAGCTTCGTAGGGAGAGCTGTCGTTCCAATGTGACAAATTAGAATGCCTGTGCAATCAGGCCCTGAGGTGGTAGACGTAGATTTCATCGTGGTTGATGCTTATTCTCCCTATACGGCTATTGTAGCGAGATCATGGCTGCATGTGTTAGGGGCTGTTTCCTCAACCTTGCATGTCAAGGTTAAATTTCATTTTGGAGACCAGGTGGTGGAGTTACTTGGGAGTCAGTCTGTGGCTCGACAGTGTGTCACGGCTGCAATTCTGCGTCGACTAGAGCCAAAGTCCTCGGCCTCGGCTGACGGAGAAGCATAGCAATCAAAGTCTTTTGTCGCAGCCAAGATAGATGAAGCGGCATGTGAAGAATCGGAGAAAATTCTCATAGACAATGACCCTGAGAAGTTTTTTCAGGTCGGAGTTCAATTACCGTAGGAAGAGAAGACGGAGCTGATTTTATTTTTAGAGAAAAACATGGATGTATTTGCTTGGAATGCGTATGAAGCCCCAGGGGTTAATCCGAGCTTCATATGTCATCATTTAAAAGTCAATCCAGCTGTGGCTCCGAGGAGGCAACCACCTCAGAGGTCCTCCAAAGAACATTCCGAAGCCGTGAAGGAGGAAGTGCTCAAACTCAAAAAAGCAGGTGCTATCAAAGAGGTGTTTTATCCTGAATGGTTAGCCCATACGGTGGTGGTGAAAAAGAAGAATGGGAAGTGGAGAGTTTGTGTGGACTTCACGGATTTAAACAAAGCTTGCCCGAAGGACTCATTCCCAATGCCTCAGATTGATCAGTTGGTTGACGCTACTGTTGGGCATCCTTGGATGAGTTTTCTTGACGCTTTCCAGGGTTATCACCAGATACCTTTGGCTGTTGAGGACCAGGAGAAGACTGCATTCGTCACTCCCACGGGAAATTATCATTATAAGGTAATGCCCTTTGGTTTGAAAAACGCAGGGGCTACTTACCAAAGGATGATGACGAAAATGTTTGAGGCACAGCTAGGAAAAACTATTGAGGTATACATAGACGATATGGTAGTGAAAAGTAAGAAAGTTTCGGCGCATCTGGAAGATCTGGGCAACACTTTCCAAAAGCTAAGAGAGTATAAGTTGCGGCTCAATGCGTCTAAATGCTCTTTTGGTATGGGATCGGGCAAGTTTCTAGGTTATATGGTGACTCACCGGGGAATTGAAGTAAATCCTGCTCAGGTTAAGGCAATAAACAACTTACACCCACCTCAGAATCCTAAAGAAGTACAAAGGCTAACAGGTATGACCGCTGCTCTCAACCGATTTATATCTCGGTCCGCGGACAGATGCATACCTTTCTTTCAATTGTTGAATAAATGGAAGGGCTTTGAATGGACCGAGGAGTGCGCGGTGGCTTTCCAATAGCTTAAAGAGTATCTCTCGCAACCGCCCGTCATGTCTCGACCGGAAGTTGATGAAAACCTGTTTGCATATATTGCAGTGGCAAACCATGCCGTTAGTTTGGTTCTTATCCGAGATGATAATAATATCCAGAGACCGGTTTATTATGTAAGCAAGTCCCTGCATGAGGCCGAGCTGAGTTATTTGCCACTGGAGAAAGCTATCTTGGCGGTGGTCCATGCTACACGAAGACTTCCTCATTACTTCCAATCTCATACAGTTGTTGTCCTTACACAACTGCCTCTAAAATCGATTTTGCGAAGTGCGGATTATATGGGAAGAATTGCCAAATGGGGAACGGTCTTAGGAGCTTTTGACATCAAATATATGCCTCGCACCTCTATAAAGGGGCAGGTCATTGCGGATCTTGTGGCGGAATTTGCTAAACCTTCATTAGAAGAATATAATGAAGGATCAGGCCTGGGCAAAAAATTAGTAAGCATGATTTCATGCAAAGAGCCTCCATTATGGAAAGTGCATGTTGATGGAGCAGCAAATCAAAGGGGATCTGGTATAGGACTAGTTTTGATGTCCCCGGAGGGAATTATTTTTGAGAAATCTTTGAGATTGGGATTCTCGGCCACCAACAACGAAGCAGAGTATAAGGCCGTCCATGCAGGGATGAACATGGTCCATAGAATGGAAGGGAAGACGGTGCAAATGTTCTCGGATTCACTATTGGTGGTAGCCCAAGTAGAAGGGAAGCTAGAAGCACGAGATTCCAGAATGCAAGCATACCTAACCAAGGTCAGGTGTATGCAATCTAAATTTACGTCTTTCTCACTATTGCATGTATCCAGATGTGGCAATAACCATGCCGACTCATTAGCCACACTCGCAACATCCTCGGCACAAAGTCTACCACGAGTTATCCTTGTTAAAGATCTGCTGAAACTCGTAGGGACGCTTGGTAACTCCACTCAAACTCTTCAAATTAGGACAGGGACTAGTTGAATGGATCAGATAATAACATTTCTCAGAAATGACATCCTGCCTGGAGAAAAGGCCGAAGCAGACAAAGTTCACCGAAAGGCCACTCGTTTCTGGTTATCCGAGGACCAGAAATTGTACAAACGCTCCTTTTCGGGACCATATTTGTTATGTATTCACCCCGAGGCAACGGAGCTACTTTTGGAAGAGTTACACGAAGGGATTTGCGGAAGTCATACAGGGGGAAGGTCTTTAGCTCATAGAGCCCTCAGTCAGGGCTATTGGTGGCCAAATATGCAGAGGGAGGCGCAAGATTATGCGAAGAAGTGCGACCAATGTCAAAGATTCGCTCCAAATATACATCAACCAGGAGGAGTCCTTAATCCTCTATCTAGCCCTTGGCCTTTTGCTCAATGGGGCTTAGACATTGTTGGACCCTTCCCCAAAGCAACAGGAAACAGGCGATGGCTCCTCGTCAGAACGGATTACTTCACCAAATGGGTTGAGGCCGAACCATTATCAAATATCAGAGACATGGAAGCAAAAAATTTTGTATGGAAAAATATCGTTACCCGGTTCGGCATCCCTCATACTCTCATTTTAGATAATGGTTTACAATTTGATAGCAAAGCCTTTCGAAAATACTACTGTGATCTGGGCATCACGAATAGATATTCCACACCGGCTTATCCGCAAGGAAATGGGCAAGCCGAGGCTGTCAACAAGGTAATAGTGAGTGGATTCAAAAAGAGGTTGGGGGACGCCAAGGGGAGGTAGGTAGAAGAACTGCCACATGTCTTATGGACGTATCGGACTACGCCACGAAGATCCACAGGTGAAACACCGTTCTCCATGACTTATGGAGCCGAGGCAGTAATACCCCTAGAGACTGGGTTCCCAACCTTGAAGAAGATCTTTTTCGTTCCAGATAGCAATGATGATTTATTGAGGAGAAATTTGGACCTAGTTGAGGAACGACGGGAGAACGCCATGGTTCAACTAGCTTATTATCAACATAAGCTAAAAAAGGGATATGATTCTAATGTAAAGCTTCTACCTCTCGGACCTGGCGACTTGGTATTAAGGAAAGTTTTGGGCACAACAAAGAACCCTGCTTGGGGAAAATTGGGGCCCAACTGGGAAGGATCGTATCGTATTACTTCGGTCGCAGGAATAGGGGCTTACAATCTCGTAAATTTGGACGAACGTGTTGTACAACATCCCTGGAATGTAAATAATCTACGAAGGTATTATTATTAAATAAAAGGCACTTCGGCCACTTTTTTTTGTTAAAAACTATATTGTGTTCAATGTCTTCGTTCATTTAAATATCAAACTGAAGCTTGGTATGCCTGGATCCTCGGACCACATACCTCGTCAAAATTGATATTCTTTACTAAGTGTTAAACAGAACCTCAGTTATGTCTGGTCCTCGGATCATCTACTTTGGGAAAATTAACATTTCAATTGTTTCATTTAAATATCAAACTGAAGCTTAGTATGCCTGGATCCTCGGACCACATACCTCGTCAAAATTGATATTCTTTACCAAGTGTTAAACAGAACCTTAGTTATGTCTGGTCATCGGATCATCTACTTTGGGAAAATTAACATCTCAATTGTTTCATTTAAATATCAAATTGAAGCTTGGTATGCCTGGATCCTCGGATCACATACCTCGTTTAAATTCATATTCTTTACTAAAGTGTTGAAGCAGTTATTATCTGGCCCTCGGATCATTTACTTTGGGAAATTTAACATTTCTTTTCTTTTTGTTAAAGTATCAAGGCTTTGCACACCTAGGTCAATAGACCATATATATATATATATATATATATATATATATATATATATATATATATATATATATATATATTATATATATATATTTGACATAGTTCAATTAGAATTCCAAAATGAAGACCACATACCTCGTCAAAATTGATATTCCTTACCAAGTGTTAAACAGAACCTCAGTTATGTCTGATCCTCGGATCATCTACTTTGGGAAAATTAACATTTCAATTGTTTCATTTAAATATCAAACTGAAGCTTGGTATGCCTGGATCCTCGGACCACATACCTCGTCAAAATTGATATTCTTTACCAAGTGTTAAACAGAACCTCAGTTATGTCTGGTCCTCAGATCATTTACTTTGGGAAAATTAACATCTCAGTTGTTTCATTTAAATATCAAACTGAAGCTTGGTATGCCTGGATCCTCGGATCACATACCTCGTCTAAATTCATATTCTTTACTAAAGTGTTGAAGCAGTTATTATCTGGCCCTCAGATCATTTACTTTGGCAAATTTAACATTTCTTTTCTTTTTGTTAAAGTATCAAGGCTTTGCATACCTTGGTCAATAGACCATATATATATATATATATATATTATATATATATATATATTTGACATAGTTCAATTAGAATTCCAAAATGAAGACCACATACCTCGTCAAAATTGATATTCTTTACCAAGTGTTAAACAGAACCTCAGTTATGTCTTGTCCTCGAATCATCTACTTTGGGAAAATTAACATCTCGGTTGTTTCATTTAAATATCAAACTGAAGCTTGGTATGCCTTGATCCTCGGACCACATACCTCGTCAAAATTGATATTCTTTACCAAGTGTTAAACGGAACCTCAGTTATGTCTGGTCCTCGGATCATCTACTTTGGGAAAATTAACATCTCAGTTGTTTCATTTAAATATCGAACTGAAGCTTGGTATGCCTGGATCCTCGGATCACATACCTCATCTAAATTCATATTCTTTACTAAAGTGTTGAAGCAGTTATTATCTGATCCTCGGATCATTTACTTTGGGAAATTTGACATTTCTTTTCTTTTTGTTAAAATATCAAGGCTTTGCATACCTAGGTCAATAGACCATCTATATATATATATATATATATATATATATATATATATATATATTTGACATAGTTCAATTAGAATTCCAAAATAAAGAATTAATTGCTTAAAGGCTCTCTGACATGATGATAAACGGATAAGAAATCCATGAGCATCACTTAATGCTGTTCTTGTCATATTAAGCCTGCCTAGAGTATCATTTTCGATCCAGGTTATGGCTTTAATTTAAGTTAGAGCAAAGGGATAGTACTTTTGGAGTGATATGATTAAAACAAAGCAAAAAGGGAGAGCCATCTAATAAGGAAAGTAACATTTGCACTTATATTAAATTCAAATAGTACTTTGGCAAATAAAAAGAGAAGCAAAACTTATGAAATTACACTTAAACAAAATTAAAAAAAAAAACACTACGGAAAGGCAGTCACGGTTTGAGCTTAATCTTCAGAGGGCCTTTAGGGTCTTGAGTAGATGGAGGAGGCTGCACCAAGGATTCATCAGCAATTCCTTTGCCCTTAGGATCATCCTTCAAAGTTATTGGATTAGCTTGATCGCCCAACTCATCCTTTGAAGATTCCTGAAGGTCACTTGAAGGCTGTATGTCTTCTTGTGCCTTTTCTGGTACTGGATCAACTGGTTTGAGAGTATCTTCAGGAAGGGTTAAGTCTTCAACCAAATCACCTCTTTTATCCTTGGATGATACCTGGGCAGCTGCAGAAATGGTAGAAGCTCGAGTTGCAGGAGGATAGTAGACACTCTCTGCTTTCCAAAGAGTGGAAGAGGCATCAACCCCAGCTTGGGAAAGTGCCTCATTCCACACTTGGAGGCAGTAGTGCCTACATACCTCGGGAACCTGAGCTTTGAAAGTTTCGGTGATCTCCTTCACACCTATATCATAACCGTCTTGTTCAGCTTGGTCCCTGGAGATCTCGGCCTTTGCTTTTGCTTTTTCTGCTCTTTTCTTCTTTTCAAGGGCTTCGTCTTTGGCCTTGATGGCCTCCTCTTTGACCCTCTCAGACTCGGCCAGATCTTTCTTGAGATCCTCAATGAGCCTTCGTGCTGCTGAGAAGTTGTCGTCGGCTTGTCGGAGCATTATGCGCTGGTCTTCGACCTGCTTAGTTGTTGTTTTTAGATCAGCCTCTAAGCCTGCCTTATCACTCTCTGCCTTAGCCAACTTTGCTGAGACATCTTGGTAATTTCTTCTTCTGAAGGTCCGAAATCTTTTGGGCGGTTTCACGCCTGGATTCCTCGGCCCTCAGGGATTTGTAGGAGCTGATGGCAATCTCTTCTGCCCTATGGGCAGATTGAACGGCCTGCGAAGGAAATATATATAACTTATAAGTATATGTAAACTTATACATACATATTAATTCTACGAAGGAAAACATAAAAAAAAAACTCACCATTGCAAGCTCCTTCTTCAAAGTCATAAAAACGTTATGGTCCCTTTTCTTTCTAAGCTCACTCATGTCCTCAGGGAGTAACAGCGCCTGCTCCAATGCATCTGCGACGCATGCAGCTGTCCCTTCATCGGAGTTTCTGATGGACGCGTCCATGGTGATAGCCTCGTCATCCATGGACATGTCAGGGAGCCACAAAGGGGCGCGCACGACCACCTGCTGTTCGGTTCTTCTTTCCAACCTGGTTTGCACAGTGCGGGCCTACTTTCCACCATTTTCTACCTCGGGCTCCTTAGGAAGAGAGCCCTTTACTGCCTCCACCACTTCCTTCCCCTTCGGCTGATCCCTTTTCCTTTTAAGGTCAGCTATGTTGGTGCGTTGAGTTTGGGAGGAAGGGGGAGGAGGAGGAAGCCTAGTTTCAGGGCCTTTGTCAGCACCCTTTTCTTGGGTCCGAGGGCGCACCTCTTTAGGAGGTTCTTGGGCTCTAAGGCCTTTATCAGCGCCCTCAAGAACGTCTTCTAGGCTGGGCTTAATCTTGCGTTGAATGCCCATATTATCAGGCTGTTAAGTATTAGCTTGCGAGATTTGAGTAGAGGTGCCGAGGATGGGAGTTGAATCTTCAGGAGAGTGGGGTTGATTAAAAATCTCAAACTCGTCCTCGGAATCAGATACCTCAACTATTTCTTCTTCTTCTTCCTTTACAGTAGGGTGGGAGGACGCAGCTTCACCAGGGATTGATTGTGTGGGGAGAGGGACTATGGGAATCCCAACTGGAACAAATTGTGGTGGTTGGATTGGTTGGGTGACCAAAGTGCCTTCAGGAATGGTAGTCCCCTCCGGTAGCAAGAAACCCTCGATGGCAACGCTAATCCGAGGAAGGCGAGGATCGTGGGCTTTGATCACGCACTTCGGCACCTGAAAGGCTTTGGATATCGGAGTGTAGCCGAGGATCAGATGAGCCGCTCGGAGTTGGCCGTCAGTATGCACGAAAACCTCAGCTTGAAGGATCCTGTCCAACCGTCCGAAATCAACGAGATTAGGATGACGATCCGCTGCGTGTGGATCTGTAGAGTTATCCAAGTAAAAGAGGGTAAGAATAAGTAAAAAAAAACAGAGGATAACAGTATGTAAAAGAAACTTCACCTGGAGTCCCTTCCCTTGTCGAACAGGGGAGGCCGTCGTGCCAATTTCCTGATACGATCAGGAAGTCATTTTTTAGGCCCTTATTTGATTCAGGCAGACACTGAATTAGCCTAACTTCTGGGTATCTAGATTTTAGGTAATATTCATCTTTCTTGCTTAGGTAATGGAGGTTATAAACCCAGTTCACGTCGTGGTGGGTAAGCCCTAGGTTCATCTTCTCATTTAAGGCATCTATGGAACCTAGGATCCTAAAGACATTTGGGGCGCACTGGGTGGGAGCTAATCTAAAAGCCCTAAGATAGTCCCTAGTCACGGTTCCCATGAGGATTTTCATTCCCCCTTCGATGAACGCAATAATCGGGATTACCACTTCCCCCGTTTCTCTTTTTGTATAATATTCTTCCTTGTTACAGTACCTAAGAGATACATCCGAGGGAATTTTGTACTTAACCTTAAACTGCTCTATTTTTTCATTTGAATCCACCAGGGACGCAAATCTACCCATCTTTGAAAAAAGGGGGGGGGGGTGCGAAGAAAACTAACAAAGAACTACGCCGAGGATGAAAGATACAGAGAAAAAGAAAAGATGGGATGGGAATGAAATAAAAGAAACAAAAAGCTGATAAGGAGGGAAAAAAGTGTTGAGGAACTTACTTTTAAAAAGGAAGAAAGCACGGTCACCTCGGACAGGGTACTTGACAGAAAGAGAGAGTATGGGAAGATAGAAAGTGTGGCAGGTACATTATGAGATTACTGTAGTGTGAAGAATTTTGAAGGAAATTAGTACTTATATATCAGAAGGTGTTATAAAGCGGGCGAATTCCCGCCTCAACACAGGAACCGCTCTCAACCGTTGGATATGTGTCACATCTTTGAAACGTGCGAGACACAGAAGCGCCAGTAATTAATTCGAGGGCATTTCTTATACCGATGTATTGGGAACACGCGACGGGTAGTTCAAAAGTTATTTTCCCGTCAGCAATATTGCCAAAGTTCCGCAAGATGAAAAGGTATTTTAAAGTTGAGATCCTATTTTCCTCCCGAGGTGAAGAAATAAAGAATCTCGAGGGGCTATTGTAGGGGCATTGGGCCCAGTAATTTACCAAGGATGGCCCAACGAGGTCTTTTGGGCTAGAAACCCTAAAACCGAAGACATCAGAATGATCTTGGAGTATCTAAAGGGATCTCATAAAGAAATGTCAAGTAAAGATATGATAAACGAATGACCAATTATGTCCGAGGAGTATATTTGTCCTCGGATTGTCAAGCCGAGGACATAGGAAGAGATGTTTTAGTGTCCCTGGGATATGTTATAAAGAATCCTACGACTACGGGAATACGCAGTACACGTGGAGGACAATAGAAAGGGCGGTGGAATATCTAAGGTAAAGCTGCTACCACCGCCCATACATTAAAAGCTATGTAATTGATATATTGACTGCATGGATGGAAGGATGGGACATGAGCATGAAGTTTGGAACTTGGTCCTTAACCCCAGCGGGCTTTAAGGAAGGATTGATGGGACAAGTATCCAAAACCAGCATTACAACCATGAGGTGGAGGATGATGAAGAGGAGAAAAAGAAGTATAAATGAAGGGGAAGTCCTACGAAGAAATGGGAGGCTTTTTCAGGAAGAAAAAAGGCCAATAGTGTATGATAATATTTGTATCCAAACTTGAGAAATATTATTATAAACTATCCTCGGAAATAGGCCGAGGAGGAATTCTCAGTCTTACTTTTTGCAAACAACTCTTTATTTTGTTCCATTGGGCCCAAAGCCCGTTCTTTTCCTGATTGTCTAAACCATCCTTGAAATCTAGATTACAAACCCATCCTCTACAAATTCATTGTGAAGAAAGGCCTTTCAAGCCCATCTCCTTCCAGTCGTGGTTTGGGAATTTGAATTTTGTCCTTACATATATAATTTTTTTTTTTAATTTGAAGCATAGAAAAATTCAGAAATTTTTTTTATGAAACTAAAATCAAGATTTTACAAAAAGTAATTGAACTTAATTTTGACATACGTATTCTGGTATGAATAGTAAAAAAAATTTTGGGTTAACCTATTGTTTTTCTTTTATAAAAATGCTCAGGTCAAGGTGTTTGTTACTTACATGTTACAAGTACTAAATATGAACTATGTTGCGTAAATTTAATGCATACTAGAGAATCTGGAAATCAGTGTTGTTGTTGTTGTTTTTTTTTTTTTTTTTTTTTTTTTTTTTTAAATTCTGGAAATCTTCCATTTGCCTTGCTTGCAGTCTGTAAGGAAGATTTCCCTCTCTATTTACGCCTTCTTTTTAATGAATTGCAGATTAAAAAAAAAAAAAAAAAATCTAGACTATTATGGAACTCACTCATATATATTATCATAAAATTTATTTGTTGTTTGGATAATCCTTAAGGCAAGCCACTTAAAATTTCTTCAATTAGGCAGGGGATTCTGTTTTTTTTTTTTTTTTTTTTTTTTTTTTTTTTTTTTTTTTTCTATAGTACTTGATAATATATAATAATTGAAAAAATCACTCCATATTGTCACATGGATATTCTTGGCAGAACCTCAATATTTTTTAGGAATCTGTTTGATGTATGTCATGTACATACCTCATTTGTTTAGAGAGAGAGAGAGAGAGAGAGAGAGAGAGAGAGAGAGAGAGAGAGAGAGAGTCTGAACTATTTGGTATATGATGGAAGCAACTGTTATGGTCCAGAACCGACCAATATATGCATCAGAGATGAAGGCCCCAAGAAACGGTGTCAAGCTTGCAGTCCCTCCAAAGTTGGTGAGGGTGTTAGCTGCTTTGGTTACTGGCATATGCAGCTGTGTTGTTAAGTAGTTAATCATATTAGTATTAAATCCTACCACAGCCAACTTCTCACATATCTCGTTTGCTACACACAAATGAAAAGGAGATCATCATCAAAACTAGTATCCTCAAAAACCAAAAGAAGCAAAAAAGAAAAATAAGTTTGTTGTACGAGTATTGCGAAAGCGTACAAAAGATGAAGGGCATTGTGACCAACCCTCCATTTCTTCTTCCATGGTTCCCTTTCTCCTTCATCTTCTTAGCTTGCCAGTACTTCAATGGCACCCTAAAGCCTATTATTTATAAGAACTGTGGACTGAAAGTTTGAACGCATTAATTAGTTGATGTAGCTTGTCCGTGTTCGATTTGCACGATTGTGAAAATATATTAGAGGATTTTTTTTCATAGAGCGCGAGGGAAATAAGTTTTAACACACTACAACTTCACTTAAAAATCATTACAAGTTAACGCTAATGTCGGAAGAATTTAATTTATTTATTTATTTTATAATTGGTAATATATTAGTTTTTAAGACTTATGTTATTAAATTTGTTGTTACACATGTATGGCCGCTAATTATAAGATGTTTAGGATTACATGTGACTAGTAAGAGTAAACTTTGTATGAAAATTAAAACAATAAATGATGGTGCATGACAGGGTTGGACAGAGAAGTTATTGTCATCTTTAACTTCTTTTTCTTCTTCTTCTTTTCTCAACTCGTGTATCAAATCACTGATGATATGTGATTCGGAGATGGGGACATATGGACTGACTGAACTTTTTTTCATTATTATTATTGGCTAAAAATCAAACGAAAAAAAAAAAAAAAAAAAACTATCACAATTCAAAATGCAAATTTGGTATAGCTGCCTTAGAGCATCCCCATCCGAAAATTATATCTTATCTTATTTTATCATCTCAAAAAACTACTTTATCAAATTATATCATACCGTTTTACAATACTCTCAGCATCGTAACTTTTATTTTACAATACCACACATTAAAATAATATAAATTATACAAAAACATAATAAACAAATTATATCTCTCTCCTTTCTAATTTTTGTCACTCTCTCAACCACAGCACCACATAGCAACCATCCTCTCAACCACACCACCTCTAGACATCCACCACCGTGACCCCAAACCCAACAAAATCCCAGCAAATACTAACCCACAAGCCAACCACAAACCCATTAAAAAATAACTAAAAAAAACCCAATGTCACTGTCTCTGAGCAAAATCAAAACCTAGTCTTGTCATCCAGCCAAAATCAATAGCAAAATCAAAACTCAAAATTCATAGCAAAATCAAAACCCGATCCACCAATCTCACCACCCACCTATCTCCACCATGCCAATCTCGCCACCCACCTATCTCCGCCACGCCAACCTCGCCACCCACTGATCTCCACCACGTCGATCTCCACCGCTGTATGACCCACTCGTCAAAACCCACGCCGATCTCTACCAAACGATCTCCACCACGCTGATCTCCACCGTTGCATGATCCACTCATCAAAACCCACGCCGATCTCAACCCATCGATCAAAACCCACGCCAATCTCGACATACTCAATCCACGCCACGACCCAACCCAGCTCTGGTGTCAAGCTCTTTTTTTTTTTTTTTTTTTTGATAATCTAGTGTTAAGCTTTGAACACGAGAGAGAGAGAGAGAGAGAGAGAGAGAGAGTGGGCGATCTCTGAGGACTGATTTATCAAAAGAGAGAGAGCGAGGGAAGATAAGGAATAAAAAGTATTTTTTTTTTTTTACAATTGTGATACAATACCATCACAAATTTGTGATGGTATTGTAGCATAATTGTAATTTTTTTTGGGTTTACAAGTCTAAATGTTGGGTGATTTTTGGGCTTTAATGCTAAATCATCCCTACATATCCCATTTCGCAGTCCCAATGGGAATGCTCTTAGTGAGTAAACTAAGAAATATACCTGGTGCAGAGTCTAAATTAAATATAAAATAAAATAAAATAAGAAGAAGTAGAAGAAAGATACTTGGTGTAGAGTCTAAATTAAATATAAAATAAAATAAAATAAGAAGAGGAAGAAGAAGGAGAAGAAGAAGAAGACGGCGACAAAGGAGAAGAAGAAGAAGAAGAAGAAGAAGGTATTGGTTCCAAGCACTATATGTGCATTTGGCATGGCATAATTTTGCCAACTTATTTTACTATTTAGTTTATTTTTACTACTATTCATGAGTCTCACTGTACTATTTCAACTAACTTTACCTTTATCTACAGTACTTTTAATAAATAAATAAAAATTGAATTTCAGTAAAATAAGTGGATTCCAATCAGATTACATATCTGGAACTATGAAGGATACATGAATGTATCTTCCCTTATATTTGCATGTCAAAAGTTTTATAAATTGTTCTCCTCTCCTTTCATTTCCTTCCGTTTCAATAGTGTTGGCCTTCTATTAGGCCAGTTAGATGGTCACCTAAGATCTCCATTATATGTATATACTTAGAGCATTAATTAAACCCTAAATATTAGTCCATAAATATGTACTTTTAACAAAGAAAAAAAATATTAAAAAATAGAGTTTAACTTACCTCTAGTCCTTTTTTAACTAGAAATGTTTTTTTTTAATTAAAAATACAATGACAATTGGTAGTGGGTTTTAATCTCCATATTTTATTTAGTTAGTGAGTGATGTGGTAGTCTTTTATTAAAACAAAAGGAGATTACCACTGCACATTATTGACGCAATAGTCACTTTATAAGTATAAGTACTTGTATGGTGTAGGGTGTGGGGTGTGGGGGGTAAAGGTCGAGGTTCAAGTTTCTAGGAGGGAGTTTCACACACATATACACTTAAATTGGGCTAAAGTAGAATTCTATCTTGTATATAATTTTTTTTTAAAAAAAAACAACAACAATAAACAAAAAAAGATTCTCTTTTAAAAAGTAAAAAAGCTGAGCCAAACCCTTTAAAAAAAATTAAAAAAAAAAAAAAAAAAACTCTTTGTGTACTATGCTATAGAACTCAATCTTTTTTTTTTCTTTTTCTTTTTCTTTTTTTGGTGAAGGAACACATAATCTCTTGACTATTCATTCACGGTGTGAGTTTTTAATCTCTCTCTATCTTTCTTTCTCAGTAAACCAAAACTAAAAGCTAAAATCAAAAGATTCAAAAGAGAATCTCAAACCTCAAATTATTTGTACTCGTTGTTGGGAATATTTCCATTTTCTCCATTCAAAGCACTACAAAGAAGTGATTTTTTATGCTTTCTTTGCAACTGCTCTAAATTTGTTGTGCCTCTCTTCACCCTTCTTTCATTTTTTTATTCTTAAAAACGTTTAGATCCATGTTAAGCCTCTTTCACTTTTTTTTTTTGGGTACAAAGAAAAAGTTTTATTTATTCAAACAGACAGTTTAGGATAGTAAATAATTTGTTACAAAACACTTTCTAAGAGTGCCCATTTGACAAACATTCTTGAGATACTTTTCATACACAAAACTTGGGTAAGACTCATATACAAAATTTCTATCCATTTGCAAGTTTCCCCTTTTTAGCTAGTCCATTAGTCATTCCATTAGCCTCCTGGTATATATGAATCGGAATGACAATTCACTCGCAAGTGATAAGGAGCCTACATTCATTAATTAAAATATAAAGTTGTGGCATATAAGCACTAACATGTATTAGTCATTGCATAACCAAAACGAATAGTTTCTAATTCTACTACATTATTGGTAGTTGTTCATAAATGAATAGAGAAACCTTTTAACCAAAACCCATTAAAATCATGAAAGGCTCTTGCTCCACCTGCTCTACCTAGATTACCAAAAGAACTCCTATCTGTGTTTAGAGTGATAAAAGACTTTGTACGTTTTTAGACCCCTTAACATAATATATTTAACCTAGTTATTTTGCAAAGTGATTACTTAGGTAAATTATTCAGTTCTAGGTTAACATATATAAATCATATCATGTGAATAATGTGGAAATATAAAGAACACAACGATATGATAACCCAGAAAAACCAAATCGATAAAAAATTTGGGGAGGATTTAACCTAGCTATCCTCAAGGTA
Organism: Castanea crenata; assembly: GCA_020976635.1. Taxonomy (NCBI): domain Eukaryota; kingdom Viridiplantae; phylum Streptophyta; class Magnoliopsida; order Fagales; family Fagaceae; genus Castanea; species Castanea crenata. The sequence continues at coordinate 5,561,840 of JAGHPS010000020.1, forward strand.
AAAAAGATCCACTATGAAAGAATTAAAATTTGGACAATAGAACGCAGGCCACTAACATTCTATTGCTACCTCGAGTAGCAAACTTACTACCACGACCACATGACAGCTCCGAGTCAGCAGACTACTTCTTTCCTTGATCTATTGCAACCACAAGTTCTCCTACTTGTGACTTTGAGACTCTACTCAAAGGTTTCAAATCTTCTTGAAGTTCTTTATGCAGCAACTGAAGCGATCACCAAGCTCTTGACATCAATCTTGATCATGATAACCCTAAGTGTGTATGAAGGTAAGCGCCTCTATATCTCACAAGAGATTCAACACACAACACATCAAAGTCCTCTAAAACGTAGCTAGGGTTTTTCCTTTTATACATGGAGTAAAACATAAAACCCTACACATCATATGGGCTTGGGTTGAATTGAAATTTCTACGAAAAAAATAATCTGCACGTGGTTCGATCAATTGAGCTTTGCAGATTTAGTCCAATAAATTCTACAATCATTCGATTCCAATTTTACAAATAAACATACTTTGAGCAAGCCTAAAACTAGACTCAATATTTTGATCATAGTTTGCCAACTTAATACTGTACATTTTTAGACTTCTTAAACACAACCAGATTAACCTAGTTATTTAGCCAAGTGATTAACTTAGGTAAATTATGCAGATCTACGTTAACACAGATAAATCATATCATTGAAATAATGTGGAAAAATAAATAACACAACGATATAATAACCCGGAGAAACCAAATTGGTAAAAAACCTGAGGAAGATTTAACCTAGCTATCTTCAAGGTAAAACAGATCCACTATGAAAGAATTGAAGTTTACACAATAGTGACTTAGACCACTAACATCCTATTGCTACCTCGAGTAGGAAACTTACCACCACGACCACATGACAACTCCGAGTCCAAGGACTTCTTCTTTCTTGGATTCACAGCAAGTATAAGCACTCTCACTTGTGTATCTTTAAGCTCTTAATGCAGCAACTGAATGATCATCAAGCACATGACATAATCTTGATTCTTGATAACCTTAAGTATATGTGAACGCAAACACCTCTAGATCTCACAAGATATTCACATACACAGCATAAACAACAACTGCAACAATCATAAAAATGTGACTAGGGTTTTCCCTTTTATACCAAGGGCAAAACATAAAACCCTACATGTCAAACAGGCTTAGGCTAAGTTGGAAAATTCTACAAAAAAACAATATGCACGAGCTTCGATCGATTAAGTCTAATTTTTTATTGATCGAGCCAGGTAGATTTACACAGTAAATCTTGCAGTGCACTTGATTCCAACTTTACACATAAACATACTTTGAGCAAGTCTAAAAAAAGACTAAACGTTTTGAACCTAAAGTCTTAGAACCCAACAAACTCCCCCTTTGGCAATCCGTGACAAAACACAAACTAAGCAAAGTGTTCAAAGTTACAAAAACAGCCCATTACAAAACATTGCCCAACAAAAACAAATTTAACATAACTACTATCTATCAGTTGCAAATGTAAACAGCAGCATGATTGAATCAACCCGTATATTCCCGTAACACTCAATAAACACATAAATGCATGTGTGGAAAATACAAGTAACCAAAATAAATTCATGATATCACATAATCATAAACTACAAGACATATATCATGAATAATCTCATAAGTATAAATCAATAACCAATGTAACACAATGTTAAACAAGAAACATAAATAAACACATCATAGTATCTCCCCCTATCATAGACAACTCAAATAAAACAAAACACATCATGAGCCAAAAAATATAAATACATGATGAAGCATCTAGATACAATCTAAATCTCCCCCTATCAACAAAATCTCTTCTACATATGTACTCTCCCTTTTTGTGACGAATTGCCAAAGGGCACTCACTCATCATCAAAAGAAGGTGGTGGAGGTGACTGCCTGAAGCTCCCCAAATCCGCTCTCAAAGCCTAAAGCTCGGTAAGCACATCCACCAAAATCTGACCATGAGCTGCCTGAACAGTCATGACAATGTCCAAATCACGACGAATGATAAAAACATCCGAGGTAGAAGGTGGAGGAGCAGCAGCAGCAGTTGGATCGACATAATCATCAGCAGCCAGATCACTTGAAGAAGGAGGAAGAGGAGGTGCACCAGAGGAAAAATCTACTCTAGGACGTTTAGGTGCTATAATATGAACTGGCTCAAACGCTGGAAACTCATCTAATCCTAGATGCAATAAAATTTGATGAATAAAAAGGGGAAAGAACAGACCATGAGTAGTAGAACTACTCCTATAACCTCAATCAAAGAACGAATGAAAAGATGAGAAAAACTCATAGAAGCGTCCGTGACAAGCACATACAAAAATGTACATCTCTTTAAAGGAATAGTGTGCAGGTGAGAGATAGGCCAGATGGAATGGCAAGAAATCTGGAAAAAGAGATAATGAATCTCGGTTAACTCATGAGAAGTGATCCAAGGATCAAAACCCCACTATATAGAAGTCCTAGTAAGATATGGCATAATGTCATCAAGGGGTGGAGACTCATCGTAAGGATAAATAGGATGTTGGACTAAAGGCACCCTGAGAGCATCAACCACTACCGAAGGAGTAATGGTGTACTCTTCACCCCGTATCCAACTCCTCACCAGAGTTGTTAAGGACATATTTTATGTAATTGGCTAATCCTTTGACAAAACGCACTTTACTTATATTTGGGTAGATCTAGGATGTATTTAATATTTCAAAGAACATATTGTTCAAGTCTAGTATTAAAATCATGAAGATTGGACCAAGAAACAAGTGAAGAAAAGGTGTTTACTAAAGCTGGACACCTGCTGGACACCTCCTGAACACCTGCAGACAGCTGCTTGATAGCTAGCTATCTATCGAGGTTTAATGAGGCTCGACAGATGTTATCTATCGAGGTATTTATCAAGGTTACGAAAATCAAAATTTTCAGATCTAATTTTTGGGCCAGGCATTTGTATTTGTGTAGGGCTTCTTTTCTCACAACCCTAGATATATATAAGGCTTATTTTAGAGGTCGTCACATAAGAGAATACAAGGAGAACATATGCAAAAGGTGACTGAAGCCTTATTCTCTCTAGAAAGAAGCTATTGCGCGTTTGCGCCTTAGGGTTTTGTAACCAAGTGCTTCTTGAACTTCATTGTTTATGAAGTGAAGAACTTTACAGCTGACATTCTTCTTTCTCAAGTTGGTGAGTGAGTCACGTACTAGGATTCATACAAAGGAGTGAGTCACATATTGGGAACCGTGTATCAAAGGGTGGCGTTCATATATTGAAGAGTTCAGAGGTTCTAAAGCGGTAGAAGGTTTCTACTATGAGTTCATCTACAGGGATTGTGGAGTCTAGGAACAAAGGTTTTGTACTAGATCTAAAACTTCTCTTTACTATAGTGAATTGCTTTTTGGGAAGATTTCCCCCCAGGCTTTTTATTGTGAAACTGATTAGTTTCATTGGTTTTCCTAGGTTATAATATCTTGTCTTATTTATTTTTCCGCTGCACTTAGTTTTCATATGATATTGATGTTTGTTTGTTTAAACAAGTTTTATACATAATAAATCTAATTAACAACTTAGGTTTAAAATTTGTTAATTGTATCAACTGGGGTCAAAATTTTCCATTAAAGTGGTATCAAAGCGGGTACACTCTGATTGGATTAATTTCCTGAGTGTGATCCTTGACCCCTACTGTCATGGATTGTGGACAATCTCTTTTGATTCCTCCTTTATTTGATGGAACTAATTAGGTGTAATACCCCACAAAATTTTTATTTAAGAGTTTTGTTTAAAATATAATTGTTGGGCTATAGGCTTTCTTTTAATTGTTATTGCAGCCCACTACCCACTAAGCCCACATCTTATAAACAAGCTACAGAATAGAGGAAGAGATAGTCAGGGTTTATTCTAAGAGGCTAAGAGGCATTTTCCTTGGAGTTAGAGCACGTACAATTGAAGAGACAATCAGATTGTTCAAGGTAAGATTTCTCTCAATTAGAAACAAGAAAAAAATTAGAATGTCATTAGGTTATTTAGAAATTTGATTTTTGATCCTAAAATTTATATTCTAACGTTAGGGTTGCCGCTGGATTAGAGGTTAGATTTGAGCATGGGATTTCACGAATCAAGATTTTTGTTTAAGTTGTCCATTGGATTTGTACATATAATCCTAGATTGAAGTCAAATAAGTCGGCCCTCCTTCTTTCATTGAATTGCTATATATATATATATATATATAAAGGTTAAAGAATAAGTCAAAGAAAGTGGCTATGTTCTTCTATTGAATTTGTGTGTATACGTATATATATATATATTGGTTGAAGAATAAGTCAAAGAAAGTGGCTATTGCTCTTTTGATTGAATTTGTGTGTATATATATTGGTTGAAGAAGAAGTCAAAGAAGGTGGCTTTTGTTCTTTAGTTGGATTTGTATATATATATATATAATGAATAGAAGAAGTCAAATATTCGGCTGTGGTTTCTTGCCTCTAGCACTTATGCTATGCTGTGTTATATATATATATATATATATATATATATATATGTTAGGATATTAGGATGGTTGTAAAACTTTAGCTGCTGCCTCTGGGTTCTGATAAATTACTTTGCATTAGTGCTATCATTAGTTCAGCAAAGTATTTTACTAGTGAGTCAATTTTTAGAGTTTAGTAAAATTTATATTTTGTAGAGGATATTGAGTAATTTTCATAATTGATTATAGGTCCGATTTAAGAGTGTCTTGAGGCTCCTTGGAGATTATTTTGGCTGGACTTTCAGAGTGATTTGAGTGCGGTAAGTAATTATGCATAATATGCACAAGTTTTGTTCTTTAGGTTCTTAGAAGTTAAAGATGTTTAAAGTTATATTTTTAAGCTTACAATTTTTTAAAAGTTTATCAAAAAGCATTTTTACACTATTGAAAGAGAAATTTTAATTGGCTTTTAAATATTGTTTTAAAATAAATTTCGAATTTTAAATAACGTTTTGAATGTCCAAAACCCATTTAAAAGATGATTTTTAACTAAACTATTTTCTGAAAATAATTGAGTTCAAAGTAAGTTTTCTAGAAAGATTTTTGTTCTTTAAATTGTTTCAAACCAAGTGATTTCGAAATCATATTCTTTTTTTTCAAATGGTATTTAAGACGTTCCTTTTAGCTAACTAGATTTTCAAACTTATTCAAGAATTGTAAAAATATTTATATAAACTCTTCAACTCCTATTCGTTCCCTAAGAGAGTCAAGCATCTTTTGATTTATGTTTCAATTTGATATTGTGATATTTAATATATCTTTATTGTTGGAACAATTGTTAATATTGAGAAAATTATTATATGTTGTATAAACTTTATTGTTTGAGATATGTGACTCAAAATGAGTGTTTTTAGAATTGATCAGATATATATGTGTAAATCCGCTCACAAGATTGTATGTGAGAATATGTGTTGATCCCTCACCAGCAGGGGTTAGATGTTAGTATCCGCTCACAGGATTGTATGTGAGAATATGTGATGTGTATATGTGACACTGTGCCCTGATCAATTATTTGTATGTGTTTCCAAAAAAAAAAAAAAAAACTTTAACATATGATTATATGTGTATTAAGTGATTCTTTACATGTTTTGAAAACTATATTGGATATTTTGAGTGAAATTGTGGAATCAAACTCGTGCTTTGCTTGACTCTATTCCGTTGTGTATTCTGTATAATTGCTTACTAGATGTGTGGCTCACCCCATCAATTAATATTTTCAGATTAAAGTATAGTTGGGAATTAGAACCTTTGGACCGCTTGTGAGGTGCAAGGTAGAGCGTGGAAGTTGTAGGCAGCTTCAGTGTTACTTGAAGACTCATTAAATTTTAGTTACCTTTGTTTTGTAGTTCACATATTTTTATAGTGGAGTTTATTTTCAATTTGTGGAGTTTTGAAAAGACTATTAGTTATTATTATTTTTATTTTCCGCTTAGACTTCACAATATTTTGGAGGTTCTTATAAATTGTGGATTTTGTTCATTATAAGAGGTTTATCAGAAGCATTGTTTATTTGGAGTTTTATTGAATTAAGTTTAAATAAATTATGTTTATTGAGCTAAGTAAGGTTAGCAAGTTAATCAGGTATCTAAATTCATGTTTCATGGATTTGGGTCCTGACATTAGGCATACTAGAAAGTTCGTATGAAAGTTTTCTTGCAAGCTCTAGGTGAACAGGTATGAAAAGCTGTTGAAGTTGGCTAGATTGAGCCAAAGGAATCGCCTGTGGATTGGGATGATGCAACAATCATAGCAGCAAATTTCAATAGTAGGGCCTTGAATTCTTTGTTTTGTGGGATGACTAATGAGGAATTCAAGAAAATATCATCCATAGAAGTTGCCAAGGAAGCATGGACCATTCTTAAGACCACCTATGAAGGTACCTTGGTTGTGAAGACTATGAAGTTTCAAAGACTCACTAGCAGTTTTGAAGAAATAAGGATGGAGGAGGATGAGACCTTTGATGAGTTTTATGCTAAACTCAAGGATATTGTTAATTATGTTTTCAACCTTGGAGAGTCTATAGCAGAATCCAAAATTGTTAGGAAAATCCTTAAGTCCTTACCTGAAAGATTTCATGCCAAGATCACTGCCATTGAAGAAGCAAAGGACATTGATCAAATTCCTTTGACTGAGCTTGTAGGGAACCTTTAAACCTATGAGATGGGATTAGACTCAATGGGAAAAGGTGGAAAGAGTAAAAACTTGGCTCTTAAGGGTATAGAGGAATATATTGAGGACTTTGAGGATGAGGATGAGGATCTAACCTTTATAACTAATGAGATTATCAAGCTTCTTCAGTTTAGGAAAAAGGATAAGGGAAAACCTCCTAGGAAATCTAAATCCTCTAGGAAGGGTAAGAATGAGAAGCCCTTCATCTAATGCCATGAGTGCAAGGGTTTTGGTCATATGAAGATAAAGTGCCCAAATTACCTTATGAAGGAAAAGACCAATAAGTCAGAAGATAAAGGGTTGGTTACTACTTGGAGTGACACCGATAATGACTCTTCTGATGAGTATGTGGATGAATGTAGTCATGTTATGGCCTTTGTTGCCTCAACTGATAAGGTGATTATGGAGAGTGCTAGTGACAGTGAGGATTCTTCTAATGATGAAGCATCCAAAAGGATGACCCTTCAAGAAACCTATGATAAGCTATGCACTGGATTCATAAAATCTGAAAAGACTTCTCATCTTTGTAGAAAATAGCTTAATGAGGTAAAAACTAGAAATGTTGATCTGTTAGTCAAGCTGGATGAGACTACAAAATTAGTTGAGACTCTCATTGTGGAAAACACCTCATTAGAAGAGAAGGTCAAGAATCTTGAGGTTGAGCTTATTCAAGCTAGAACTCAAATGGAGAGAATGTCTAGTGCAAAACTTGATGAGGTTTTGAGTGCTCAAAAGCCTAGTTCTGATAAGACTAGCTTAGGATATGCTGTCTCCACCGGCCCTTCCTCTTCCATGGCTTCTAGATCAAGGACTGTCATTGTGCCTCAATCCAAAAAGGGTAATAGAGGTATGAAATCCAAAACTATTTTTAGCTAATTCTAAATCCTTTGTTAGACCTCATGTTTGTCACCATTGTTGTGTTTTTGGACACATTCGTCCTAATTGCTTTAAGTTGTATTCTCAAAAACAAGTATCCAAACGGTCACAGGTTTCCTCTCAAGGACCTACACCTTTGTTTGGAGAGTTATTAAAAGATTTAAGCTTTTTAACTCAATTTCAAGAGAATCTTAATTCTTCCATGTCCTTTAGTAGTCATACTAGGACACGTACCTTTTCATCTTCATGACTAAAGACTCGTGCTGTGTGGGTGAGAAAGGAGCCTAAGACTTAATTGTCTTTTATGTTTGTCCTCTGCTTTAATTCTTTCTATCTAAAGTAGGACTCTCTTTGCTTGATTTCTTATCTGCTTTTGAAATCATGCTTTCATGCATCTACATCTTTCTATCATGCTTTCATGCATATGCATCTTTCTTTCATTCTTTCATGTCTGTTTTTGTTTGAATGTTTAGTCTTTATTTTGTGTTGTTTTCAAAATAAAATTGAAAAATCAGAAAAATATAAAAACAGTGTGTGTTTATGTACATTGGTTCTTGTGAACCTTAAAATGGCCATTGAAATAGAGTTTTTAAACTTTGCATCTCTTGTAATTTAGATAAGCATCTCTATGCACAACTAAGCAAGTGAGCTTTGTGACTCTTTGTTTGTGATGAGTAAGGTTAAGTGATTTCTTGTACTTAATACTCGTATCACTCTTTTTGATAGGTGGGACTAGAAAATCCTAAGAGAAAGGCATAAATAACCATCTCACCATTGTTACCCGCCAATCATGATATGACATCTGTATGCTTCAGCATAGCAAAAGTGCAATGTCAATGACATCTGTATGCTTCGGTATAGCAAAAGTGTAATGTCAAAAGCTTAACATAATTGGGTATTTCTTTTCTCTCCTTTGTATACCTGTGCATGGTTTGCTAAATAAAAAAAAATGCAAAGAAAATAAAAGCAAAAAGAACAAAAATGCTTTAAATATGATTGCAAGCGTGTTTTCTAGAAAATGTGGGAGTTATAGGATATACCTCAAAGATGATAGTCCCTATCAAACAGTTATGATTGTGTGTGAGATAAAGTGATTTTCTCATATCTTAAATCATCATAACTTTGAGACACTCATGCAATCTTGCGATGTTTTACACACACAACACGCAATATTCTTTGCTACTTCTGATACATGTGCAGGTACAATGTGATTTGGCCATCACAAGGTTTACATGTGTTGATGTATACTCACTAAACTGTCTTGACTTGTTTTTGAGATATAAAATTAGTTAGACTTTTTTAGTGTGTGTGTTTTAGAATCCATGTGCTTAAAACTGTGTTGAGAGATGATTTTGAGTGTCTAATATGTTGATTAGATCATTGGTTGAGTTGCATGCGTGATTGCATTCATGTTTGTGTTTTTTCCTTCTCGAAAAACTATTTGTAAAAGCTGGCTCGACACCTCCTCGATACTTGTTTTTTGTCGAGCTTCTTAGCCTTTTCTTATCGCAATCTCGACATCTTCTCGACACCTGGTAGATCGATCGAGATATTTTCTTTCTGCTCAATAGATCCTCGACACCTTCTTGATCGATCGAGGTATGCTCGATAGCCTCTCGACACCTCTCGATCCATCGAGATCCTCTGCATGCATTTTTTTTCGCTAGTTTTGCATGTTTCTTTGATATTATCATCCATAACATCTTGTTTCATTACATTCATGCATTTATTTGGATTCTATGTACCCCTTTGATCATTTTCGATCATCTTTATGTTTCTCTAGTGAAGCTTTCTAGCTTCTTGTACCCATTGTCAATCGTGACAAAAATAGGGAGAAATTGGAGAATTTGAGATTTCTTTCTTTAATATTCTACAAGTTAGGGGGAGAAATACATTCCTTTGAAAGGGGGAGATGTGTTTCATCTTGATAGGGGGAGTGTTTACCTCCTTGTTGTTGTAGGAGCTACTTTTAGCTTCTTCTTCTTGTACCTAGGTCTTGTGACCATTCTTACATACATGATGCCTCTCAAATGATGTATATATGATGATGTATGTTTTCTTCACCTACCTCTACATGTGTGTTTCTTTTCTATCTTTATACACATGTTTCTTTATTTTGTATGCAATCTATTATTTATGTTTCACACTAAGATACCTTAATGAGTTTTGTTTAAGTGTTTCAGAAATACAAGATGTCAAAGTCTTCCTTGCCATGAACTCTCTTCTTGCAAAGTTTTTCAAGAGTTTGTGTTAGGGTAGATTTCATTGTATTCCACAAGTGAGTATGATTTAAGTGATTTATGACTTCTATCATATGTTTATTTGTTTGTTGTGGTTTTGTCACGGATTGCCAAAGGGGGAGACTATTAAGGACATATTTTATGTAGTTGGCTAATCCTTTGACAAACGTACTTTACTTGTATTTAGGTAGTTCTAGGATGTGTTTAATATTTCAAAGAACATGTTGTTCAAATCTAGTGTTAAAGCCATAAAGATTGAACCAAGAAACAAGTGAAGAAAAGGTGTTTACTAAAGTTGGACACCTCCTGGACACCTGCTGGACACCTGCAGACAACTGCTCGACAGATAGCTATCTATCGAGGTTTAATGAGGCTCGAAAAATACTATCTATCAAGGTATCTATTGAGGTTACAGAAATCAGAATTTTCAGATCTGATTTTTGGGCTAGGCTTTTGTATTTGTGTAGAGTTTCTTTTCCCACAACTTTAGACATATATAAGGCTTATTTTAGAGGTCATCACATAAGTGAATACAAGGAGAACATATGCAAAAGGTGACAGAAGCCTTATTCTCTCTAGAAAGAAGCTACTGCGTCTTTGCAACTTAGGGTGTTGTAACCAAGTGCTTCTTGATCTTCATTATTGATGAAGTGAAGAACTTTGCAGCCAACATTCTTCTTTCTCAAGTTGGTGAGTTTGTCACGTACTAAGATTCGTGCAAATGAGTGAGTCACATACTGGGATCCGTGCATCAAAGGGTGGCATTCATATATTGAAGAGTTTAGAGGTTCTGAAGCGGTAGAAGGTTACTACTGTAAGTTCATCTACGAGGATTGTAGAGTCTAGGGACAAAGGCTTTGTACTAGATATGAAACTTCTCTTTACTATAGCGAATTTCTTTTTAGGAAGGTTTCCCTCTAGGTTTTTTTACTGTGAAACTGGTTGGTTTCATTGGATTTCCTAGGTCATCATATCTTGTCTTATTTATTTTTCCGCTGCACTTAGTTTTAACATGATATTGATGTTTGTTTGTTTTAACCAGTTTTATGCATAATAAATCTAATTAACAACTTGGGTTTAAAACTTGTTAATTGTATCAACCGGGGTCTGAATTTCCCAACAAGAGTGTTGGAATCATAGGAGTGGATATAGAGGTTCGAGTAAAACTCTATAATCAAGGCAACCAGAGGGGGATGTGAAATGTCCAACAAAGGAAGCCAACCCCTACGCTCAAAATTTCTCCAAATCTCACCATTTAACTCCTTTAACACTACCTTCCTCTCAGCCCAGATATTCCTTTGAATGTTCATCTTCTCATAGGTTTCCTGGTTTTTCTCACTAAGGAACCTCTCACTATCAAAGGTGGGGTAAAAGAAAAGGAGGATTTCCTATTTGCTCTAGTCTTCCTAGACATGATGCTAAAGATCAGAAAGGAAAGACAGAAAAGAGACAAAAGACAAAAACAAGAAGAACCCAAGGGTAGACGGCAAGTTAGAATATAAATAATATAGAAACGAACAATCTATATGATGCATGAACAATATCAACACATGATGCATGCTCTAATGCAGTGAGAATAAGTTCAATTGCACTTTAAAATCACAGAATTGGCTAGAGCATAGAGTTATATCAAAAACCCTAAATCATGAAAACCCATTTTCAAAAAACTCAACAAATTGACCATTTGATCATTACTCAAGATAGTTAATTGAATATAATGATCAAATCAATTAAACAAACAAGCCAATTTCATCAATTAAAGTTTAATTGAACAAAATCCCCAATTCGGGTAGTTTCAAACCCTAGAAAATTCAATTTTTCCAAAATCAACAAATTGATCAAATTAATTCACAAAGATCAGATTTATATCATCCCACAACAAAAACCCATTGATCAATTTAGAAAGAAAAGATTGAAATCACCAAAATCACCAAATATTCATAGGTTTGTAATTTCCTCAAAATGCATGAAACATGAAAATAAATGAAAAAGGAGGGGCAAAAGAGTCTTACTGGCCTTAGAAGACAAAAACCTTGCAAAACATTTTAGGGAAAACGACAAAAAAATTTCTTTGAATCCTTGACAGATCAAAGAGAGAGAGAAAGAACTTTTTGAAAAAGTTTGAATAGTGACAAACACGTGAAAAGCTTATGTTTTAGAAACCCTCTGAATGATTTTCGATTGATCGAAAAACAGGTAATCGATTGAAAATTACATTCGATCGATCCAGCATCAATCCAGCATCGATCAAGCGAAACAGATTCAAACCAAAAATTTAATCGCAATTTCGATCGATCGAAAAAAAGACTCAATCGATCGAAAATCTGGAAAAATCAAATTTTTGAAAAACAAAGCATTTTAATGCAGAAACTCCTCAAAGCATAGTATTTTATGAATGAAATGCATGAGTATGAGATGAAAAGTTTTTCAAAAACCCTTGAATTTAACCCTTATTATCCAAAAGTAAGATTTTTAATCAAATTTTCCTTAAAAATACTTTAAACACATTTTGCATCAAAATCAAGGTTCTTTCAATCTTGGATGACCACAACAAGATCACACACAATAACATGTATCAAGTTTAGCAAAGAGTAACTTCTGAAGTGTGTGCAACTAGTAAAAGCTTGAGATACATGTGAGGTAATAAGTAGATAGTAATCAATCACAATTTCTACAAAATCCATCACATAAATTTAAAAGAGACTATCCCCTTAAAGAGTTACATCATATAACTCCCACATCTCCTAGAATAAAAGCTTGCAATCATGTAAGTTTCTTGAATTTGCCTCATAATGTACACACCAATTTTATTTTTCTTGAAACTTATTAAAATAGCCAAGATAATGTACACACCAATTTTATTTGATTGTGAAGTTATTATAGCCCAATAATGTACACACCAATTTTAGCATTAATTCGAGGCTACACCTTATGTTCTTTTTGTGCATGTGTTACACTTTCTCGAGTACAAAATCATATGATATGCACTAAGGTGTTCATGATTGGCTAGTAAACAGTGGTAAGATGGTTATTTATGCCTTTCTCATTAAGTTCAAGTCCAACAATCAAAGGCATGTGACTTCAATATCAAGATCATGTGATCAAAATAGTACAAAACACATTTTTTTTCCTTTTCCTTTTTTTTTATTATTAAAAAAAAAAAAACCTAGCATGAAATGCATGAATGTTATGCAATGCAAATCCTAAAAAAAAAACAAACCAAAACAGCAAAAGAAGAATGGTCACAAAGAGTAGAGAGCTAAAGCACAAGGACCATGTCAAAAAGACTTAATTTAGATTGAGCATTTTGCATCCAAAACTTTTTAGATGCAACTCTAGTATTGGAGTTATTATTCTGATTAGAATAATAAGCAACTCCAGGATTGGAATAAAGGTTTAAAGCCTTTACCAATTCACCAATAAGTATCATAGGATCTTGTGCTTGAGGCACAGATACTTTTGGCTTATTTGCTCACTTAGGAGCTTGCAACTTGAAACAATTTGGACGAATGTGCCTAGACTTTCCACAAAAATGACAAACCCATGCAGGTCTATCATGCAACTTATCCTTAGGAGGGTTAGGAGTCTTAGGTTTAGACTCTTTGAGATAAATCCTAATCTTCCTAGGAGGAGCAACTTCCACTGGTTTGACAATCTCACTCATGGCAGGCTCAATAGAAGGAACAAAGTTTGTGGAATGTGTTTTAGGCACGGAGATGCTTTCCACAAAACCTAAACCAGTTTTGTCTGAAGGAGACTTTTGGACACTCAGCATGTGATCAAGTTTGGAACTAGCAGACCTATTTATTTGTTCTCTAGCAACAGATAATTCAAATTCCAAGTTCTTAACTTTATCAAGCAATAGCATGTTCTCAGTCTTCACATTATTTAACAATTCATTCGCATCAAACAGTTTCATCAGCAAAATTTTCTTATCAAGTTCAAGAGATGCCATTTTCTTTAAGCCTAAATCAACATTCATAGCATCCTTTGCAGTAACCTTGCAAAGCTTATTATAGGTTTCTTGTAAATTTGCATCCTCAAAGAGTTCCCCATCAGAAGGGTTCTCTTCAACAACAACACTTTCATCAACTATAGCAGTAGTTGTGAAAGTAATGAAGTTTCCATCCTCATCACCACTAGACTTATTATCAGAAACTTCATCATCACTAAGGGTTACAGCCATAGCCATACCTTTAGACCTCAAGAATGTAAGACATTCTGATTTCACATGGCCATACCCTTGACACCCAAAACATTGTTGACCCATAGAATTACTAGAGGTTTGACCTACTTTTTCTTTAGGTTTTTTAGTATTATTCACCTCAGTGGGATCATTCCTCCTAAAATTTCTAGGTTCAGCATTCTTTTTACCTCTTGCCCTTCTGTTATTGCTCTTAAGAAAGTTTCTAAAGTTCTTGGTAAAATAAGCTATCTTTGTAGTAGATAGCTCATCATCAAATCCATTCCCTTCAACATCATCAACTGACTTAAGAGCCATTAATTTGGATTTGTTTGTCTTGGGTGGGTCTAACTCATAAAACTGAAGAGATCCTACAAGGTCATCAACAAAGATGAAGTCAACATCCTTAATTTTAGCAATGGTAGTCACTTTGGGTCTAAAGTCCTTAGTCAAAGATCTAAGTATCTTCCTAACAATCTTAGGGTGATAATAGATTTCATCCAAATTGTAAGCAGAGTTAACAATATCATTAAGTTTAGCATAGAATTCATTAAAAGTTTCATCATCAGACATTCTAATACTTTAAAATCTAGAAGTTAACTACTGCAACTTATTAATTTTGACAGCCTTTGTGCCTTCATGCACAGTTTGGAGAATATTCCAAGCAGTATGAGCAACCTTAACATTTGAGATTCTCTTGAATTCCTTCATAGAAACGGCATTAAAAATAGCATTCATGACTTTGCTATTAAAAGCGGCTACTTCTTTCTGAGAAGTTTGTCACTCACTAACTGGAGTAGTGGGCTTCTCCCATCTGTACTCAACGAAATTCTAGACTCTCTCATCAATGGATTTCAGTAATGCTTTTATCCTTGCTTTCATCCTTACATTCTAGTAAGCATAATTGTTCCCATCAAAGTGAGGTACAATCATAAGAGAGTGACTGTGTTCCATGACAACAAGGGTTAATGATCAACTCTTAGATCAAAGGATCTAAACACTAGAGCTAACCTGCTCTAATACCACTTATACCATTTTAGACCCCTTAAACACAATCAGATTAACCTAGTTATTTAGCCAAGTGATTAACTTAGGTAAAATATCTAGATCTAGGTTAACATAGATAAATCATATCATTGAAACAGTGCGGAAAAATAAATAACAACATGATATGATAACCTAGGAAAACCAAACCAATAAAAAACCTGGGGAGGATTTAACCTAGCGTTCCTCAAGATATAACAGATCCACTATGAAAGAATTGAAATTTACACAATAGCAACTTAGACCACTAACATCCTATTGCTATCTTGAGTAGAAAACTTACCACCACGACCACGTGATAGCTCTGAGTCCACAAACTACTTCTTTCTTGGATTCACAGCAAATACAAGCACTCCTGCTTGTGTATCTTCAAGCTCTTAATGCAGCAACTGAGTGATCATCAAGCTCTTGACATAATCTTAATTCTTAATAACCCTGAGTATATGTGAAAGCAAACACCTCTAGATCTCACAAGAGATTCACATACACAGCATAAACAACAATTGCAACAACTATAAAATGTTGCTAGGGTTTTTCTATTTATACGTAGGGAAAAACATAAAACTCTACACATCAAACAGGCTTGGGCTGAGTTGAAAAATTCTACAGAAAAACATTTTGCACGAGTTTCGATCGATTGATTCTAATTTTCGATCGATCGAGCCAGCAGATTTACACAGTAAATCCTGCAGTGCACTTGATTCCAACTTTACACATAAACATACTTTGAGCAAGTCTAAAAACAAGACTAAATGTTTTGATCATGGTTTGCCAACATTACAAAATGAAGTTCTAATACATTGGAACCTAAAGTCTTAGAACCCAACAAATACAACTTGAAGTTCTAATACATTTAGTTCCTAAAGTCTTAGAACCTAACAAACGCCCCCTTTGGTAATCCATGACAAAACACATCACAAAAAATAAAATGCTCAAAGTTACAAGTAGCCCATTTAAATTTAAAATGCCCTAAACACAATTCAACCTAACTACTATCTATTAGTTGCTAGTGTAGACAACAGCCTTAACTGAATTAACCTATATATTCCTAAAATACTCAACAAACACATAAATGCATGCATGGAAAATACAAGTAAACCAAAATAAATTCTTGATTTCACAAAACATAAAACAAAATACATATACCATGAATAACCTCATAATATGAATCAATAACCGGTGTACCATATGTGAAACAAGAAACAATAAAAGAAATGAAGCATAAAACATAGTGTCTCCCCGTAACATATACAACTCATAAAAAAGAAATACATCATCACCAAAATAAAATGAAATACATCAAGAAGCTCCTAAATATAATCTATGCACTCCATAACAAAAACATCCCATATCTCCATGTACATATGTACTTCCCCTTTTTGTGATGAATTGCCAAAGGGCAATCATGACTCATCATCAAAAGGTGGAGGCGATGGAGTAGAACCTCTAGCACCTACCAAATCTACCAGTAAAGCCTGAAACTTAGTGAGCACATCCAACAAAAGCTAACCATGCGCCGTCTGAATGGTCATCACGGTATCCAGCATACTCTGTATAGAAGCATCACTCAATGAAGCAGGTGGAGGATCCACAACAGTTGTCGGGTCAACAAATTCCTCAACAGAAGGGTCACTAGATGTAGGAGGCCTAGATACATCATCTGTAGAAGACTCAAGTCTAGGGCGCTTAGAGCTAGCTTTCAGCTGAGCCGCTCTTTGCCGAAGGAAGGTGGCACCTATAAGAGCTATAATATGAACAGGCTTAGATGCAGGAAAGTCCTCTAAACCCAAATCTAAAAGAATCCTATGGATAAAAACCTGAAAGAAAAGACCATGAGATTTTGCACTACTCCTATAAACCTTAACAAGAAAACGAATGAAAAGAGTAGAAAAACTCAGAGCATCGATAACAAGTGCATACAAAAATGCACATCTCTCAATAGGAATAATGTGTAAATTAGAGATAGGCTAAATGGAATGACAAGAAATTCAGAAAAATAGATAATTGAGCTCAGTAAGCTCATGGGAAGTGACATAAGGATCAGTACCCCCACTAATGGAAGTACTAGTAATCAAAGACACGTTGTCATCAAGAGCAGTGGCCACTACAGCAGGAGTAATGACATACTCTTCACCCCTTATCCAACTCCTCACATATTGAGTGTTGGAATTATCGGAGTGGACAGAGAGGTTCGAATAGAACTCTCTAATCAAGGTAGCTAGAGAAGGATGCTCATCCTCTAAGAGTGGTAACCAGCCCCTACTCTCAAAGTTCCTACGTATCTTCGGATTTAACTCACCTAGAATGACCTTACACTCAGCCAAAACCGACCTAAAAATGTTAATCTCCTCATAGGTTTATTAGTTTTTCTCGGTTCTAAACCTATCATTATTGAACACAAGGGTAGAAGGGGTGGTGGTTTTCTTGGCTTTTGTATCCTTAACCATGATGCTAAGGGTTGGAAGAAAAGATAGAAACAAAGAAAGAAACACAAGGACAGACTGCATTAGAGAGGGTTAGAGCACAAAAATCTCAATAAATAACAATCTATATGATATATGTAATAAATGCACATATGATACATGCTCTAATGCATTGAAATTTGTTCAATTTTACTTCATAAACCATCAATTGACTTGAACACAGAGTTTTAGACCAAAAACCCCAAATTTTGAAAAACCTTATTTCAAAAAATTAAACCAAATTGAGATACTAGTTAGGAAACATCATATAATGAGTTAATCTATCAATTACACAAGTCAATTTTACCAAATTATGCCCAATTGAACAAAATCCCCTAATTCACAAAGTTCCAAGCCCTAGAAATTTCAATTTTCCTTAAATCAAAAAATTGTTCAAAGTAATGCATGAGGATCATGATTATATCGTCTAAGAACAAAATCCCATTGAGCTAAATTGATTAAAAACAACTTAAATGATCTCAAATCCAAAAAATGCTTTGTTTGAAATTTTCAATGAAAATGCATGAAAAATGTTATTTTAATGAAAAAGTAAGGGTAAAAGAGACTTACATAAGCTTGAGGACAAAAAACCTTGAGAGATTTGAGGAAGAAAACGACAAAAATGGCTTAGATTGGATCGGTCGAAGAGAAATAGTGAAAAGAGTGCTTGAAAAGTTTTGAATAAAATGACAAATACGTGAGAAAAGTTCTTTTTAAAACATTCACTGACCGAAATTTAGCTTCGATCGATAGAAAAATAAATTCGATCAATCGAGCATCAATCGAACTAGACAGTTTCAAACCAAAAAATATATCGCACTTTCAATCGGTCGAGAAACAACTTCAATCAATTGAAAATCTAGAAAACTCAATTTAAAAAAAAATAGAGCAATTTTATGTAGAAACTCCTCAAAGAACAATATTTCATGAATGAAATGCATGAGTATGAGATTGAACGTTTTTCAAAAACACATGAATTCAACCCAAATCTTCCAAAAACAATATTTTCAATGTTTTTGTCCCCAAAACTCAAACAGTAAACACATTTTGATTCAAAATCAAGGAACATATAATCTTGGATGGCCAAAACACATTCACACATAATATCATGTACTAAGTTTAGTAAAGAATAACTTATGTAGTGTGTGCAACTAGCAAAAACATGAGATACATGTGAGGTGATAGGTAGATGGTAATCAATCACATTTTCTACAAAATTCATCACATAAGGTTGAAAGAGACTATCACCTAAAGAGTTACATCATATAACTCTCACATCTCCTAGAAAAGAAGTTTGTAATAATGGAAGTTTCTTGATTTCTCTCATAATGTACACACCAATTTCATTTCATTGTGAATTTATTAGATTAGCCAAATAATGTACACACCAAATTTATTTCATTGTGAATTTATTATAGCCTAATAATGTACACGCCAATTTGAGTGTTAATCTGAGGCTACACCTTATGTTCTTTTTGTGCATGTGCTACACTTTCTCGGGTACAAAATCTTATGATATGCGCTAAGGTGTTCATGATTGGCTAGTAAACAGTGGTGAAATGGTTATTTATACATTTCTCGTTAAGTTCTAGTCCTAGCAATCAAAAGCTTATGACTTCAAAATCAAGATCATGTGATCAAAAACTATAAACAACTCCCACACAACATGCACTACATAGCTAAAACTAGCAAAGTGCTGTAAAAATAAGCTCATCCAAGCTAAATAAGGTACAAAAGCATGTTATGTAAAAATAATATAGTCAACCTTGATTATAAATCCGAGATAAGTAATACAAAACACATTTTTCCTTTACCTTTTTTTAAAAATATTTTTGGAAAAGACAAAAACAACCTATCATGAAATGCATGAATGTAATGCAATGCAAATCCTAAAAACAAAAAGAAAACAAAACAGTAACAAATGAATGGTCACAAAGAATATTGAGGTGAAACACAAGGACTAGTCAGAAAGACTCAATTAGATTGAGCCTTTTGCATCCAAAATTTTATAGATGCAACTCTAGCATTAGAGTTATTATTCATACGAGAATGCTGAGCAACTCCATAATTGGTATAAAGGTTTAAAGCCTTTATTAATTCACCAATAAGTACTATAGGATCTTGTGCTTGAGGCACAGGTACTTTTGGCTTATTTACTCGCTTTGCAGCTTGCAACTTGCAACAATTTGAACGTATATGCACAGTCTTTCCAACAAACCCACAAAGGTCTATCATGCAAGTTATCCTTAGAAAGGTTAGGCTTTTTAGGCTTAGACTCTTTAAGATCAATCCTAATCTTCCTAGGAGGTAGTGTGACTTCTACTGGTTTGACAGTCTCACTCTTAGGGGGTTTAGAAGAAGAAATAAATTTTGTGGAATGAGTTTCAGACACAAAAATGCTATCTACAAAACCTAGACCAGTTTTATCTAAGGTAGACTTTTGAACACTTAACATGTGGTCAAGTTTAAAACTAGCAGTCCTATTAGTTTGTTCTCTAGCAACAAATAATTCTAGTTCCAAGTTCTTAATCTTATCAAGCAACATCATGTTCTCAGTCTTTACCTTATCAATAAAAATATTAGCATCAAGCAATTTCAACAACAAATCTTTCTTATCAAGTTCAAAAGAAGCAATTTTCTTTAAACTTAAGTCAACATCTATTGCATCCTTTGTAGCAACCTTGCAAAGCTTATTAAAAGTTTCTTGTAGATCAGCATATTCAGAGAGTTCCCCATCAGAAGGGTTCTCTTCAACTACAACACTTTCATCAACTACAAAAGTAGTTGTGAAAGCAATGAAGTTTCCTTCCTCATCACTACCAGACTCATGATCAGAAACTTCATCATCACTAAGGGTTATAGCAATAGATTTACCCTTTGATCTCAAGAACGTAGGACATTCTGATTTCACATGATCGTACCCTTGATAACCAAAACATTTTTGACCAAGTGAATTATTAGAGGTTTGACCTACTTTCTCTTTAGATTTATCAGTATTATTCACTTTAGTGGGTTCATTCCTCTTAAAATTCCTAAGTTCAACATTGTTTTTACCTCTTGCCCTTCTATTGTTTTTGAAGTTCTTAGCAAGATAAGCAATCTCTGTAGAAGAGAGTTCATTATCAAATCCATTCCCATCAACATCATCAACTGACTTAAGAGCAATTGATTTGGATTTATTTGTCTTAGGTAGGTCTAGCTCATAGGACTAGAGAGATCCTACAAGCTCATCAACAAGGATGGAGTCCACATCCTTGCTTTCAGTAATGGCAGTCACTTTAGGTCTAAAGTCCTTAGTCAAGGATCTAAATACCTTCCTAACAATCTTAAGTTGATCATAAATTTCACCCAAATTATAAGTAGAGTTAACAATATCATTCAGTTTGGCATATAATTCATCAAAACATTCATCATCAGACATCCTAATACTTTCAAATCTAGTAGTTAACTACTGCAGTTTATTAATCTTAATTGCCTTTGTGCCTTCATGCACAGTTTGGAGAATATTCCATGCAATATGAGCAGCCTTAACATTAGAGATTCTCTTGAATTCCTCCAAAGAAATAACATTAAAAATATCATTCATGGCTTTGCTATTAAAAGCGGCTGCTTCTTTTTGAGAAGTTGACCACTCGCTTACAAGACTAGTCGGTTTCTTCCATTCGTATTCAATGGAATTCCAAACTCTCTCTTCAATAGATTTCAGGAATGCTTTCATTCTTACTTTCCAATAGGCATAGTTGTTCCCATAAAAGTGAGGTAGGATCACAAGAGAGTGACCATGTTCCATGACAGTAGAGGTCAATGATCAACTCTTAGATCAAAAGATCTAAACACTAGAGCTAACCTGTTCTGATACCACTTGTAGGTTTTTAGACCCCTTAACACAATATGTTTAACCTAGTTATTTTGCCAAGTGATTACTTAGATAAATTATTCAGTTCTAGGTTAACACATATAAATCATATCATATGAATATTGTGAAAATATAAATAATACAACGATATGATAACCCAAGAAAATCAAACCAGTAAAAACCTGGGGAGGATTTAACCTAGCTATCCTTAAGGTAAAACAAATCAACTATGAAAGAATTGAAGTTTGTACAATAGAACTTATACCACTAACATCCTATTGCTACCTCAAGTAGAAAACTTACTACCACGACCACATGACAACTTTGAGTCCATGGACTACTTCTTTCCTTGATCTACTGCAACCACAAGTTCTCCTACTTGTGACTTTGAGACTCCGCTCAAAGGTTTCATATCTTCTTTAAGTTTTTTATGCAGCAACTGAAGTGATCACTAAGTTCTTGACATGAATCTTGATCTTGATAGCCCTAAGTGTGTATGAAGGTAAACACCTCCAGATCTCACAAGAGATTCAACACACGGCACATCAAAGACCTCTAAAACGTAGCTAGAGTTTTTCCTTTTATACTTAAAGTAAAATATAAAACCCTACATGTCATATGGACTTGGGCTAAATTGGAATTTCTGTAGAAAAAAAATCAGCACATGGTTCGATTGATCGAGTATAATTTTTAATTAATTAAGCCTTGCAGATTTAGTCCAATAAATTCTGAAATCACCCGATTCCAATATTACAAATAAACACACTTTGAGCAAAGCCTAAAACTAGACTCAATGTTTTGATCATGGTTTGCCAACATAATACAACTTGAAGTTCTAATACATTTAGTTTCTAAATTCTTAAAACCTAACAGACTCTAAGAAACGTTTTCCAAAAGATGTTTTTTGTAATATAATTACTTTGATGTTTAAAAGGATAGGCAGTGTAGAAGAATTCAATGGCTAAATGAGTGGTTTTCTAAATTAGTGGTGGAACAAAGCTAAAAGAAGCTTTAAACCCTCTCATTTCTCGACAATCACAATTGCCAAACAGAGAAAACAAAGAAGAGTTTCCGATAGGGCTGATTTTCATAACCAGGAAATGAATTCTAGTATTGAATAGCCCAAGGGCAATCTTGCAGTGTGTGAATTGTGGACTCAACTTGATTCCATCTAGGGCAAATGGGGCTAATCTCATGTTGAGATAGAAATTTGGGAGTAGGATGGCCATGATGGGCTTTCCAGATGAAAAAATTGAATTTTTTGTTGGACATGTAATTTTCCAAATCCATTTCCATTGATTGGCTTTAGTAAATTTTTATTTTAAATAATAAGTGGATTGATAAGCAAATCTGACGAAACAAAAACCATTATTTTCGAACAAAACTAATTTATCTTGAGTATTTTGAAAAAGAAGAACCAGAATATCTTGAATTATAGACTTAATTTGTTCCCGTATAAACATCAATAAACCGTTAAAATCCCAGTTTGGGCTTTGTCTAAGAGCGACAACTTTACTGTTTTCTTACTCTATTCCTTTTGGGTGTGGCTTGTGTCCACTGGTAGTTGCCACTAGACATGTTGGATTGTGGACACGTGTCCACTCTTGGACACGTGTTTGTATCATGACATGTCCAGTGGTAACTGCCACCGGACATAAACCATTCCCATTCCTTTTTCTTCGTGTAAGCCCGCAAAACATTTTTTTATCCGTTTTATTTGATTCGTAGTGGTAGGAAACACAGGAAAATGCCATTTATTAGAGTATATAGTGATAGTAATAATCCTCTCTCTATTCTTTTTTTTTTTCCGATTGGTTGGATGAAAATATAAATTACAACATTTTATCCAATTAATAATGGGCTAAGATAGCCTTATTTTTGTGTTCCTCAACTTGAGATACAATCATACACATACACACACACACACAAAAACGTTAATAAAACAAAAACATTAAAGTTATTTTTTATGATGTTTATCTGAAGTGCGAGATAATGGGTAACGAAATCAAACTCACTCTCAATCATCACAGGCAATCCAATCGGTTGCTGACATGTGTCACCTTAAAAATCAAAACATTTTGGTCAATCAAGAGATGCCACGTGTCTTGGAGAAAAAGTCAAAAAGCCCCTCCAATCAGACTGTGACACATGTCACCAATCAAATTTTGGTACGTGTCCCTCACCCACCCCCAAACTCCTATAAAAAGAAGCATTGCTAAGGCATTTCCACACACCAAGGCATCCATGCCACAAGCAACATCAAAGAAGATTCAGAAGTATAGAAGCTCTGCTGGAATCAAGCCCTAAAGCCTCCAGGAACTTCAAGAACTTCAACCTCGAATATGAAGAACATTCAAAGCAAAATCATCCTAATTACCTACCTAGATCTTAAAGTTTGTTGAAATCAAGCCCAAAGGCCTTTAGAAACTTCAAGAAGCTACACATTGGTGAAGCTCTACGGATTTCAAGCCTCCAAAGCCCTGAAACAATTCCGTCACAAACCTACGAATACGAAGAACATTCATCTAAATCATCTTCCTAGATCTCAAAGTTCACTGGAATCAAGCTTGAAAGCCTCTAGAAACCTTAACAAACCACAAATCAGCAAAACTCTAGGGATTGAACCCTATAAAGCACAAAAGAACTTCCACCACAAACCTTCAAAAAAGAAGAACACACAAAGAACACATGAAGAACATTAAGAACAAAGAATTTCTAACAAGCTCATAGCCAAAGATTCATTGTAACTTCGTTTCAAAGATTTTCGATCCACTCCCCAGATAAATTGAAGGATATCTTGTGTTCGAATCAAAATAAAATCACAACAATTCCAATCAACAAATCTTTCAAGGAGATCAAATTAGGGGATCACTCTTTTGTAATTACAAAGAATTGTACCACATATTCTTCAATACAAATTCGCATATATGAAATTATTTTACTTGTTTGATTTATTTCAAACTCAAAATTTAGTCACACCACATATCTTACTTGGTTTTCTTCATTTTTCCTTGAAATTTGTAACTGTTTCATGTTTGACTCTTCCACAATTTTCACCAAATTCTAACAAGTCCAGCCATAGGCTCTCTAAGAACCATAACATCTTCAAGTGCAACCACTGCCTCACAACCCGAGTACTAAGACCTGAAAACAAATGTATTAGTTCATGGGTAGAAAAATTCATCTAATCCAATTACTCGAGACTAAGTAAAATAAATACATAAAAAAATTATTGAGAATCACATTGAGCAAGATGCAATACATCAGTAATTAACCGGGATTATTTATCCAAAAAAAAAAATTATTGTTGTTAGAAACATAAATACCCAAAAGAAAAAAAAAAAAAAATTGGAGAAATAAGTAGAGTATTTCTCTTACCTAGTAGTGAAATTCCGTAGAACCACAAAATCAAATTGAGTTGTAGAAGGCAAAATCATTGTGGTTTTAAGTTTGGAATGTGAAATGCAATAGTTGGTTAGTGGATAAGATTTTAGTTTAGGTAACTGCTTTGGCATGTACTTGAATTCTAAAGTGGGATTCGAATTTACTTGGGAGTGCTTCTATTTTTTTTTTTTTTAAAGAATTTAAAAAAAAAAAGGACGGATGGGGATTTTTTTAATTATTTTTATAGTTAAACCTATTTAAATGATATGATAACTCATATTCTATTTTTCGTTTTCTTTTTTTAAAACAATAAATGTATAGTTGCTTCGAAGAAGTGAGTTAGTGAGTAAAAAAATAAAAAGAAAAAGAATTGGGTTAGTGGGAGTGTGTTCCTATTTTATAGGCAATGTTATAGTGAAAGTTAGACAAGTATTTTTACTGGATTATCCTTTAATTTTGTCTTTATTTGAATCTAGGGGTGTAAGGGTATTTTTTTAAAAAAAATTAGTCCAAATAAGGAATCCCCTTAAATAGTAGTATAGATAATATATATCCTACTGTCCACACCTATTTTTGGTTTTTTTTTAATAAATTAAGTTTTAACTTATGAGTGAGTTTAATTTACTCAATTGGTAAAGTCTCTAATAGTTGAATAAGAGATCTGAATTGAATCCCCAATTACACAAAAAATCGATTGGTGTCTCAGTATGAAACTCTCTAAAAATAAAAGTTTTAACTTATTAAATTCTTCGTTTATAGTTTTACTGATTTATATAGATGTATTGGTTGTTAAAAAAAAATTGTTAAAAAGAAAATACCATATAAATAGGTAACTAATTACTAATAAATAAATTTATAATCAAATTTAATTGAGAGATATTCAAAAATATAATTTAATTATAAATTTTAATCATTATTTTCTAGTATTTAGTTTCTTTTAGTTATATTGTGTTGCTTTATCGAATTTCAATCCATTGAATAATCTAATGAGTGAATCTTTTTATGTAGCTTGAGTCTATTATTAGATACTTTTTATGGTTAAGTGAAGTTGCAATAATATATTTTATAAGTTAGGATCTATTTTCTACGCATATTTTTTTTAAAATTCTTTCTAATTATTACTTCTATAATTTATTAGATAGAGTTTCTTTTAGTTGTGAATTTATTTTAATTATAATTGCCTACTTGAGATTATACATTTAGATATGAAAAATTTAGAGAAATAATAGAAAAAATTAATCAGGTCTCAAAAGATTATTTGGATAAACTTGTTACTAGCAATTAATTTCACAAATGAATAAAGAATTTTACATCTAAAAAAAAAAGAAGGAGAAGATATTGAGTAAAATATTATTTAATTAATATTTAAATATATAAAGGCTTTAGTTATCGCCTTAAGCTTCAAAAAGCATGGGGCCAACAACACATACCCTATAGTTCAACGAGATCAACACAGTTCAATACAGAAAAACAAATTGAATACGTGACATAGGAGAGAAAAGCAAAAGTAGGAAAATTGAGAGAGACAGAAGTTAAAGTCTACCGTGTGGCTTTATTTAAGAGCAAATATCAAACTAGCACAATCTTAGGAGTTTTTGTGTTACAGTATTACAACATGTTGAGATACGTTTTAACATAAAATTTTAAGTTAACAGGTTTAGACACAATAACATCATATTGACCACTAATTTTTGTCATGACTTTCTAACATTAGACTTAATCTTAGGAGTAATGCGCATTTTATATTTAACTTGTACTATTATTGGTATCTCAAAAGGTTTCAATATATTTTTGTCTAAGCATATACAATTCTTTAGTAATTCATATTGTTCATAAAATATATAAAATCAACTAGTTCAAAGTTCAAACTTAAAACCTTGAAAGCTCGGATTTGTGTTAAAAACACAAAAGCTGTTTAGACCCCAAATTAATAAAAAAAATGCTCGATTAATTTTACTCTAACTTAAACTAAGTGCAGAATAGAGTAAATGTAAGCGAACAAACAATACAACTACTCTAAACCATATTCAACAAATCACACCAACAAAATGAAAGCTAAAAGAGTAGGGAAGAGAGATGCAAATACAAGATAACACGCCAATGTGTTATCGAAGAGAAAACTGAAACAACTTGGCAAAAAACCTCTCCGCCACCCTCCAAGTAGTAAATCGATCCACTAGAAAATAAGTTGGGATACACGAATAGCAAGAGACCCTTCAAGCCTAGTCTACCCAGTGCACCTAAGCCCTCCAAGCTCCTACTCCAACAAGGCTTCTCAAAACCATGTCTTGTCTAGCTTTCCGGATCTCGCAATGCGCCTCATTGCATCCACCAAAACTTGGCTTCTTCCAATACTTCTCAGCAGTACCAAAAACTCACTAGACACTTAGTATGGGTGTGATAAGTGTTTGGACTATCAATCTCTCAAGGATTTAGAAATGGAGAGGTAGGAGTAGAGGAAAACCACAATGGATGGTGTAGAGAATTGTGGGTATGACATCTCACACTCTCAAGGATTTGCGGCTAAGGTTTTCTCTCTGAAAAGATCTCTACTCAATATGTGGATAATGATAATATATATAGTGTGTATGAGGATGTAGTGGAGCAAATATGACAAAATACAAAACAGGCTGTTTTGCGGGTATCTCGTAGGAAGGCCTTACCCACGAGACGCTCGCTAAAACCAACTGCCTCCATCTTGTCCTGACTCTTTGTATTCTAGTCATGTGCTGGGTACATGCATCACTTCGCGGGATGGCTAGTCGCGAGCTACCCGCAAAAACTCCTTTTATCTTCAATAGATGCCTTGAGTCTTCACACACTCTTTCTCACAAATAGCCCTTACAAATAAATCCCACATAAAATACAGTGTACAAAAGATTGAATAAAATTACAATAAAATCTGGCACAGAAATAAAGCCAACACAAAATGGTTGTAAATTACAACTTTACAATCTCCCATTTTGGCTATTATGTGATAAAACACCCTATAACAAACTCTAGACTTAAATGTGAGTTTGGGAACAATGGCAAAACTCACTCACACCTAATCTAGAAGCTGTGAAACACTTGCACGAATACACCTGAATCCTGAAACACTTGCACAAAAACAAAACTTTCATTAAGCTCATGACAAGTTGAATACAAGTTACGTATAGAAGCAAGTATAATACGATCAAGGTAAACATCAAGATATAAACTATGAAGCATAACTTGATCATACAAGAAAAGTCATTAAAGAACGACTACAATGATTATTTAATTAGTAAACGATCATTTGGACAAACAATGCAATTAAGTGCAAAACAAAAATTAATTGTATGTCCAAACACACAGCCAATGCAAAATACCAAAGTATTTACATTAAGGATACAAGATCCAACAAGGGCACAAGTGTGTAGTACTCAAGATAAACTATAAGTACAAAAAAATGCTACAAAAGCAATGAGATAAACACAAAGTACTGAATATTAAACTGGAATTAAACCAAAGTACTTAAAGCTTTAAAAGAAAGAAATGTAAATAAAAGCGTTCTAGACTATGGCAAAAGAAACTAAACAACTAAACCACCAAAAATTAACCAATATGTCTATGAAATGCATTTGCTATTGTATGCTTGTTAGGATTAGTGCCCTTAAATTCTATTGTATGATACTATGTATGATAATATGTATGACATTGTGTATGACTTAATATTGTGTTTAATAAAGTTGTTTTATTATTATCAGAAATAATGGTAATATGAATATTGTGACATTATCAAAGAGTCCATGAGATGCATTGTATGTGATTTATGTGATTTAGTCACAAAAGATGTAAATCACAAGTTCCTTGTAAACTCAAAATGTAGTTCATAGTCGGTGATGAGATTGAGAATTTCATTTGCGAAGACTATAACATATCAGCTAAGATGATTTGTCTTGATCATGGAAATGGAGATTTCTAGTTTGTATGCTGATATGTTTTAATAGTTAAGACATATTGAATTGGACTGCTGTGAGTTTTATTATTCTCCTAACGGCTGTCAATTGAATAATAAACTCACGAATTATATTTGCATGGACTCTTAATCTTGAGAGAATAATAGATTTGATCATGAGGTGTAGGTTGTTTTCATATATCAGGAGTGAGATCTAAAGTAATGGTCAAAACCTCAATATGTTGGGCAACCACATTTAGTGTTGATGGAACATATATTCTCAAGATGGAATTCATAGTCTTTTAACGGAGATACAAAATATTCCCTTGAGATAAGTAAGTTCCTCGTAAACTCAAAATGTAGTTCGTAGTCGGTGATGAGATTGGACATTTCATCTTCGAAGACTATAACGTATCAACTAAGATGATTTGTCTTGATCATGGAAATTGAGATTTCTAGTTGGTATGTTGATATGTTTTAAGAGTTAAAACATATTGAATTGGACCGCTATGAGTTTTATTATTCTCCTAACGGTTGTCAATTGAGTAATAAACTCTTAATCTTGAGAGAATAATGGACTTGATCATGAGGTATAGGTTGTTTTCATATATCAAGAGTGAGATCTAAAGTAACGGTCAAAACCTCAATATATTGGGCAATCACATTTAGTATTAATGGAACATATATTCTTAAGATGGAATTCATAGTCTCTTAACAAAGATACAAAATATTCCCTTGAGATAACTTTAATGGGTTTGTTATTCAGAGAGTTAGGCCTAACCACTTTAGTAAGGATTTTAAAGTGTATATTTATGGAATTGGATTTCATGAATATATGATGAATTAAGATGTAGTAATGTACAAAGTGGCAGTTTTCTTTTATGACTTTGTATTACTACGAATATTTTATGAAATAGTTGCATGTATAATAAAGTCTTGGGATATGATTTATAAATAAGGCCTAGAGTATAATTATATTTATATAGTGGTATTAAATATAGTTAATGGTAACTTTGGACTTATCAAAAGTTGACAGAAAAGCCTAAGGCCCATCAGAGCTAGTGTCTTATTGGTCCCTTTTGATCCCATTCCAAGCCACACACTTAAGCCTAATTGGAAAGGCCCAAAAGGCCAACCCAATTAGATAAATAGTTAGAAACAAAGTGAAAAACATATAGATTTTTCTGTAGAGAATTTTGTAAGAACTATTGTAAAGTGGTGCAAAAGGTGTTAGACACTTTTTGACATTCTCCCTTTGGAACTGATTGAGAAACCACACATCTTGGGCGTTAGTGAAATTGGAGTGAAGATTGAAAGTGTTCCCAAGTGCTTCTGATCTTCGGTTTTGAAATTCTCCGCTCCAAGATACACTCTCTTGTTCTTAAATTTTGAAACTTACATAGTACATGTTAACATTTATGAATGAAGTAGATCTGTTATTTTTTCGCTGCGTACGTCTTCATTTCGTATCTGTTTAACATGTTTTGAGTTTTAGAATTGTTGAAAATAGTTTCATGTTGTTAGAAAATAGTTTTCTACATGGTTGTTGAAATTATTTTTGATAAAAAACTGATATTGATGTTATGATGTTGTTTAATTTTGAGTTTAAGTATGTTAAGCTGAACTTTAAGGCTATAACATCAATGTAATTCAGTTTTGATATTAATTTATGTTCATTATGATCGTATGTTGGTTGTTTTGTACACGAAAACGTAGAAAAATTGTCTTAGAAAAATTTTGAAAAATTCAAAATTCGCTATGCTCAATCGATCGAGAATTTATCGAGCATCTATCGAGCTGACAGAAGATCTCTCAATCGATCGAGGATCTGTTAAGAATCAATCGACCTTCGTAGAACTTATTCTCGATCGGTCGAGAATCTGTCAAGGATCGATCGAGTAACCAGAACTTT
Source organism: Castanea crenata (assembly GCA_020976635.1). Lineage (NCBI taxonomy): Eukaryota > Viridiplantae > Streptophyta > Magnoliopsida > Fagales > Fagaceae > Castanea > Castanea crenata. The sequence continues at coordinate 5,592,439 of JAGHPS010000020.1, forward strand.
TCTCTATCGATCGAGGTACATCCTCAATCGATCAAGGACTGTGGATTCAAAAAAAAAAATTCTAAGTGTTTTTACATATATAAAGAACAAGGGTATGTGTAATTAGTTTATGCATGTTTTAAACTAAAAACCTTCATTTTAAAATATCTAATGGGAGAGAGATACAAGGGTTGGATCTCACGGCCTCCATTATCGGTTCATAGTAGTGTGGGATAAGTACCTCGTCTTGGCACATATGCCTCGCTATCCCAAAGGAGGGTGTTTATTTCATAGTACTACGAGATTGAACTTACCCATTTAAAGTAGTGTGGAAAGCACCTCGTCTTAGCGTATATGCCTCGCGATCCCAAAGGAGGATGTTTGTTTCATGGTACTACAAGTTTAAACACTATAATGGGAGATGAAATGTGGCTACACATAATTCTAGATAATGGTGTACACTAGACTGTGTAATGTTAACCTCCCAAAGGAGCTATGTCATTATTATTTAGAGGCCAAAGGTAATACGGCATATTATTAGTGTTTGATAAGAGTTATCATGATAGCACTAATAATGAGAATAGTTCTCAATCAATCATAGTGTTTGTAATAAACTTGCTACTAAGGAATTATAAACATGGGATTGGGTTGTCGTTGCATATATTATATTATGGTTTTATTAAGGTTCCATATTATATGTTTATATGCTAAATTGATAATGTCTATTTTACTTATTATATTCATGTTTATTGTTTTCAGATTTGAACATGGCATCATTTAGTACACTTGTTTCGATTCTTAATCAAAACAAACTGACTGGATCCAACTATGATGACTGGAAAAGAAATTTGGACATTATTTTAACTGCTGAAGAGCACAAATATGTGCTTACTCAACCATGTCCTAGCTTTCCATCATTAGATACTACTTCTGAGGAAAAAAAGTAATATGATCATTGGCAGAAATCTAATAAAATGACAAAGTGCTATATCCTAGCATCTATTTCAAATGTTCTACAGTATCAAATGCAGGATGTAGAACTAGCTTCGGACATTATACATAGTCTGAAGGAGATGTTTGGTGAGCAAGGCCGTTTTGTAAGGCAAGAAACCATGAGGCAAATTAATAATACCAAAATGGCTGAAGGTAGTTCAGTGAGAGAGCATTTTCTTACAATGCTTTCTAATCTGAATACTTTAGAGGTTTTAGGTTCCGACATTGATGGAGGATCCCAAGTGGATATGATACTCCAGTCACTATCGAAATCATTCAAGGAATTCAGACTCAATTACAATATGAACAAAAAGATTTATTCTTTATTTGAATTAATGAATGAGTTAGTGGCGGCGGAAGGCATCCTTGATACTTCTAGTGTTGACGCTAATGTAGGTGAAATTTCTACTTCTCACCCTAAGTCAAAAGGCAAGGGTAAGAAGAAGAAGAAGAAGGATTTCACTAAGCAAGAAGGTAAGCATATTGCCTTAGGGGTGCTGACAAAGGAAAGAAGCTCAAAGGAAAGTGTTTCCATTATGGTGAGAGAGGACATTGGAAGAGGAATTGTCGAAAGTTTAAAGTTACCAAGAACAAGGGTATGAAAAGTTCTTTTCTTCTTGAAATATGTTTGGTACAGAATCCCAAGAATTCCTAGTATGTGGATTCAGGTTGTACTAATCATATCTGCAATTCTTTGTAGGGGTTCCAGGAGACCAGAAAGCTAAATGAAAGAGAATTGTTTCTTACCTTGGCGGATGGGAGTAGAGTTCCAGTTGTATCTGTTGGATTGCTTAATTTGTGTTTCAGTTCTAAGGTTTTAATATTGGAAGACTGTCTGTTTGTACCTAATGTTCATAGGAATTTAATTTTTGTAACTTATTTAGGTAAACATGGGTATTGTATTATCCTAAAAGACAATGTTGTAATAAAGAAGGATAAAATGTTTATCTGTTTTGGCAATATTGTGGATGATCTTTATATTTTAACTCCTGATAAGCATGAATTATACAATTCTGAATTAGATAGTAACTCTCATGTAAAATCATTAAAGAGAAAGTTTTCTTCTAATGATGCATATCTTTGGCACTTGCATTTTGGGTCATATTAATTCAAATAGGATTCAAAGACTAATCAAAGATAGACTTTTATAGCCTATGGACTTTGATAGATTTCCATTTTGTGAATCTTGCTTGGAAGGTAAAATGACCAAACGACCTTTTAATGCAAAAGGTAGAAGAGCTCAAGAGTTGCTTGAATTAGTTCATATAGATGTACGTGGTCTTGTGTCAACCCAAGCAAAAGGAGGTTATGAGTATTTCATCACTTTCACGGATGATTACTCAAGATATTGTTATGTGTACCTAATGAAAAGGAAGTTCGAAGCCTTTGAAAAGTTCAAAGAGTTTAGGGCTGAAGTTGAGAATCAATTAGGCAAACGCATAAAGGCCATTCGATCTGATCGAGGTGGCGAATACCTTCTTGGGGATTTCAAGGATTACCTAATTCAAAATAGGATTGTATCCCAATTAACTGAACTTGGAACTCCTCAACAAAATGGTGTAGTGGAGAGAAGGAATAGGACTCTTTTGGAAATGGTTAGGTCCATAATGAGTTATTCAACTTTACTGATTTCCTTTTGAGGATATGCACTAAAAACTGCTATGCATATTTTGAATTTGGTTCCATCAAAATATGTTCCTAACACACCCAAGGAATTGTGGAGTGGGCGCAAGCCTAGTATGAAGTATCTCCACATTTGGGGATGTCCAACATATGTGTTGAAAGGGAAGTCTGATAAGTTGGAATCTAAAACAAAAGTATGCATGTTTTTAGGGTATTCAAAGGAAACCAAGGGTTATTTATTATATAATCATAAGGATAACAAAGTGTTTGTTAGCACTCATGCCAAATTTTTGGAAGATGATTAAGTGAATAATTTTAATCCTAGGAGTAAAGTTGTTTTGGCTGAAGTAGATGAAACTGTAGTTAAACGACCAATGGATGAAACTAGGGATGATGTGATTGTATTAGATACACCACAAGATACTACTCATGAGATGTCTAGTACATAGGTGCCTCATCGTAGTGGGAGAATTGTTCATCCTCTTGTGAGATTTATAGGTTTGGGAGAAACTTTTGAAGCTATCTCAAAAGATGCTGAATTGGATCCCTACACTTATGAGGAGGCAATAAATGATATAGATGCACATCATTGGGTCCAAGCTATGAAATCTGAATTGGACTCTATGTATTCCAATCATGTGTGGGATCTTGTAGAGGCGCCTAACGACATTAAACATGTTGGCTGCAAATAGGTTTACAAGAGGAAGAGAGGGATAGATGGAAAGGTTAAAACCTTTAAAGCAAGACTAGTGGCGTAATGGTATACACAAAAAGAAGGCATTGACTATGATGAAACTTTTTGCCAGTAGCTATGCTTAAATCTAACATAATTCTCTTATCCATTGCTGCTCATTATGATTATGAGATTTGACAAATGAATGTCAAGACTGCATTTCTTAATGGCAATCTTGAAGAAAAAATCTACATGTTGCAACTAGAAGGTTTTATAGCAAAGAACCAAGAACATATGCTATGCAAGTTGAAAAGGTCCATTTATGGACTTAAATAAGCAACTAGGTCATGGAATATTAGATTTGATCAGGCAATCAAATCATTTGGTTTTGAACAAAATCTTGATGAACCATGTGTGTATAAAAGATATCAAGATAAAGTAGTAATGTTCCTAGTGCTTTATGTAGATGGCATTCTACTCATTGGAAATGATGTGGTGATAATGTCATCTGTTAAAATTTGGTTGTCAAGCCAATTTGATATGAAGGACTTGGGCGAAGCTAACTATATTCTAGGGATTAAGCTAAGCTTTGGCGAGATCGAAAGAATAGGATGTTGGGTTTGTCACAAGCTGGATATATAGATAAGGTTCTAGAATGGTTTAGCATGCAAAACTCCAAGAAATGATTACTTCCTTTTAGACATGGAGTTCCTCTGTCTGATGACCAAAGACTTAAGACTCAAGAGGAAGAAAACATGATGAGACAAGTTCCCTATGCTTCTACTGTGGGAAGTCTCATGTATGCCATGCTTTGTACTAGACCGGATATTTATTATTCAGTTGGCATGGTCAGCCGATATCAATCAAATCCAGGACCAAAACATTGGCAAACTGTAAAGCATATTCTCAAGTATCTACGGAGAACGAGAGATTATATGCTTGTTTACTGTTGTGAGGGTTTGATTCCCATTGGCTATACAAATTCAGATTTTTAGTCGGATCTAGATTTTAGAAAATCCACGTCGGGTTGTGTTTTCACCTTGGGAGGTGGGGCCATAAGTTGAAGGAGTGTTAAGCAATCTTGTATTACTGATTCCACCATGGAAGCTGAGTATGTTGCTGCTTGTGAAGCGGCAAAGGAGGCTGTTTGGCTCAAGAAATTCCTTTTTGATCTTGGTGTTGTGAGACTTGAGCAACTTCCTATTACATTGTTCTGCGAAAATAGTGGAGCGGTTGCACAATCCAAAGATTTAAGGAATCACAAGAAAGGAAAACACATAGAAAGAAAGTATCACATCATTCAAGACATTGTATTTTGTGGAGATGTGGTTGTAGCAAAGATTGATAGTGCAAAGAATCTAACAGATTCTTTTACCAAAGCCTTGCCCCAAAGGACTTTCGAGTCCCATTTGGAAGAGATGGGAGTTAGATTAGTGTACAATAGTCTTTAGGCCAAGCGGGAGATTGTTAGAATTAGTGCCCTTAAATCCTATTGTATGATGCTATGTATGATATTATGTATAACATTGTGCATGACTTAATATTGTGTTTAATAAAGTTGTTTTATTATTTTTTGAAATAATGGTAACATGAATATTGAGACATTATCAAATAGTCCATGAGATGTATTGCATGTGGTTTATGTGATTTAGTCATAGAAGATGTAAATCACAAGTTCCTTGTAAATTCAAAATATAGTTCGTAGTCGGTGATGAGATTGGGCATTTCGTCTGTAAAGACTATAATATATCAACTAAGATGATTTGCCTTGATCATGGAAATAGAAATTTCTAGTTAGTATGCTGATATGTTTTAAGAGTTAAGACATATTGAATTGGACCGCTGTGAGTTTTATTATTCTCCTAACGGCTGTCAATTGAATAATAAACTCACGACTTGTATTTGCATGAACTCTTAATCCTAAGAGAATAGTGGACTTGATCATGAGGTGTAGGTTGCTTTGATATATCAGGAGTGAGATCTAAAGTAATGATCAAAACCTCAGTATGTTGGGCAATCACAATTAGTGTTGATGGAACATATATTCTCAAGATGGAATTCATAGTCTCTTAACGGAGATACAAAATATTCCCTTGAGATAAGTTTAATGAGTTTGTTATTCAGGGATTTAGGCCTAACCACTTTAGTAAGGAGTTACTAAAGTATATATTTATGGAATTGGATTTCATGAATATATGATGAATAACTTTAAAAGATTAAACCGGGTGCTTAAGGAATTAAGATGTAGTAATCTACAAAGTGGCAGTCTTCTTTCATGATTTTGTATTACTACAAATATTTTATGAGGGAGTTGTATGTAAAATAAAGTCTTGGGATATAATTTATAAATAAGGCCTACAGTGCAACTATATTTATATAGTGGTATTAAATATAGTTAATGGTAACTTTGGACTTGTCAAGAGTTGACAGAAAAGCCCAAGGCCCATTGGAGCTAATGTCTTATTGGTCCCTTTTGATCCCATTCCAAGCCACACACTTAAGCTCAATTGGAAAGGCCCAGAAGGCTCGCCCAATTAGATAATCAGTTAGAAACAAAGGGAAAAACACACAGATTATTCTTTAAAAGACATTTGTAAGAACTATTGTGAAGTGGTGCAAAAGGTGTTAGACACTTTTTGACATTCTCCCTTTCAAACTAATTGAGAGACCACACATCTTGGGCGTTAGTGGAATTGGAGTGAAGATTGAAAGTGTTCCCAAGTGCTTCTGATCTTCGTCTTTGAAATTCACCACTCCAAGGTACACTCTCTTGTTCTTAAATTCTAAAACTTACATAGTACATGTTAACATTTATGAATGACGTAGATCTGTTATTTTTTCACTGCAACATGCATATTTCCATCAATGCTCCCCCTCAAAATGTGCAACTCCCCCTGAAAATTTTCTCCCCCTTTTTGACTAAAATGGCCAAAGGAGTTAGAATTGCTCATATTCCGAATCAGATCCTTGCGCCACAACCATATCCTCAATCGAAGATGATAATGCATTTATTTGGCCTTGAATGTAAGCAAATTGATCGGCGGTGTGCTGCACATGAGACTCAAGCATGCCGTACATCTATTCTACTCTTGCTATAAGACGATCGTGATGATCGGATCCACGTGGTTGTGCTTGGGAAGATGGCTATGTAAAACTCTCCGGAGCAGAGGTAAATCTGTCAATCTCATCCTCAGTATCTCTACCCTCTTCTTGAGCATGAGCCCTTGGTATTTGTGAGACATCGGTCTTGGATCCAGTGATGTGACCTTTGCTTTTAGTCATAATGCTACCACGAATGGGATAGTCTCTTTGTATTATGGTGAGACCACTAGGAAGTTTGAACCTTGTCTTTACAAAGAGGCCCATGATGAGAGTAGGGAATGGCATTATTGTCCTTAAGTTCCTTTTGGTGATGCTCTTGGTCAGAAGATGATAAATGTGTCCACATATGTCGATCTCTATATGTGTGAAGAGATCATATAGAAAAATGGTCTTCGGCTTGGACAACGTTGTCAAGTTGGTGATCGGGTACAAGTTGTTGATCATGACCTATGGTAAAGTCCTCATCTTTGTATCAAATGAGATGGTGTTCATTGACCTCTTATTTAGTGTACCACCAAGAAGTCGTACTATTTGCTTAATTGATTCCAATCGGTCATCATATTGCATGGTAATTGGCTGAGAAGGAGGACCAACTTCAAGGAATTCTTGGATTGAGTCTCTTGTAATCACAAATTCCTTGTGACACCCAGCAGTGAATGTGGTCTCCATCCACACTAGCATTTGAAAAGAACTCTAGGATGATTTCGACATACACATTACCACTTGGATTCAGCAGCTTCATCCATGTTCTCTCCTTGAACACATCAGGAATGCAAGTGTCCTCAAGAGTCTCCATTCTAACAACTCTTACCATAATGATTGTGGCTCGTTTGTAGCAGTTGTTATAAGCCATGTTTGCGTCAATGGTCTTGAAGTTGTTAGAGTCTATGCGAGGACATTTGGAGGATTTCTTAGAAGTAGCATGCTTGGTAGGAGACATCTACAAGACAGACATAGAGCACAAAGAGAAAACAAGTGAAAAAACACAAAGACTAGAACACAAACTTGATTAACGTCAAGTTGGTCAGAAAAAATAAGCACAAAGAATTAAAGCAGAACATAACAATGTTAAAACTACGTGCTTTAAGTGCTAAACCATGTAAACACTAACAAAATAGCAACTGAGCATGTGTGTGCATCTAGTGTGCATGTGGTGTGCATGATGTGTACATGGTATGTGCCTAGGTGATGCATGGCATGGCAAGATGAGGCACACGTGGGTCAAAATGTGTAAAACACACACCCAAAGATCAAAACATGTTAAACAAGTTCAATCAAGGGTAAACCCAAAAGTTGGAACTCATTGGAGTCTAAAACAACTCAAAAATGTCACTTGAGTATTTTATCAAACACATGGAATGCACCACTACACTACACAAATGAGCAATGCATGAATAGATGAAAATATGCCTAGATACAATATCAAATTGCCACAAGGGGCCAACACAAATACAAATGAAACAAATGGGACAAAGCCTAATCAAAATTTTGAAATTTTTTTTGCCTAAAATCATAGTTCCCAACCCCTTTTTCAAAATACCCCAATTTAAGAACCCTAAAACAAATTCTACATAATCTAGAATGAAAAACTGAAAAAGAATGTTAAGAAACATACCTTTGAAGAGATTTTGCAGAGATTTGGACTTGAAATTGGAGGGTTTTGAGTGAAAAGATTAGTTTTGGGTTGAGAGTGGTTCGAGTAAGGTAAAAGAGGCAACTCAAGTCTGTTTTAAAAGTCAGTCACTTTAGCCCTATAAAACTAAAAACACGTGTTTTTTGAGGGTTAAACAGTCGTGAAATTACTCTTGAAAAACACCACTGAAGCACAAACACTTTCGTGGGAAGCTTTTAGTCGCAAAATAGTCACAAGACAGTCGCAAAAGTCTCTATCTGAAATTTGTGTTTTCTAGTTTTTGCCTTTACCTCTTTTCGCGGGAAGTGCTTAGCCATGAGCTTTTTGCAAAAATGTCTCTGAAGAAGATTTTGAATAACAACACAAAAAATGCATTTTGAACAAAAACTTAAAGGAAAAAGGTATAAAATCACATTTGAACACGTACAATCACACAAATGAAATAAGCATTCATTGAACAGAGCCTTGTGTGTTGTGTGTGAGTATCAAATGTGGAATGGTCTTTAGTCTAGAGTGAAGTTTCAATAATCCATTCAATCAAGTCATACACAACTAGTACTAAGTCAAGTGGACTATCTCAATTATAGAAATGAACATATAAGATCTCCCACAAGAAAGTGATTACATTTCTTTAAAGCTTTTCATTTGACTTCTTTACAAATCATAACATTTGATCATTTTTTAACAAAATTCATCTCATTTTGAGATCGATGCCTAAACTTTTTGATATTTCAACTTTGAGAATGAGTCTTTGGCTTTTTGAGGCACCATACATTTCAATACAAGTTTCTTTCCCTTTTTCTTAGTCAAATACTAGTATGTGCGATGGCTTTTATAGCTCAATATCTCTTTTCATTTTGAGATTTACATTTGTTGAGCTCTTTAAGCAAAAACATAAAAACGTGGGAAAAGATATTGGCACAAGTCTATGCATGTATCATGACCAAGAAGACTATTAATTAATCATTCATGAGAAGCTTGAAGATCGAATTACAACAATCACACATAGATTTCAAGAATTTTCTCACAAAGATAGATGTGTATACAAAAAAAGCTAAGCTCGTAAATGCACTACGCCATTAGTACGAAGGTACTAGGCCAAACTAACATGTGATATACACAAAACAATCGATCAAACTTTTTAGAGATTTTCAATTTTTTATGAGTTTTTGAATTTTTAAACACACTCCAAAACATAACAAGAAAAGTAAGATCAACAAAAAAATGCAGCTAGCAAAAGAAACATGCTATGAACTAGAAGTAATGATACAAGAAGATTTTGCATGACATGATGCATGAATCTATGACCCTAAACATCAAAAGAATTAATGCATGGGCATAGGGAATAATCATGCATGAGTACCCTTCTTCACCCACGCTTTTTGAGTGTTTTGGGTGAGAGCCTTGGATGGAGGGGTATGACCAACATATCTTTCCAACCTCGGAGTGAAGCTAGCAAGGCATAGAGAGATGTTCTTCAGCATTTCCATGACGTATCCAATGAGATGTCCTTCATTTTCTCCCTTAGGTTATGTTCCCTTTGGCCTTTCCTTTGAACTTTCTTGGCCACACATGGAGTCAGCCTTCTTGAGAGCATGAAGCTTGAAACAATTAGGTTTTGTGTGCCCTTGAACGCCACAATGATGACACATATGCTTCACATGAGGCCCCCTCTAATTTTTGGGTAATGACTTCCCTTTATCTTTTAGTCTTACACTAGTGGTTTTCTTCTCAGCAACAAGGGTCTCAGCCTCAGGCTTTACTTCTTTATGTTTCTAAATACTTTTGGTTGATACAAACCTCACTTCCTTCTTAGGTTCGCTAATAGAGCTTCCTTCTCCGGTATAACCTAAATCGGTCTTTTCATGTGAGGATTTTTGTGAGGACAACATGCTGTCAAGTTTCTTGGTGGAAATACACTCAACCTTGACATTAGCTTGGATTATTTCAAGCTCATAAAACTTGATCTTAGAGTAAGCTTCAACCAGCTCTCCCTTGAGTTCCCTACTTCACATTTTTCCTCTTTAAGTTGCACAAGAGTACACTTATGCTCTTCTTCAATCTTCTTCATCTTTCTCACATCATTGTTCACAACCTTGGCATATTTTCCACAATCTTCTACCAAAGAATCATATGCTTCTTGAAGGTTGCTCTCATTTTCATTTTGGCATACATCTTCATCTTCCAATTCTTCAACTTCCTCACCCTCAGAATGCTCACCAAGTTCATTTACTAAATTGCTCAAATCATCCTTAGATTCAACAGAGGTAATTTCCATGAAGGCCCTATAGTTCCCGTCACTGTCACACTTTTCTTTTGTATTTGAATTTGAGCTTTCAAAGTCGCTAAGAGTAATGACAAACACCTTACCCTTCCCTCTCAAGTAGTTGGGACATTCTTTCTTGATGTGTCCAAGGTTGTTGCATTCATAGCACACAACTCCTTGGGGGGGGGGGAGGGGGGTTGGGAGTCCTCCCCATATTTCTTCTTAAACTCCTTCCTACCACCTTTGGATGATGAGAAATTTCCTTTGCTAAAAGACTTCCCACTGTTCCTCATCTTCAGAAATTTTCGGAAGTTCTTTGCAAGGAATGCTACTTCTTTGTCCACATCATCTTCTTTGAAAGAGTCGTCCATCCTCTCATTGATGGTTTTGAGTGCAAGTGATTTTCTTGGCTCGTAAGAAGGCAGTCCAAGCTCATATGTTTGGAGAGATCCAATTAGCTCTTGAATTTTGATCTCATCCAAATCTTTGCTTTCTTCTATAACAATGACCTTTGCACGGTAGCTCTTCAGTAAGGACCTTAAGATCTTTCTCACCACCTTAGCATCCTCAATCTTTTCACCGATATTGAGCTTGGCAATCACGATTTCATTGAGCTTCCCATAGAATGAATTAAATGACTCATCATCACTCATCTTGAGCTCTTCAAATTGAGTGGCAAGCATTTGGAGTTTTGTGTCCTTCACTTTCTTGGTACCTTCATAGGTAGTCTTAAGAATCGTCCAAGCTTCTTTGGTGGTCTTTACATGCGATATCTTATGAAATTCATCATTACAAATACCACAAAAGATAGCATTAATTGCTTTGCTATCAGCATTTTCCAAAGCAAGAGCTGCCTTATCCCATTCGAACTTAGCTGTCGTGGGTCTAACATACTCATTCTCAACGAAATCCCATACAGACTCATCTATAGCACGAAGGAATACCCTCATACGAACCTTCCAAAAAGCATAGTTGCTCCCATCAAAGTATGGTAGAGCATTGAGAGATTGTGACCGATCCATCACAAAAAAGGTATTGGATCGCACTTAGGTAATGAAACTACAGCAAGTGCAACCACTCTGATACCAATTGATAGCTTAGATTTGTGTTAAAAACACAAGAGCTGTTTAGACCCCAAATTAATAAAAAAGGCTCGGTTGATTTTACTCTAACTTAAACTAAGTGCGGAATAGAGTAAATGCGAGCGAACAAACAGTACAACTACTCTAAGCCAGATTCAACAAATCACATAGTGAAATGAAAGCTAAAAGAGTAGGGAAGAGAGATGCAAACACAAGATAACACGTCAATGCGTTATCAAAGAGGAAACCGAAGAACTCGGTGGAAAACCTCACCGCCGCCCTCCAAGCAGTAAATCGATCCACTAGACAATAAGTTGGGATACACGAATAGCAAGAGACCCTCCAAGCCTAGTCTACCCAGTGCACCTAAGCCCTCCAAGCTGCTACTTCAACAAGGCTTCTCGAAACCGTGTCTTGTCTAACTTTGCAGATCCCGTAATGCCCCCGATTACATCCGCCAAAGCTTAGCTTCTTCCAATGCTTCCCAATAGCACCAAAAACTCATTGGACACTCAGTATGGGTGTGATAAGTGGTTGGGCTATCAACCTCTCAAGAATTTGGAAATTGAGAGGTAGGAGTAGAGGAAAACCATAATGGATGGTGTAGAGAATTGTGGGTATGACAATCTCACACTCTCAAGGGTTTGTGGCTAGAGTTTTCTCTCTAAAAAGCTCTTTACTCAATATGTGGGTAATGATGGTATATATATAGAGTGTATGAGGATCTAGTGGAGCTGATAGGACGAAATAGCAAAACAGACTGTTTTGCGGGTATCTCACGAAAAAGCCTTACCCACGAGACACTTGCGAACACCAGCTGTCTCCATCCTGTCCTGACTCTTCGCATTCCAGTCATGTGCTGGGCACATGCATCATTTTGCGGGATGGCTAGTCGTGAGCTACCCGCAAAAACTCCTTTTGTCTTCAATAGATGCCTTGAGTCTTCACACTTTCTCTCTTTCAAACAACCCTTACAAATAAATCCCACATAAAATGTAGGGTACAAAAGATTGAATAAAATTACAATCAAACTTGGCACGGAAATAAAGCCAATGCAAAATAGTTGTAAATTACAACTTTACAAACCTAACATTGATGGTTCCCCATTATGGATCACGACAAATTGGAGGTGGAACCGTGGAGGTATGATAAGTGACGCCCATGGTGGTTGATTTTAGGTCCCTCCTTCAAACTAGATAGATTTAATTTTCAACATGTTTTATAATAACGCCAATTGATGTGCAGATGCCATGGTTGGGGAGGAATACGACCAACATGCATGTTTCTTTTATTGTGTTAGTTTCACCTCAAGCTTTATTACTTATCTTTTGGATATTGATGTTTTGGATCTGCAACTTAATTATATTACTATTTATGTATTTTCCCAGTTTAATCTCTGTTGTGTTCACCACAAAAGTAAAAGGAAATGAAAATAATGAGCTATTAAATACTAGAGAATATGTCTTATAAATAATGGAAATCAGTTGATTCTTTCAAATTAATTTTACAAATTTTTAGATTTTTTTAATGACTTATTAAGAATTAATAGTATTTTGAATCTGAAATATCAGAGCTTATGCCTTGGGATAATTTTTTTTTGGTTGATAATTTAATATTGAGAGAAAGTAGATTAATTAAAACCTTAAATACCTCAGTCGAAAATATCACTGATCATGCCAAAATCGTCAATTGATCGAGTTCATCCAAATGATTTAGCACGAGCTCGTCCTCATTCTTGGAGGGTTAAGAATAGAGTCCTCTTTGAGTGGTCACTGGTGTGGTGACGGCCACGGAGTTTCCAATGAAAAAAGTTAGTAAATGAAACTTGAGTAACAAAGAGCACTTAGTTGTGAGAGTAAGAATAAGTAGAGTGCATGTATGTACCTCCTCACGGATTTCGTATGTTTTTATGAGAGGTGCTATGTCCACAACATTTTCACAACAAATCATAGGTGGTGATGATGTATAAATTGTTAGTCAAGTTGGTTCGTATAGATGTTGCTGATCCCTCGTCACTACTCCTACAATCGTGGAATGAAGGTTCTCCTAAGGTGGTCACCGGTGTGGTGCCTGCCATAACACCTCTAATGCCAAAGTCAGTATATAGAAATCTTAGAGAAATAAGAAAGTTCTAAATACCAAAGTTATCTATGTAAAAGTATTTTTTTTTGGGTGAGATTTATGTATCTTCTGTGCTTCTAATGAGTGTTTGTATATATAGCTTTGTGGTTTCTAGCCGTTGGGCCCTTGATTGTGATTTTAATGCTCTTCTTGTAATGCCTTAGGGCTTATTAATGCAGGTCTTGATGAGGCTCCAATGATCTGACAGCTAACTAGTAACTGTCTGAGGCATTGAATCCTCTTATTAATGACTTGCCTACCCTCGTCCATGCCGTGTTGCAGGTGGATGAAGGTGTTTCACGAGGTCGTCCAAGGAAAGTGGTCTCATCAGTCCCATCAGCTGCCCTCTAAGTTCCGTGGTCATCGTGGTGTGTCAGGATGACCATTGGAAGATGAAAGGTTTTCTGATCAGACGTGGCTCTTGGGATTTTGTTCCACATTTAATGCGTAGTGGCGGCGTCACATGCATCGTGGTCACGTGGCGTGTTCTGACTAGTGCAGTTAATTCCCCAATTGTGTGACTCTTGGTTTTCCTACTAAATTTCAGTTTTTTGTGCCTAGATTTTAAATCTTCACCCTTTCCTCTTTCCCCTTCACTTTTTCCAACTCTCAATCATTCCTCTGTGTATCTTTTTCTCCAACCTATTCTTGTGATCTTCCTCAAGCTTTTCACATTTTGTGGTTTGAGTTTTGGCATTCTGTGGTTGCTCCCTTCGAGGTATGCCTATCTTTTCTCTCTTTCTTCATTTTTCTATGGCATAGAAAGATTGTGCTGGGTTTCTAATTCGGTATACCTTTTTTGGTTTTGGGGCTTTTAGAATTATCTTCTCTCCCCCTCCGTTTTTTGGTTTTTCATGGTTAGTAGCATGGAAGTTAGGATATCTTGCCCTTCAATTTTATTCCTTTTTGCGCGATTAGGGGCAGCCTTAGGTGTTTCACATACTTTTCTCCCTTTAGTTGGAAATTTTGTCTTTGAGGGTAGTGGTTTAAGCGTTGCTTTGTGTGACATGGTCCCCTTGCTTTGTTAGTTAATTGACCAGTTTAAGGGTTTAGTGAGTGAACGAAGGGAGATTTTTGAGGTAAGATCAAGCGAGCTTTGAGATCGAGTTGTCGTCTAGCGATGATCTTGTGGCGGTGGAGGAAGATAAATTGGTCTCCATCCCTCGGGAAGTTAGGGCTTTCGGCATTGCTCTTAGGCAACTTATGCCCAACTCGTGGAGGATAGTGGTCAATTGTATGGAGATATGGTTAGCCGTTACTGAAGGGGATATGATTAAGGCAGACGAGCTAGTGTATTTGTATTGTCTAAAGGAGTCCAAGGAGCACGGGTACTATGAACCGGTGCCTTGGGAGAGAAGGACTAGGATCTTTAAGGACCTGTCCTCGTCATTCAGAGACTAGAAGTCCCGTTTCGTTTTTGTTTCTGGGGATGAATGGGAAACTCCCTCTGGAGAGGTGTAGGGTGATCTCCCTAGGTTGCTCCGTCGATGGAGAACCCCAAGTCTAGGTGTGTCATTATTTCTACCAATCTTTTTCCCTTCATTCATTTTTTTTTGTACATTCTATTGTCACTAATTCTTCGGTTCAATGTCTTATGCAGTGAAGAGACGGCCCAAACTTAAGAGCAGGTATAAGCAACGTGTTGAGGCTGCCATTGAGTACGCAAAGCCAATTGACGATTTCGATGACTTGCTTAACTCTCACACTTTGGCTTTATACTGCCTTGGTCCAGAGCCTTCCGCTTTCATCCTACACAATATTGAGAGAGATGAGAAGAATAGTAAGCACATTATTTAGCTCGTCATTGATTCTGTCTCTTGCCCTTTTTTATTTTACTTTAACAAGTCCTTTTTGCAGGAATGACGACTAAGTTTAACAAGAATATGTATGCAAAGATGAGGTTGAAGAGGAACAAGCCACTGTCCAATCTTAGGAAGAAGGCAGTGTGCATGGTGGAGAAAGGAGTCTCCGTCATTCCAGTTGCTCCCGGCACAATTATTCGTTACATCTATTGATGGTACTTCTTCAAGTGCTCAATGTTCCATGGTCGTGGTAGTCTCCGCTAGTCTAAAGTCTCTAGGTGATAACTACCTTATCTGAAGTAATGGACGACCCAATAGGGTCCTTCCTAGGTTAGGTCGAGTTTTCCTTGGGTTAGGTCCTTGGTTGCTAGGGTGACTTTACGCAGGACAAGGTCTTCTATGTTAAGTCGTCTGAGCTTCACTCTCTTGTTGAAGTACTTGGCCATCTTCTGTTGATACTTCGTCATTCTGTTGGAGGTTTCGTCTCTGATCTCATCCAAGTAATCCAAGTTGACGTTTAGTTTATCATCATTGCCTTCTTCGTGCAACATTTCTCATCTGAAGGGGGTTTCTCCTATTGGGGTTCTAGTTGTAGTCTTGTAAGCCCATAAGACATTGGGTTATTCCTCCGACCAGGCTCCCTTAGCATTGTCCAGCCTACCTTTGATGATCTTGAGTATTGTTTGATTAGTCACCTCCGTCTATCCATTCACTTGTGGGTGTCTTGGGGATGAGTACTGGTTCTTGATCCCTAGGCTTGAGCAGAAATCCCTGAAGCCTTAATTATAGAATTGCCGCCCTTGTCTGATATAATCGTCCATGGAATCCCGAATCTGCAAATTATGTTCTTCCATACAAAGCTCTGGATTTTTGCTTCAATGATGGTTGATAATGTCTCTGCCTCAACCCATTTTGTGAAGTAATCAATAGCGACTAGTAGAAACTTTACCTACCACTTACCTTGGGGCAATGGGCCGACGATGTTAATTCTCCATTGTTCAAATAGCCATGGGGAGGCTATCGTCGTCAACTTATCTGCTGGAAGGCATTGGACATTCTTAAACCTCTGGCATTTGTCGCATTTCTTGATGAGCTCCCTCGCGTCCACCTGTAAAGTAGGCTAAATGTAACCTGTTCTGATAACTTTTCTTACCAAGGATCTAGGGCCTGCATAGTCTTCGCAAATCCTTTCATGGATCTCCTTCAAGATGTATTTGGCCTTTTCTTTGTTGACGCACTTCAAGTACGACATAGAAAAGCCTCTCTTGTACAGGATGCCATTCAAGATTGTGAATTTGGCTGCTTTTTTATTGACCTTTCTGGCCTCCTCGACGTCTTGCGAAAGGTGTCGATCATGAAGGAAGGATATGATCGGAGTCATCTAGTTGCTTGTACTCTGGATTGTGAAAGTCGAGACTTCTTCAATGCTAGAGTGCTTCTGGACTTCAATCTTCAAATCTGTATCTATTAACCCTACTTCTAATGATGATTGCTTCGCCAGCTCATCTGGCCCCATATTCTAGCTTCTGGGGATCTGTGTGAATTCCACTTAATCGAACTCCTGTGCCAGAAGCTTTGTCAACTTCAGGTACTTTTGCATCCTCTCCTCTTTCACTTTTAACTCCCCCTTTATTAGACATACGACGAGCTTGGAATCACTCTGGAGGAGTATATTTTTGATCCCTAGAGCCTTTACGACCCTTAAACCCGTCAGTCCTCCCTTGTATTCTGCTTCGTTATTAGGGGCCAGGAACGCTAACTAAACTCCATACTTGAGCATCTCTCCTTCGAGGGTAATGATGATGACCCCTACTCTGCCTCTTTTTTGGATTGACGAATCGTCAATCTGAATCATCCATCTTACCACTTCATCTGTACTCTCCTCGTCAGGGATTGTAAATTCATCAATGAAATCTACCAATGCTCGTGCCTTAATAGCTGTCCTAGGGTGGTACTCAATGTCAAACTGGCTAGGCTCGATTTCCCACTGGATCATTCTACCTGCTACCTCAGGCTTGTTCATGGACTTCTTAATGGGTTGGTCCGTCATTACTAAGATGAGGTTCGCTTGAAAATAAGGTCGCAATTTTTGGGAAGCTACTATTAACATGAATGCAATCTTCTCAATCCTTTGATACTTGGATTCTGCCCCTGGGAAAGCTTGGCTGACATAGTAGAATAAGAGATGTTTCCTGCCCTCTTCTCGAATCAGAGCTGCACTAACGGCTGTGGCTAATACTGCCAGGTACAAACACAGTTCTTCCCCCTTCTTGAGCGGACTCAGGAGAGGTGGGATGCTTAAGTAGTGCTTGAGTTCTTGGAAAGCTACCTCGCATTCATCAATCCAAGCAAAAGCTTGCTTTAATGTCTTAAAGAAGGGTAAGCACTTGTCCATTACTTTAGAGACGAACCTATTGAGTGCTACTATCCTCCCCGTAAGCTTCTAGACTTCTTTGATAGTCTATGGCGACGTCATGTCAAGTATGGCTCGTACCTTCTCTGGGTTTGCTTCTATCCCCCTTTCGGACACCATGAATCTCAAGAACTTCCTCGAGGCTACTCTAAAGGCACACTTGCTAGGGTTCAACTTCATCTCGTATTGCTTAAGTGTGTCGAATGTTTCTCGTAGATCGTCTAGATGAGCAAGTTCCTCTTTGCTCTTAACGAGCATGTCATTCACGTATACTTCCATGTTTCTCCCAGTCTGCTTGTTGAACATTTTATTCACTAACCTTTGGTAGATTGCTCTTGCATTTTTCAGTCCAAAGGGCATTACCTTGTAGCAATAGAGCCCTTGGCTCGTGATGAAAGCAGTTTTCTCTTGGTCTTCTTCAGCCATCTTTATTTAATTGTATCCTAAGAATGCATCCATAAACGTCAGCTATTTATGCCCTACTGTAGAATCCACTAGCTGGTCTATCCTGGGCAGAGGAAAACTGTCTTTTGGGCAAGCTTTGTTTAGGTTTGTGAAGTCCACGTACATTCTCCATTTTCCATTTGCCTTCTTCACTAGGACGACGTTGGTAAGCCAATCTGGGTAGTAGACCCCTCGAATAAAGCCTGCTGACAACAACTTGTTAGCTTTGTCTATAATTGCTTGGTTTTGTTCTAGAGAGAAAACCCGTCGTCTTTGTTGGAAGGGCTTCTTCTCGGGGTCCATATTTAGCCTATGCTGGATGACCTTTGGGGATACGCCTAGCATGTCCTCATGACTCCATGCGAAGACATCCATGTTTTCTTTAAGGAACCGGACGAGTCTCGTCTTCATCTCGGGACTCAAAGCCATCCCCATTCTATTTGTCATTGTTGTTTCTCCTTCGACCAGCTCCACTATCGCCAGGGCTTCCACCTTATCTTCTTCCCTCTCCTCAATTATCAATGTATGGTTTTCTTTTGTAGCTAACATGGCCTGGTAGCATTCCCTAGCCTGTACTTAATCTCCTTTTACTTCGCCTACACCATTTTTCATCGAGAAATTCACCTTTAGGCAATACATAGAAGTGGCTGCCTTCCAACGGTTGAGTGTGGGCCTCCTAATGATCACATTGTATAAATAGGGGAGTTGACAGGTCAACTGTCGTGGATAAAACCCTACTGTAACTGTTAGCATCACTATACCTTTGGGATAAACTCTGTCTCCGCTAAAACTGATGAGTTGGGACTCAAAATGGCGTAGTCTTTTTGGATCTAGCCTCAACTGTTGAAAAGCGGAGAGGTAGATCATGTCTGCGGAGCTGCCATTGTCCATAAGGATTCTCCTAGTGTTGAACCTTTCTATCATGAGCATTATGACTAATGGGTCATCATGAGGTTGCTTTACTCCTCTGGCGTCTTCTTTAGAAAAGAACATATCCCTATCTGTTTGTCTTTGTTTCAAAGGGGTATCCTGTGGACGCTATTCACCTGTCTTTGATATGACTTCCTGAGAGATCTAAATGACTCGCCTGTGATCATCTTTATCTCTTCGATCACACTTGGTGGACAATGGGGATTGCAATCCTCGTCCTTTGGTGAGGCTTTACGATTATCCTTGTCATTGTCCCTAGTCCTACTGGGCGCTTCCTTTTTTACAAACCTCTGTAATTTCCCTTTTCGTATTCCTCTATCTACTACTTTAGGTCTCTACAATCCTCTGTGTAATGGTCATGATCCTTGTGGAAATGGTAGTACTTCTTCCTATCACGTATGTCAGGTGACGAATGTAATGGCCTAGGCAATTTGAGGTAGTGCTCATCTTTAATCTGCATCAGAATTTTGTCAACAAGCATAACTAAAGGGGTGAATTTTACCATCCGAGGGGCTTTTTTGTCTTTCCTTTTACCCCTATCATTAGTCTGTCGATCTGAGTGTTCCCTTTTACACCCTCTCCGTTCATCCTCTTTCCTTCCCTTTTCACTGGTTTTCCCTTCATCTTTTATCGCGGCTAAAGCATCTTCAGCCATTATTTTTGGAGGATTCTTTGCAAGTGAGACCATGAACTCCTTGAATTTCAATCCAGCTTTAAAGGTTTTCAGCTGCACCTTGTCACCACCTTTGTCTACCTCCAAAGTTTTACGGGTGAAGCGTTTTACGTACGACCTCAAGGTCTCCTTCTTTCCTTGTTTGATGGTGAGTAGGTGGTCTACTGGCCTCCTCGGGCATTGTCCCTTGATGAAGTGACGTAGGAAGGAACTGCTCAACTATTCAAAGCTATCAATGGACGAGGTGGGTAGCTTGGTGAACCATTCCCTCGCAGCTCCTTTAAGAGTGGTAGGGAAAGAGCAACACAGTATTTCATCGGGGGGCTGTTGGAGACCTAGTGTTGTCTTGAAAGTATTGAAATGGTCCAAAGGATCCTTAAGCTTGTCAAACTACTCAAGCTGAGGCAAGTGAAACATTGACGGTACTAGGCATTCAAGAACCGCTTCCGTGAAGGGGGAATCTGTTGTTGGACCATCATGTCCAAGCTTCAATCCGTTTTTTCCTTAATGGTGTTCCTCAATTTATTCATTTCCTTCTTCATTTCCCAAAAAAGCTCTGAGCTCGGTTCATCTAGAATGGCTAGCCTTCGACGATAACTTCGTCCCTGGCTATCCCCCTCATCTTCTTGATTGTCTCTTGTCCGGTTGGCTTCCTGCTAGTGTCGTTGCCTCATCTCCTAGTTTTGTGTGGTGAGTTCTTCCACACTAGCTGTAAGTGCTTGGATCTGTAGAGCCAGTGCTGCAGGATCTTGGTTGGACTCCATCTAGACTTAGAAGATAATTGGAACTACGCTTTCGAACCTTAGTGCGAAAATGTCGTTGGTTCGTCCAGATGTTGCTGAGCCCTCGTCACTACTCGTGCAAGCGTGGAACGAAGGTTCTCCTATGGTCACCGGTGTGGTGTCTGCCACAACGCCTCCAATGCCAAAGTCAGTATATAGTAATCTTGAGAGAAATAAGAAAGTTCTAAATACCAAAGTTATCTGTGTAAAAGTATTTTTTTGGGTGAGAATTTTGTACCTTCTGTGCTTCTAATGAGTGTGTATATATAGCTTTGTGGTTTCTAGCCGTGGAGGCCTTGATTGTAACGCCTTAGGGTTTATTAATGCAGGTCTTGATGAGGCTCCAACGGTCTGACAACTAGCTAGTAACTATTTGAGGCATTGAATCCTCTTATTAATGACTTGCCTACCCTCGTCCATGCCGTGTTGCAGGTGGACGAAGGTGTTTCATCAGGTTGTCCAAGGAAAGTGGTCTCATTAGTCCCATCAAGTAGTTAATTGTTATTGGTTCAAATTTGAACCTAACACTAAGATTACTTTCTTGCCGCAACAATAACAACCAGTAACAATCTGTCACTTAGGATTTGTTGTAAAAATATTGTGAAAATGTTGTGGACATATCATTTATCAAGTTTTTATATATAGGCTTTTTCCAGTAGCCGTTGCTCTTCTTAAATGGTGAATTAAAGCCCACTTAGGTAACGTCTCAAGTCTTTAACTTGGTCTTTATGAGGGTCCTAACGGTCTCCTTGCTAATATGTAACCACCGGGATATTGAATGATGGCTTTCATGGCGTTCGGTCCTCTTCCAGGTTGGCTTTCCTTAACCAACCTGGACGAGGGTAATTATTATGTCCATCAATCACGAAACTGCAAGACTTTTTTAAAAGAAAGTTTTTCTTTTGATCTTTTGGAGGAAAAAAAAACATCTAAGTTGAAATTAGTTGGACCCTATATAGATGAGCTTGCCAATTAAATTACCGCAACTGCACTCTCATCCTAATTTCTATGTAACTGCTACTTTCTCCAACACCTTGATATGATAAACATCAGATGGACTCTCAGGGTTTTGTTGCCCTCTGTCTTAAAACAACAACTCAAGTAAAATGAAGGTGGTTTTTTTTTTTTTCAATTTCTTTTTTTACCAAATATCAGTGAAAATTGAAAAGGAGGCCTAAGGGAGAGGTGAAAAAAAGGCCTTATTTACAGTTGAGCCTTTTGAATACTTGAAGTATTTTTCCCACCCTCCCTTAAAAGTTTTCATGATTTTTTAGTGGAGTTATGATATGTTTTTATGTTAAAACCCATTACTCTCTCCCTTGTGTGTGTGTGTGTTTGTTTCTAAAATATATATATATATATATATATATATATATATATATATATATTTGGTTTCATTGTTGCGGAAAACATTTTCAAGTGTTTTGTTGTATTTTTAAAAATTTTATGATAAAGATATTTCTTATTATGACTTTCCCATATTTTCTTAGCTCTCTCTCTCTCACACACATAATAATAATAGTAGTAGTAGTAGTAGTAGTAGTAGTTTTCTTAGCTCTCTCTCTCACACACACATAATAATAATAATAGTAGTAGTAGTAGAAGAAGAAGAAGAAGAAGAAGAAGAAGAAGAAGAAGAAGAAGAAGAAATTTAGATGCAAAAACTTATGAGAAAGAGAGAGTGGCTTTGGTGGTAGGCAACTAGCGACGAATGATGTCAGTGTAGGCGGTGATTGGATTGTTGACAATTGGGAGGGGGGTGGAGATTGGATTGATGAATTTTGGATGAAATTTAAAATGTCATGACCACAAATAAAGATGTAAAATTTTTTATATTCTAAATGACTCTATTTTATGGTTAACCTAAATTTATTTTTAGGTTGACCAACAGTTTTAACCTCGAACATTTGCAAATGTAAAAATATTTTTTGAAAATTAATATTCATCGAAATAAAATCATCGGTTTTCCTATTTTGCCTCCTTCAATCAATTAATTTTTAGGCCTAACTTAAAATCTTTATATAAGTATATTTATTATTAAAAAAATTAAATTAAATTTGGGGTTAGTGTCGGGATAAGTCATCCCGCTATAGTTCCTAGGTCATAACCTAGGTCCGTTTGTGGCACACATGTGATTTAGTCTTTTAGATTTATCACTCAGTAAGATACAAGTCATAGGAACCCTGGCTAACCCATCTCCTCTCTCCCTTCTTGGTCCTTTTGTTGAAGAGGACGATGGTGAGGTTCCCCTTGACCCCCTCTTTTGTTTCCTATTAATAAAATTATCATTATTAGAAAAAAAGAAGAAGGTATAACTCACAACTCATTCCTCTATTCTTTAAAAATTTTAGTTTACATGTTTATGAAGGTTGCCTTCTCGAGAGTTATTAGCAAAGATTTATAATTTTAGCCAAAAAAAAAAAAAAGAATCAAAGATTTATATATATATATATATATTTTAATTTTTTTTTTTTTTTTTTTGAGAAACAAAGATTTATATTTAGTTGAACAGTTTTCGCTTTCTGTTTCAAGTCTAAAATAAAAAAGCCACTTAGCAAAATAAAAATATATCACCTAAACAGGCTTTATGGAATCTAGGTGCCTTTTGTTTTTTAATTTTTTCTTTATATGTTTGTTTGTGTGTTTTATTTATTATTATTATTATTTTAAGAAATATACACACAAAGAAAAAGCAATGTGTTTCTAACATAAAAGTACACCCCAAACTCTATTTAAAAGTCATAATAACTCTATAAAAAAAAAAAGTGAAACAAGTTATACTACATGCAAACTCTCCCTTAATTAAGTAATATGCAATACAAGCTGTAAGTGCACAATTGTACCTGGCCCCAAGAACAGTTACAGGCCCAGGCCCAATGAGCCTTAAACAATAAGAATTTGTAGAGTGTGGGCTTGAAACCCAATTTAGAAGTGTTTAAGGATGTGATGACAAGCCAAAGATTGCAAACACTTAGAAACAACAAGGAATACAACAAATCAATCTGCTCGGACGTAAACCGAGAACTGTTCGTGTATTATCTCTTCTTTTTCTCTTTCCTTTCGGTTACAAAAAAGGGAGTCCCCCTTTTCCATTCTAGGTTTTTTCTAAAATACTCCTCTTTTTGATATTTTGTACACGTGTTGCCCTAACTTCCCCCTCCGTCTAGATATTTCTTTCTTTAGTGCCTTTGAATAGTAACCAGAAGTTTCCCTTCCACTGTTCAGGGGTCACTTCCCTATTAATGCGGCCAGGGTGGTAGGTGCAGGGTCTTTAATGTGGAGGTGACAGTCTTTAACTTGTGTATATCTCTAACATCGGTGCTTCTAGGTTGTTCAGGGGTTAACCCCGTTTAACCGTTGGTCTTCACCGTGTCATTCCTTAACCTTTACAACGGAGTCCATGGTTCTTCTGTGTCTGTCCGAGGATCAACTCACCCTCGGACAGGTCCTCGGGTCCTCGGCGTATGGGCTGACCCATAATACTTACAAAAGCTTAACCCAGGAGCAGGTCGGCCTTTCTTAACACGGCCCAAAGGCCCACATACCCGCCAAGGTCTTTTTACTCCCCACAATAGCCCCTCAAAACTCTGATTTTTGACGTCCGAGGAGAAAAACAGGGTTTTGATCTGACGAGAACCCACTCCGCACACTTGGTGAAAATTAGCACGTGTGGAAACCGTTTCGCGTCCCAGAAGATGCCACTTGGCGGTTTCATTTACAAAAACGCGCGCATTTATTACTGTAAGTTACATTTTGTCCCCCACGTTCAACGGTGAGATGGGCATCCAACGGCCCTCATTACTCCACGAAAATTTGGGTGGGATAAATATAATTTCGAGGCCGCTTTTCCGCACGTCGTGACGCTTTGGGAACCTGCGACTTCATTTAATTCCCCAGGGGCTAATCCCATCAAAACATCAGCAGTCATACTTTACCTTCAAAAACCGTGGAAGTTTGCACACCTTCAACTTCGTAAGTTCTTGCTCTTTCTATTCTCAACCTTTTTCTCCTCGGACTTTGTCCTCGGCTGTCCTTATAAACGTTCTTCCTCTTAGAGTTTAATCTTTCGTTCCTTTATAATGGGAAGATTCAAGTGTCTAGTTGATACCACCACTGGGATGGAGGGCTTTAGAGCCAAATACCGTATTCCCAGCGACGTAGGCCTAAAATATTGTCCGGCGGAAGCCGTGGCCAATTCTAGGAAAGAGGGAGAGGTTATCATCCCAATGATAGCCTTTATAGAGGGTGGGATGACTCTCCCAATGAAACCTGTAACTAGGGAGTATCTTCGCAACCACCGGTTGTGTCCCGATCAGTGCCTCCCAAATGTTTTTAGAGTTTTGGGTAGTGTTGATGCTCTGAACGAGCAAATGGGTCTAAACCTCACTTGGCACGACGTCGTCTTTCTTTACGAGGCCCATAAGTTCTCCAACGTAGGTTACTACATTAAGTCCCGCTCCAGTGTCGTTAGGCTAATTTCTTGTCTGCCCAAATCCAACAAAGGCATGAAGGATGACTACCTGATCGTCTCTGGAAACTGGCACGACGGCCTCCACTGCCCAGTAGAGTGGGGGGATCCAGGTGCGACACCTAAGGATTAACCTCCCCACCTCACAACCTCCCTTAATACTAACAAACATGCATACTAACATATATTTCTATTTGTTTAAATTTATCTCTTGCTACGTGAATCTGACCATGTTGTTTACTTTTACATCTTTCTTTGCAGATAAGCAGCACGTGCATCCACGCTTGAGCCATTGCAGCGTTGCCGATCTAAACCGGGTGCTTCGCTCCGAAGTGTTTGTCAGCGAGGATTTGCAACTCCGAGCTGCTCATCTGATTCTAGGATACACTCTCATCTCCACGGACTTCCAGGAGATAGAAAACGCCATAGTTGAGGGTGACCGAAGACGAAGGAGAATAAACGTAGCCCGGCCCTACTTCCTAGACGACCACGATCTCCCTAACGCTCCCCACACCATTTTGTACATACAGCCTATAGCGGCCATTCCCCTCGCTATGCACTCCCAGGCAACTGCTATCCCAGAAGAGCAGGTGTCTTCCTCCCACACATTAGACGACGAGATAGACCAATTCCAACTCGAAGACTCCGACAGACTTCGAGGGAACCAGTTTGTCGTACTCTCTGACGAGGAGGAAGAAGCCGCTGAGGCCTCTGGAATTGCAGGGTTTGTAGTTTCCCTCCCAGAGGACGAATCTGAGGAGGATATGGACAGAATGAAGGGTCTCCTCACCAATAGAGCTGCGAAGGTCGCAGAGAAGAAGACAGAGGCGTCCCAAGCTCTTCCTACTTTGCCACCACCCCCTCCTCCAGCTGAGCCAAAACATCCAGCCGAGGACCCCAAGAAGAAGAGAAAGGGGGAGGCCGAGGGGGCGACCAGCAAAGACCCCAAGAAACCACGCCAACAACCCCCACCGGTTCAGCAGCAAAGGCTGGACAAAGGCAAGGGTAGGGCCCGCTCAGTAGAAAGCGGGGAGATCAGAGAAGTGGCCGACGTGCGCCGAGCACCGGCCACCTGGTCCCCTGACTTAAAGCTGGACGGCGCGCCTATCTCCTGCCAATCCAGTATAAGGGCGGTTCAACAAGGCCACGCCCACCACTTGGCCGAAGTGTTGGAGCGCCCTCTTTTGCTGCCCAAGGACATGGAGTCCTTGGAAAAAATGAGCCAGCCACAACTATTCCTTTCTCTGAAAAGGGACTTGGCGCTGGTAAGTTTACCCCTTTTTAGGAAGATTCCATTTTTAACAATATTCATAAGTTTTTGCTGTACTTGACTCCATCATACTTCATTGCAGGCCGTTCAGGAGGTCTTTATAGCTGAAAAATTCATAGAGGACACTCGGAAGAAGGCCAGAGCCGAGCTGGAGATCAGGCTAGAGACTGAGAAGTCCTTGGGCACGGCCCTTGCTGAAAATGAGAAGCTGATCTCGGAGGTGGCTGAAGTAAAGAGAGAGAGGGATGGGGCCGAGTCGAATCTCAAAACCATGAAGACCCAAATAGAAGGGCAGCGCAAGCTCCTTCATGAAAAAGATGATGAGCTTTCCCGAGCCCAAAGGGAACGCTCGGATTTGGAAAAGGAACTTGCGCTGATGAAGAGAGAAGCCAGCGCATTCCAACACTCTTTACAAGCTGCCAAGCAGGCGAGCTACGAGGAAGGGGTGGCAACCACAGAGGAGCAGCTGACAGAGGCCTTCGCGGCTTTGTGCAGGAAATACTGCCAGAAGGTCTGGGGGGAAGCCCTAAATGTAGCTGGAGTTCCTCTATCCTCGGATCTGAGGAAATCCGAGAACGTTTGGCTTCCCCTGGAAATACAGGAGATTGGAGAGACTCCTGCTGCTACTCCCACCCCTGAATCAACTCTCCCTGCTCTGCCTCCGATGGTTCCACAGCCAATTCCCAATCCTACAGAACCTTCAGGTTCCAATAAAGAGAAGGAAGGAGGCGAGGATGCAGAGAAGGGCCTTGGCCAAGTCATGGAATCCAATGTCCCTCCAATAAAGGAAGCAGACAAAGGAAAACAAGTTCTGTCTCCTTTTGAATTGGAGCTGAAAGAGACCGAGGCACCCAGCACCTCTCAGCAAGATCCTCCTCCAAAAGCTTAGGACCTAGCTTAGGGCTTCTCTTTCTCTATATTCAGCCTTTATATGTATTACGTGTCTAAGTGATTAATGAAGAACAATTTTATTTGACTTTCATCCATGTTGCATTTGTTTTTACTTTATTCTTTTTGTACTTGTCGCAAAAGTTTCCAATTAGTACATAGCAAAAGTTTCTCAGAGTAAACAAATCTAACTCCAAGGATTGCACAATCATAACCTCCACGCATTCATACGCATGTTATTAAAGACTTAACAGAAGGCGACATAGTTGAGATATTTTAACAATGACTTAGTTTAAAAAAGAGAGGCCTCATATAACGATGAAACCTTTGCAATGTATAGCATTGTTTTTAGCAGAATGTAAGGTCCGAGGACCATTCCTTACATAAATCTGCTTAACAATTAAAGAAATAAAACTTAAGATCCGAATTAATGAACGGTAAGGTACTGACTCCCAAACACAATAAGAAGCTAACTTTGATCAATTTTGTGGTCCGAGTACAAGACTTAACCAATTCGTATGATTTTGTTCACAATAGGATGTAAGATCCGAGGACCATTCCTTGCATAACTTTGCTTAACACTTAAAGATATAAAAATTTAAGATCTGATCTAGCAAACAATAAGGCACCAATTTTCAGACGCAATAAGAAATTAATTTTAATCATGTTGGCAGTCCGAGGACGAGACTTAACCAACTTTCCGCTGGATCCTTTAGATCATTAAGCTCACATGTTAATTTTCCCAAAGTAGGAGGTCCGAGGACCCGGCATAACTAAGGTTCTGTTTAACAAATGACAATACATCAATTTCCACAAGATTTGTGATCCGAGGACTGCACTTAACCAAGTTTCTGTTTGATTCTTAAAAATTATAACTTCAAATGTTAATTTTCCCAAAGTAGGAGGTCCGAGGACCCGGCATAACTAAGGTTCTGTTTAACAAATGACCAGACATCAATTTTCACAAGGTTTGTGGTCCGAGGACTGCACTTAACCAAGTTTCTGTTTGATTCTTAAAAATTATAACTTCAAATGTTAATTTTCCCAAAGTAGAAGGTCCGAGGACCCGACATAACTAAGGTTCTGTTTAACAAATGACAAGACATCAATTTCCACAAGTTTCTGTTTGATTCTTAAAAATTGTAACTTCAAATTCCTGAAACGTTATTGAATTTGAGCTAGGTACAAACAAAAGTACAATTTATTAATAGTAATACCTTCGCAGGTTATTTACATTCCATGGACGTGGTACAATTCTTTCATCTAGATCAGCTAGCCGATAAGATCCTATGCCCGCTATTGAAACTATCCGATAAGGGCCTTCCTAATTTGGTCCAAGCTTACCCCAAGCTGGATTCCTAGCCGTGCCCACAACCCTTCTTAGTACAAGATCCCCAGGTGCTAGTGGCCTTAGCTTCACGTGGGCATCATATCCCCGTTTAAGTTTTTGTTGGTAATAAGCCATTTGGACCATAGCTGCCTCACGTCGTTCTTCAAGTAAGTCAAGACTTTTCTCCAAGAGTCCATTGTTGCTCTCGGAGTTAAAAGAACTTGTCTTTAGGGTGGGAAAACCAAATTCCAGAGGTATCACCGCCTCGGCTCCATAAGTCATAGAGAATGCCGTTTCTCCAGTGGACCTGCGTGGTGTGGTCTGATACGTCCACAAAACATGAGGGAGCTTTTCTACCCATCTACCTTTCGCATCATCCAACCTCTTCTTCAGCCCATTGAGAATGACCTTGTTAACGGCTTCGGCTTGCCCATTTCCCTGAGGATAAGCTAGGGTGGAGTACCTGTTTACAATACCCAGGTCACCACAATATTGCCTAAAAGCCTTGCTATCAAATTGAACACCATTATCAGAGATAAGTGTCTGTGGTATGCCGAATCTAGTAATAATATTTTTCCAAACAAACTTCTTGGAATCCACATCTCTAATATTTGCTAAGGGCTCGGCCTCAACCCATTTAGTGAAATAATCTGTTCCCACGAGAAGCCATCTTTTGTTACCTATGGCCCTCGAAAATGGCCCAACTATATCTAGTCCCCACTGTGCGAAGGGCCAAGGACTGGAAAGGGGGTTAAGAACTCCTTCAGGTTAATGGATATTAGGGGCGAACCTCTGACATTGATCACATTTCCTGGCATAGTCTTGAGCCTCCCTTTGCATATTAGGCCACCAATAACCCTGAGTCAAAGCTCTGTGGGCTAAGGATCTTCCCCCAGTGTGGCTGCCACAAATCCCTTCATGCAGTTCTTCTAGAAGCCCTTCCGTTGAGTCAGGGTGTACACACAACAAGTACGGTCTGGAAAAGGATCGTTTGTACAGTTTCTGATCCTCGGACAACCAGAAACGTGGTGCTTTTCGACGTACCTTATCTGCTTCAGATTTGTCCTCAGGAAGGACATCATTCCTAAGAAAAGATATGACCGGGTCCATCCAACTAGGCCCAGGCCTTATTAAATGAATGCGAGACGCGTTGGCAGTGACAAGAGAGGGTTCTAGCAAATCCTCAATGAGGATAACCCTAGGTAAACCTTGAGCCGAGGACGTTGCCAGCGTAACTAAGGAGTCCGCATGTGTGTTTTCACTTCTAGAGATGTGAGCTAAGACAAAGGAGTCAAATTCCGCTTGTTGACGCCTGACTTGAGCCAAATATTCCTGCATCCTTGGGTTTCTAGCTTCCATGATTCCCATGACTTGGCCAACCACTAGTTGAGAGTCCAAGAAGAAATGAATTTCCTTTCCACCAATTCTATGCACCATTTTCATGCCTACCAAGACCGCTTCATATTCGGCCTCGTTATTCGTGGCCGAAAATACCAATCTCAAAGATTTTTCAAAAACAATTCCCTCGGGGGACACCAGGACAAGTCCAACACCAGATCCTCTCTGATTGGCTGCCCTATCTACATACACTTTGCAAATCGAAGATACCGCAGCTGTGATCACACCAACTGATTTTTCACCCATGTGAGACTCCTTTACAGTTTCTCCCAACAATGGTTCGGCAAATTCCGCCACTAGGTCAGTGAGGACCTGGCCCTTCACCGAGGTGCGAGGCTTGTATTTAACATCAAAAGCCCCCAGGATAGTCCCCCATTTTGCTATCCTTCCTAAGTAGTCGGCGCTACGTAGCACTACCTTAAAAGGCAATTGAGTTAGAACAACCACTGTGTGGGACTGAAAATAATGAGGAAGCTTTCGCGTGGCATGAACCACGGCCAGGAGTGCTTTCTCCAAGGGCAGATAACGCACCTCGGCATCACTTAAAGACTTACTAACGTAATATACCGGTCTTTGCACCCCGTTGTCATCCCTTATCAGGACCAGGCTGACCGCGTGGACGGCCACTGCCAGATAAGCAAACAAAATCTCATGTGCCTCCGGGCGAGATAGAATAGGTGGCCGAGAAAGATACTGCTTAAGTTGTTGAAAAGCTAACTCGCAGTCCTCGGTCCATTGAAACCCCTTCCACTTGTTCAGCAACTGGAAGAAAGGACGACAGCGGTCGGCTGACCGAGATATAAACCGATTCAAGGCGGCTATCATTCCCGTTAACTTTTGGATTTCCTTTGGATTTCGAGAAGGCTGCAAGTCCTGAATAGCCTTGACCTGCATTGGATTTACCTCTATGCCTCTGTGAGTAATCAGGTATCCCAGGAACTTTCCAGACCCTACGCCGAAAGAGCACTTTGAGGTGTTGAGGGGCAGCTTGTACTTTCTCAGTATCTGAAAAGTGTCGGCCAAATCTTTCAGATGTGAGGGTATTGTTTTGCTTTTCACTACCATATCATCCACGTATACTTCAACGGTCTTCCCCAATTGCTGCTCAAACATTCTAGTCATCATCCTTTGGTAGGTAGCCCCAGCATTCTTCAAACCAAATGGCATGACCTTATAATGATAATTTCCCGTCGGAGTAACGAAAGCAGTCTTTTCCTGATCCTCCAACGCCAAAGGAATCTGATGGTAACCCTGAAATGCGTCCAAAAAACTCATCCGAGGATGTCCAACAGTGGCATCAACCAATTGATCTATACGCGGCATTGGGAACGAATCTTTGGGACAGGCCTTGTTCAGATCAGTAAAGTCCACACATACTCTCCATTTCCCATTCTTTTTCTTAACGACAACAGTATGGGCCAACCACTCGGGGTAAAAAACTTCTTTGATAGCCCCAGCCCTCTTGAGTTTGAGAACCTCTTCCTTTACAGCTTCAGAATGTTCCCTGGAAGATCGCCGAGGTGGCTGCCTCCTCGAAACAATAGCTGGGTTGACATTTAAATGATGACAAATGAAGTTTGGATCCACACCTGGGGCTTCATAAGGATCCCAAGCAAAAACATCAATGTTGTCCTTCAAAAATTCTAACAATTCCATCTTCTCCTGGTGTGGCAGAAGTATACCAACTTGGAAGAACTTCTCTGGATCATCAGCTACTGGAAACTTCTCTAGTTCTTCACAATGTGTCTCCTCTCCTGTCAGCACTCCAGATGCATCAGGAGGCGTTAACTGCTATAAGTTTTTGGTGACCAAAGCCGAAGACTTGGCTTCTGTTTGATGTAGCACTGCAGCGGATATGCATTGCCTGGCCACCGATTGGCTGCCGAGGATTTCCTCAACGGAATCCCCCAAGGGGAACTTAACTTTCACATGCAAGGTAGAGGAGACAGCTCCCAAAGCATGCAGCCAAGGCCTGGCGAGGATGGCCGTATATGGAGAGAACGCATCAACGACAATGAAATCCACCTCAACTGTTTCTGAGCCGGATTGAACGGGCAAACGGATCTGTCCCTTCAGCACAACGGCTCTCCCTTCAAAACTTATAAGCGGTGAGTCATAAGGAGTTAGATCTTCCAACTTTAACCTTAGCCCCTTAAATAGATCAGGGTACATAATATCTGCACCGCTGCCCTGGTCTATCATCACCCTCCTCACATCATAATTCCCTATCCTCAGCGTAACTACAAGCGCGTCGTCATGGGGCTGGATAGTCCTACTTTATCCTCGTCGGAGAAACCTAGGAGGGGCAAAGTGCCCTTCAACCTCTTCGGCCTACTGCCTACATCCTCGGCCTGAGGATGGGAAACCGCCATCACCCTAGTGGGACTTAACCCGGTCCTACCAAGTGCAGTGAAGATAACATTAATCGTTCCTAATGCTGGCCGAGATGAATTGTTCCCCCGGTTGTTTGAGCCAACTTGACTGACATGCCCAGTAGGTTGACATAAGTGCTCCTTCAACTTTCCTTCACTGACGAGCTGCTCCAAATGGTTCCACAAGGTCCGACAGTTCTCGGTAGTGTGGCCTACATCCTGATGGTATTGACAAAAGAGGTTTTGATTTCTTTTCGCAGGATCCCCTGCCATCTTGCTGGGCCATCTGAAGAAGGGCTCTTTACGAACTTTCTCCAGTAATTGATGCACTGGTTCTCGAAACACAGTATTTACAGCCTGAGGTGCTGCCGAGCTAGATTGCCCGAAGTAATCCCTCCTCGGCTTATTGTTGTGATATCTGTCCGACCTGAAATCCCTTCTCTCCTGAGGGATAACCTTCTCCTTTCCCTTCCCTTGCTGCTGATCCTCCTCTACCCTTTTGTACTCATCAATGCGATCCATGAGGCGACGTACACTGCGGACAGGCTTTTTCGTCAAAGACTTTCTCAAGTCGTGGTCAGTAGGCAAACCTACCTTAAAGGTATTCAGTGCCACCTCATCGAAGTCACCATCTATCTCATTAAACATCTCCCAATATCGATCA
Organism: Castanea crenata; assembly: GCA_020976635.1. Lineage (NCBI taxonomy): Eukaryota > Viridiplantae > Streptophyta > Magnoliopsida > Fagales > Fagaceae > Castanea > Castanea crenata. Next base: position 5,625,345 of record JAGHPS010000020.1, read on the forward strand.
GAATATGCTTTCAGCGTCTCTCCCTCTTTCATGGTTATGGACAACAGTGAGTCCAATGGCCGAGGGACTCTGCTAGAAGTAATGAATCGCGAAGCAAACGCCCTAGTTAGCTCCCCGAATGAACCTATAGACCCTGATTTGAGGCCGTTGAACCACCTCATAGCCACGGGTTCCAAGCTAGAGGGAAAGACTTTACACATCAGAGTCTCGTTGTGAGAGTGCACTGCCATCCTCTGGTTAAAGTGATTCACGTGCTCCACCGGATCAGTCCGGCCATTATAGATGGTAAAGGTGGGCTGGGTAAACCTCCTGGGAAGTCTCCCCTTCTCAATCCTCCATGAAAACAGAGATTTGGAGAGCTGGTGCAACGCCCTACTCATGGCATCGTTGCCTAAGCCCCTAGAAGGAAGCTTCTTGCGCCTGCGAGCTGGCTAGTCGTCCTCTTCTCCAGTGGACATTGCACTAGGGGGTGAGCATGATCTTGAGCTGTAATTACCCCCCCGTTTCTCCTCTGGGGAAAGACTAGATGAGGATGGTGAAGGCCTACGTCTGGCGCGGCGTAACTTTCTCTTCAAACGACTAATTTCCTTTTGCATGTTTTTAGCTTCGTCCCCACGGGTGGTACTGCCCCCACCATGAGTATGGCTAGCCCCGGGGTATTCTGTATGAACATTTCCCTCACGATCCCTTCGACGTTCAAGACGCTCGAAATGATCTTCCAGTTGTGATCCCTGTGACTCTGCATGGTGAGAACCTAAACCTGCCATAATATCCCTACCTCTTCTAGACTAGATCCCCACAGACGGCACCAATTGTAAGTGCACAATTGTACCTGGCCCCAAGAACAGTTACAGGCCCAGGCCCAATGAGCCTTAAACAATAAGAATTTGTAGAGTGTGGGCTTGAAACCCAGGTTAGAAGTGTTTAAGGATGTGATGACAAGCCAAAGATTGCAAACACTCAGAAACAACAAGGAATATAACAAATCAATCTGCTCGGACGTAAACCGAGAACTGTTCGTGTATTATCTCTTCTTTTTCTCTTTCCTTTCGGTTACAAAAAAGGGAGTCCCCCTTTTCCATTCTAGGTTTTTTCTTAAATACTCCTCTTTTTGATATTTTGTACACGTGTTGCCCCAACTTCCCCCTCCGTCTAGATATTTCTTTCTTTAGTGCCTTTGAATGGTAACCAGAAGTTTCCCTTCCACTGTTCAGGGGTCACTTCCCCATTAATGCTGTCAGGGTGGTAGGTGCAGAGTCTTTAATGTGAAGGTGACAGTCTTTAACTTGTATATATCTCTAACATCGGTGCTTTCAGGTTGTTCAGGGGTTAACCCCGTTTAACCGTTGGTCTTCACCGTGTCATTCCTTAACCTTTACAACGGAGTCCATGGTTCTTCTGTGTCCGTCCGAGGATCAACTCACCCTCGGACAGGTCCTCGGGTCCTCGGCGTATGGGCTGACCCATAATACTTACAAAAGCTTAACCCAGGAGCAGGTCGGCCTTTCTTAACACGGCCCAAAGGCCCACATACCCGCCAAGGTCTTTTTACTCCCCACACAAGCTACAAATCCAACATGACAAATAAATTAAATTCCCTTGACTCCTTGCCATATGCTTTTGAAAATTGAAAGCACAATATTTCCATCCCTATTTCAAAGCACAATTTGTTCAAGTAGAATATCATGTTATTATAACAAACCCAAAAGACAGAAAAAATAGTTTCATTCTAAATTTACCTTCAAATAGAGTTTTATAAAAAAAATTTATAATTCAACTGATTTTTAATTCTTAACATTTTTAATAGGGACATTTAGAATTTAAATTCTTCACTCACAATTATTATATTATAAAATAAAATTTAGAAAAAAGAAAAAAAAAAGAAAAAAAAAAGGAATAGAAACTTTTATTATTATTAAAAAAATATTTAGTTTATACTTATATATATTGCCATCAGTTGAATTTTGGTTTCCCCCTCTGTTGGCAAATGCTCGTAAATTGAAAACTAATCATTAAATCCAACCAGGAAGAATTAAAATCCATTGACATCAGATCATACTATGATCCTAGTCCCTAGATAAAATATTTAGTTGTATCCAGCTGGGGCTAGATCTCAGCTGAATCTAGAGGCCACGTATCATTTGGGAACGAAACCATATGCACGCAACTTTGAAGAGCTGTCCTAGTGTTTTGGGCACTTGTTGGAGGAATCAGGACAGTAGACACGCAAATAAAGATGAGTTAATTTGTTTATTAGTATGGTCTGGAAGCCAATTCTGGGGTCAACGCCGTTTCTCGGTTTGCTCTTTCTTCTGTCAATCAACACCAAGCAATGGGCAGGAGTAGGAGAGAAATATATCCCATGCTCATAATACTGTGTGATAATTTCTTTTATCATTGAATAACTGTTCTATTCTTGATTTAAAAAAGGAAAAACAAATGATTAAGTCTTCGTTTAGAAACAATTTATTTAATTAAAATTAAAAAAATTTCGCTGAAAATACTGTAGTTAAAAATAAAAATTAACTGAAATAATACAGTAAGATTCAGAAATAGTACCAAAAAATAATTTTGGTACTATTTATGATGTTAGGTTATTTAATAAATATTGGATCAATAATTTGAAATTTTTAACATTAAATTAGAAAAATATTATTCTTAACACGAACATCAAATTTAATGTTAATTGGATTATTATTCATTTAATAAACTCATGTTTTGTGTAAAATTTTAAAAAGCAAAAGCATGAACTTTATAAATTTTATAATTAAGATATTAATTAATCTATAATCATCTTGAAATTTTATAAGTATATAGTGTAAAAATGTAATGTAATGTAATCGTTGTGTTATAGTGTGCGACTACTTGGGTACTAATAGAACTTACTATTACTCAAATCCATAACCTTTAAATTCACATATGTTATGCGTTACCCACCCAAGTGGTACAAAGTATTGTAACCTAGTTTCAATTTTGTTGCAAGCGGCAACCAAATTAGAATTTAGGTATTTGCAATAAGTCCTTTTTTTGGGGTTGTTCATTGTCACATTTGTAAAGTCCTCTTAATAATTGGAGTATTAATGAACATACTTGACCGCAATTCACTTCTTGAGTGGGTGAGGGTTGTTATTTTCCAAGGAAACTTTCATTATTGGGCTCACAAGCAAGGTGGTTGATATTGTACTATACTGGCCAACATGGCCGGTATGTACCGGTGCCGAAATGTCAAAATTTCTTACCATTTTAAATACCAGCCATATTGGCCAATTTCTAGTGTTTTTGCCAGTAGTGGGCGTACTGGCCGATATAGAAATAAGCTCTTTTTTTCCAATTTTGTAAATTTTGAATTTTTGTAAGAGTAGAATGGTAACTTATTTGCATTAAGTATTATTTGTTTTCTTAGTATGCTAAAGTTCAGAGTTTGAAATCATAAATAATTTGTTTTCAATTAATGTAATGTTTTATGGTAAATTTTTATTTTTATTATAATATATATATATAATAAATCCGAAACAGTACACCGATATTGACCGGTACCAAAATATATCGTTCCACTAGGCAAACGGGTATAGCCTCTAGTACAAAATTGACTCCCTCGCTCACAGGTCATGCATGCAAATGTGTCCATGCAACATAGTAGGCAATTGTCCTAGATGATGCCAAAATCGTTAGTCGAATTGATCATCCAAATAGAATGCAACTCAAGCTCGTCAGGGGTCTTGCACGAGAGCAAAAAGAAAGCTTTGCTCGAATGGTTGCAGGTGTGGTGCTGGCCACTAAGCCTCCAATGGCAAAGTCAGATAAGATAGAGTAGTAGTAACAGCAAGAGCTTTAATATTAGTATGTGTGAAAATGAGTGAGAGTACCTATTGTTAGGATTTGACATTGTATATATGTTAGGAAAAACATAGTTTGTATTGCATACAAAACATACACAGCGGAAAATCAACGGATCTACTTCATTCGTGATAGATTACATGTATCATGTAAATTTCAGAATTTAAGAACAAGAGAGCGTACTTTGGGAACGAATAAGACTCTAGCTCCAATGGGTCTTGGGCTTATCTGTCAACTCTTGAAAAGTCCAAAGTTATCATTAATTATATTTAATATCCCTATATAAATATAATTGCACTCTAGGCCTTATTAATAAATTATATCCCAAGACTTTGTTATACATGTAACTCCTTCATTAAAATATTCGTAGTAATACAAAGTCATGAATGTTAACTGCCACTTTGAAGATTACTTACATCTTAATCTTTGAGTACCTGGTTTAATCCTTTAAGTTATTCATCATGTATTTATGAGATCTAATTTCATAAATATATACTTTAGAAACTTCTTACTAAAATAGTTAGGCCTAACATTGTGAATAACCAAACTCATAAAACCTATCTCAAGTGAATATTTTATATCTCATTAAGAGACTATGAATTCCATCTTGAAAATATATGTTCCATCAACATTAAACACGAGTACCCAATATACTGAGATTTTGATCGTGACTTAAGATCTCACTTCCGATATATCAAAGCAACATATACTTTATGATTAGGTTCATTATTCTCTTAGGATTGAGAGTTCATGTAAATAGAAGTTGTAAAATTTATTATTCTTGTGACAGTCGTTAGTAGAATAATAAATCTCAGTCGAGTTCAATATGTCTTAACTCTTAAAAGTTATGAAAACTTTTGCACTAGTAGCCATGCTTAAATCTATTAGAATTCTCATATCCATTGCTGCTCATTATGATTATGAGATTTGGCAAATGGATGTCAAGACTGCATTTCTTAATGACAATCTTGATGAACCATGTGTGTACAAAAGACATCGAGATAAGGTAGTAATGTTCCTAGTGCTTTATGTTGATGATATTCTACTCATTGGAAATGATATAGGGGTTATGCCATCAGTAAAGGTTTGGTTGTCAAGCTAATTTGACATGAAGGATTTGGGCAAAGTTAACTTTATTCTAGGGATCAAGTTTTGGCAAGATCAGAAGAATAGGATATGTGCCCTTTAAATCCTATTGTATGATGTTATGTATGACGTTATGTTATGATTAATAACATTTTTTGCTATTATCTAAAATAATGGTAACATGAATATTTGGACATTATCATATAGTTCATGAGATGCATAGTATGTGATTTATGTGATTTAGTCACAGAAGATGTAAATCACAAATTCTTTGTAAACTTAAAATTTTAGTTTGTAATCGGTGATGAAGTTGGGCAATTCAAATGCGAAGACTATAACATATTAACTAAGATGATTTGTCTTAATCATGATAGTGAAGAATTCTAGTTGACATAGAATCTAATTCAGATTTCATAGTTTTGACCCAATGATGTGCATCTATATCTTTCATTGTCTCTTCATAAGTGTAAGGACCAGATTCAGCCTCTTCTAGGATAGCTTCATAAGTTTCTCCCAGACTTATAAATCTTATAGGTGGTTAAACAATTCTCTCACTACAACGAGACACCTGTGTACTAGTCATCTCATGAGTAGAATATTGTGGTGTATCTAATACAACCACGTCATCACTAGTTTCATCCATTGGTTGTTCAATTACAATGTCATCTATTTCAGCCATGACAACTTTACTTCTAGAATTAAAATTATTCATATAATCATCCTCTAAAAATTTGGCATTGCTGCTAACAAACACTTTGTTATCTTTATGATTATAGAATAAATAACCCTTAGTTTCCTTTGAATATCTTAATAACATGCATACTTTTATTTTTGCTTCCAACTTATCAGACTTCTCTTTCAACACATGTGCTAGACATCCCCAAATGTGGAGGTATTTCATATTAGACTTGCGCCCACTCCATAATTCCTTACATGTGTTGGGAATTGATTTTGACGAAACTAAGTTTAAAATATGCATTGCAGTTTTTAGTGCATATCTCCAAAAGGAAATTGGTAAAGTTGAATAACTCATCATGGACCTAACCATTTCTAAAAGAGTCTCGTTCTTTCTTTTTTTTTACACCATTTTGTTAGGGAGTTCCAGGTGCAGTCAATTCGGACACAATCCCATTTTGAGTTAGTTAATCCTTGAAATCCCCAAAAAGGTATTTGCCACCTCGATCAGATCGAATGACTATTATTCGTTTACCTAATTGATTCTTAACTTCAACCCCAAACTTTTTGAACTTTTCAAAGGTTTTGGACTTCCATCTCATTAGGTACACATAACCATATCTTGTGTAATCATCTGTAAAAGTGATGAAGTACTCATAACCTCTTTTTACTTGGGTTGACATAGGACCACATACATCCGTATGAACTAATTCAAGCAACTCTTGGGCTCTTCTACCTTTTGCATTAAAAGGTCTTTTAGTCATTTTACCCTCCAAACAAGATTCTCAAACTGGAAATCCATCATAATCAATGGCTCTAAGAGTCTATCTTTGATTAGTCTTTGAATTCTGTTTTAATTAATATGACCTAAACGCAAGTGCTAAAGATGTGCATCAGTAGTAGAAGAAAACTTTCTCTTTAATGATTTTACATGAGAGTTATTATCTAATTCAGAATTGTATAATTCATGCTTATCAGGAGTTAAAATATAAAGACTATTAACAATATTGCCAGAACAGATAAACATTTTATCCTTTATTACCAAATTGTCCTTCAGGATAACATAATATCCATGTCTACCTAAATAAGTTGCAGAAATTAAATTCCTACGAACATTAGGTACATACAAATAGTCTTCCAATATTAAAACTCTAGAATCAAAACATAAATTAAATACTTCAATAGCTACAACTAGAATTCTGCTCCCATAAGCCAAAGTAAGAAACATTTCCCCTGCATTCAACTTTCTGGTCTCTTGGAACCCCTGCAAAGAATTGTAAATATGATTAGTACAACTTGAATCTACACACTAGGAATCCGTGGGATTCTGTACTAAACATGTTTCAAGAAGGAATGAACTTTTCTTACCCATATTCTTGACAACTCTGAATTTTGGACAATTCCTTTTCCAATGAACTTTCTTGCCACAATGGAAACACTTTCCTTTGGCGTGGTCCTTTTTCTTTTCATTGTTGGCAACTTCTAAGGCAATTTGTTTACCATCTTGCTCGGTGAAGTCCTTCTTCTTTTTCTTTTTACCCTTGCCTTTCGACTTAGGTTGAGAAAAAGAAGCTTCAACCATATTAGCATTAACATTGGATGTACCAAAAATGCCTTCCGCCACCACCAATTCATTCATTAATTCAGACAATGTATAAATCTTTTTGTTCATGTCATAATTAAGTCAAAATTCCTTGAATGATTCTGTTAGTGACTAGAGTATCATATCTGTTTGGGATTCTCCATCAATTTTAGCACCTAAAACCTCCAGTGTATTCAGATGAGATCATCCTAAGTCAATGCTCCCTTACTGAAGAACCTTCAACCAATTTGGTATTATAAATCTACCTCATAGTTTCTTGCTTAGCAGAATGACCTTGCTCACCAAACATCTCCTTCAGACTTAACATTATGTCTGACGCTAGTTCTACATCCTGCATTTGATACTATAGAACATTTGAAATAGATGCTAGAATATAGCACTTGACCATCTCATTAGATTTCTGCCAACAATCATATCGTTGTTTTTCCTCAATAAGAGCATCTAATGATGGAAAGTTAGGACAAGGTTGACTAAGTAAATACTTGTGCTCTTCAGCAGTAAGAACAATGTCCAAATTTCTTTTCTAGTCAACATAGTTGGATCCAATGAGTTTGTTTTGATTAAGAATAGCAACAAGTGGACTAAAATATGCTATGATTTAAATCTGAAAATAACAAAAATGAATATAATAAGTAAATCGGACATTATCAATTTAGTATATAAACATATATTATGGAACCTTAATAAAACTATAACATAAAATATGCAATGACAACCCAATCCTTGTCTATAATTCCTTGGTAGAAAGTATATTATAAACATCATGACTGATTGAAAATCATTCTCATTATTAGTGCTATCATGATAACTCTTATCATACACTAATAATATGCCATATTAACTTTAGCCTCAAGTTATAACGACATAGCTCCTTTGGGAGGTTAACATCACACTTAGTCTAGTGTACACCATTATCTAGAATCATGTGTATCCATATTTCATCTCCCTTATAGTGTTTAAACTTGTAGTACCATGAAATAAAACACCCTCTTTTGGGATCGTGAAACATATACACCAAGACGAGATGCTTGTTCACACTACGTTAAACAGGCAAGTTCAATCTTGTAGTACTATAAAGTAAACACACTCCCTTGGGATCGCGAGGCATATTTGTCAAGATGAAGTGCTTACCCACACTACTATGAACTGATAATGGAGGTCGTGAGATCCAACTCTTGTATCTCTCTCCCACTAGATATTTGAAAAGAAAGGTTTTTAATTAGAAATTATGTATAATCTCATCACACGTAGCCTTGCACTTCACCTATGTTTTAACACTTAGTGAAATTTAAAAAACAGTTCATTTCGATCAGTCGAAGATATTTCTTGATCGATCGAAATCTTCATCAAATCCATTTCAAAGTTTCTGGCTGACTTGATCGATTTTTGATCCTATTTGATCAATCGAAAAAAGCAAATTTGATTGATCGAAAGGAATTCTTGATTGATTGAAAAATTGAAGCAATTCATCACAAAGTCTCAGGTTAACTTGATCGATTCTCGATCGCTACTTAATTGATCGAAAAAGAACATTTGATCGATCGAAACTCTTGAAACTGAATTTTTTCAAAATTTTCTAGTAACCGTTTTTGACGTTTCACTTGAAAAAAACATGATTTCTTGATCACATCAGAAAGAGATTGAGATCAAAATTGAATTCCATTGATGATATAGCCTTAAAGTTCAATCTATCATATTTAATATCAAACTTAAACAACATCATAACATCAATATCAGTTTTTATCAAACAATACTTTCAATGACCATGCAGAAAATTGATCGTAGAATCTTCTAACATCATGAAATTACTATCTTTCACTCCAAAACTCACAAAACATGTTATACAAATTCAAAATTGAAGACTGCTCTGATACCAATTATTGGGAAAAACATAGTTTGTATCGCATACAAAACATATGCAACAGAAATTCAATGAATCTACTTCATTGGCAATAGATAACATGTACTATGTATATTTTAGAATTTCAAGAAAAAGAGAGCATACCTTGGTGCGGTGAAATTCAAAACCAAAGATTGAAAGTATTCGGGAACACTTTTAATCTTCACTCAAATTCCACTTTTACTCAAGAAGTGTGGTCTTTCAATTAGTTTACACGTATGTATCCAAGGGAGAATAAGATAGTGACTTACACTCACATACATACCATTTCATTCCACACAAAACTCTGTAGTCTTTGGGCCATTCCAATTGGGCTTTAGTATGTGGCTTGGAGTGAGACCAAAAGGGAACGAATAAGACTCTAGCTCAAATGGGTTTTGGGTTTATCTGTCAACTCTTGAAAAGTCCAAAGTTACCATTTATTATATTTAATACCACTATATAATACCACTATAATAAATTATATCCCAAGATTTTATTATACATGTAACCCCTTCATTAAAATATTCGTAGTAATACAAAGTCATGAATTTTGGCTATTACTTTGAAGATTACTACATCTTAATCCTTGAGTATCCAGTTTAATCCTTTAAGTTATTTATCATATATTTATAAAATCCAATTTCATAAATATATAATTTAGTAACTTCTTACTAAAGTAGTTAGGTCTAACATTCTGAATAACCAAATCCATTAAACGTATCTTAAGGGAATATTTTATATCTTCCTTAAGGGATTATGAATTCCATCTCGAGAATATATCATCAAAATTAAATGTGACTGCCCAACATACGAAGGTTTTAATTGTGACTTGAGATCTCACTCCTGATTTATCAAAGCAACCTACACTTCATGATTAGGTTCATTATTCTCTCAAGATTGAGAGTTCATGTAAATATAAAGTTGTGAGATTTATTATTCATTTACCAGTCGTTAGTAAAATAATAAATCTCACAGCGGTCCAGTTTAATATGTCTTAACTCTTAAAAAGTATCAACATATTAACTAGAAGTCTCCACTTCCATGATCAAGACAAATCATCTTAGTTGATATGTTATAGTTTTAGCAGATGAAATGCTCAATTCATCACCAACTACAAACTAAATTTCTGAGTTTACAAAGAACTTATGATTTATATCTTCTGTGACTAAATCACAAAAATCACATACTATGCATCTCATGGACTATATAATATTGTCAAAATATTCATGTTACCATTATTTTAGATAATAACAAAATAACTTTATTAATCATTACATAATATCATACATAATGTCATATAGCATCATACAATAGGATTTAAAGGGCACCTATCCTAATATAACTTATATATATATATTGGGCTCTCTCTTCTTGCCGTTGGTGGCATTCAAGGGTGCCTTGAATGCCCTCTTGTTACATCTTTGGGTGGTTTTAAGGAGGTGATTTGATATCCTCTCTGGCGGCTATATCTCCTACATTCGTTGGCATGCAACGTTTCTCATTTAATGTACGCTTAACGACTCTTTCCTTTGTCCAGTGTGGGCTTATATGGACGAAGAGATTTATTTGCTTCATCAGTTGCCCCTATTCTGTTATCGTTGTTACAACTAATGATGATCTTAGGAATACGAAGGGTCATTCTTTGCTGGTTATGACTTTTGAGATTCCATCCCCTTTTGCATTTATTGTGACTTGATGACACTGTGCGTGTTGTGGCCTGTGCCATGTTTTGATCGATTGGTAGTAACATTTTTTCCAAGGAAACTCTTAAGCTTCCTGCAGTTTCCATTTTTCGAGGGAACTTTCTAAACTTCTTCTTCTTCTCTTTAATTCAACTCTTCTTTGTCTTACATCTTTCCTAATTTAAGCTTGATTTCCCTACTTCTCAGGTACGGCCTTTTCTCCTTTTTTCTTTTTTTAGAAAATTTATTTTCCCTTCATTCTGATTAATGGTTGATTATTTTGAAGTTAGATGCTTTTCCCCTTCTGTTTCGTTCTTATTTGTACCATTTGTTGCATCAGTCTTTGAATTTGTTTCAGTCTTTGCAAGGGATGTCTGTGGAGGTAAGCATGGGATCTAAGGTTAGGTCGAGTGATTTAGAAATGGGTTAGTCGTCTAGTGGCGACACCGTTGAGGCCGAGATAGATACCACAGCTTCGATGCCTTCATTTTCCCAACCTTCGATTCCAAAACCACCAAGGTCCTTCCACACTCTCAAGGAGGAGCGCTTTTTAAGTGAGGAAACTATTAGTAGGTTTAGGGATAGGTTTCAATTACCTGATAATACCAGGGTTCGTTTTCCCCATTTGGGTGAAAAATCTTGTGCCTTTGTCCATGGCGAGGTATGTTTTTATGCGGCCTCTAGTTTTCCATCCATCCTTTTATGATGGAACTTCTCAATTATTTGAATATAGCTCCTAGGAAACTTGTGTTAAACTTGTCATTAGTTGTATGAAGATATGGACAATCGTTATTGATGGGGATATGATCAGGTTGGATGAGTTCATTCACCTATATCGTTTGAATGAATTAAAAGAATTCAGGTATTATGAGCTCGTACCTTGGGACAGGAAATCTCGGCATATCGTCGATCTTCCTTTATCCTTCTCCTATTGGAAGTCTAGGTATTTCTTCGTGTCAAGTGATGGTTGGGAGACACTTTTCGACGATTTTTGGGATGAGGTCCCTAGGCTGCTCCATAGGTGGGAAACCCCTCAACTTGGTGCATCATCTTTTTGTGAGAAATCTTTCACTGATCATTTTGGTCATCCTTACTTAGTTTTGACCCTCCTCCTTTTTTCTTTTTCTTTTTTGCAGTTAAAAAGTGGCCAATGCTCAAGGGTAAGTTCAAGGGGTGTGTCCAAGAAGCCATTGAGTACGTGAAGACCAATGGCTACTCCATAGGTGGGAGACCCCTCAACTTGGTGTGTCATCTTTTTGTGAGAAATCTTTCACTGATCATTTTGGTCGTCCTTACTTGGTTTTGACCCTCCTCCTTTTTTCTTTTTCTTTTTTGTAGTTAACAAGTGCCCAAAGCTCAAGGGTAAGTTCAAGGGGCGCATCTAGGTAGCCATTAAGTACATGAAGACCAATGGTTGCTCTGTAGGTGGGAGACCCCTCAACTTGGTGTGTCATCGTTCCTTGAGAAATCTTTCATTGATCATTTTGGTCGTCCTTACTTGGTTTTAACCCTCCTCCTTTTTTCTTTTTTCTTTTTTCTTTTTTCTTTTTTGCACTTCTTTTTTGCACTTAAGAAGTGCCCAAAGCTCAAGGGTAATTTCAAGGGGCGCGTCTAGGAAGCTATGAAGGACTTTGACGAACTTGTTGATCTTTAAACTTTAGCTCGTCACTGCTTAGGTCCTAAGCCTTCTCATTTCGTTCTGCGTGCCATATGAAGGGATGAGAAAAGTAAGTTCCTCAGGACTAGATCCTTTCTTCGTTTCTATTTTCAGCTCTCTTCAAGTTTTTTTTTTTTTTATAGATATGACAACGAAATTCAACCAAGAGATGTATGCTCAAATGAAAGCGAAGAAAAACAAGTTGCTCTTTAGCATTGGCTAGAGGCGGGTTCAAGTCGTCCAAAAGGAGGCCGTCGAGAAGACATTGTCCACTCCTACACTTGATGAGACCCGGACTACCTATCCTGCTATCTCTCTTGAGGAAATTACTCCTTGTCCAAGAAGATGTTGGAGTAGAGATAAAGAGAAGGAGAAGGTTGGGGCTAGCATTTAGGATGATGCCTGGACGGCCTTGACGGGGTTTCACAACGTTGTCACAACAGAGGAGTTGAAGGAGATTTCAAGGGTACCTTCCCATGAAATGGTGAATCGCCACATCCATAAGCTCTTTAAGATAGTCATTTGATGTTCGTACTTTCTATTTTGGGTATCGCTTCCATCCTAATAGAGGTGATTGTCAAGTGCTGGGAGAGACGATTCACTTCACCTTGGAGTATTTTGCTCATAAGGAGAAGGCCGTTGTGGCTGGTTCTAAGGTAGAGGAACTTGAGGCCGAGGGTTCCTGTTTTAGAATGGACCTCAAAATAGCAATGGATGATAATAATGCTACCAAGGAGAATATCAAGGCTCTGGCCAAGGAGCTAAAATTTAAGAAGCTTCTAACGGTGTAGAAGAACGAATAACTCTAGTCAGCCAATGAGAAGACTAAGACTGTGGCTGCCAAGGCCATCCAAGCATTCCAACTTAGTAAAGAGTACAATATTGTTTTGTTCAGCTGGTACTACAAGGGCTTTGAACTACTGAGAATGTATCTAGTGAAGCACGATCCGGAGGTGGAATTGGAGAACCTGGACTTTGAGTCTATGGATAAGGAGATAAATGCCAATGAAGCTGCCTAGACTGCTGCTATGAACGATGAGAATCTAGCTGAGCCTGAAGGTGAGGCTCCGAGGCATGATAAGGGTGAAGTTCCTGATGCCTAACTAGCTTTTACAGCCTTTATTCCCGCTTTTTTTTCTTTTTGGTGGTGCCCTACATGTTTTTGAGCTTTTGAACAATCTTAGATAATTGTTAATGCTTAAATCTCACTTTACGTTTCTTGCATATTTCTACCTTTTCTTTTGCTTGCATGAATGTTCACAAACCACTTGCCATCGTCACTTGATTTCACATCTTTGGCTTCGTTAAGTGGCTTGCAAGCATTTTTAGGTATTCTGTGCTTGCCTTATTATTTAGCCTTACTAAAAAAGAGAAGGTCTTTTCGCTTAGTGAATCCCATTACTGGTCTTCGTCACGCGATTTACATCCGTCTAGGGAATTTTATTGCTTTTGCTTCGTCAAGTGATTTACATCCGTTTAGGGAATTTTATCACGTTGGCTTCGTCAAGTGATTTATATCTGTTTAGAGACTTTTATCACTTTGGCCTTACCATGTGATTTACATCCATGTAAGAAATTTTACCACATGTCGTCATCAAGTGACTTACATCCATTTAGGGAATTTTATCACTTTGGCCTTCCCATGTGATTTACATCCATTTAAGGAATTTAATCACTTTAGCTTTGTTATGAGATTTACATCTGTTTAAGGAATTTTATCACATGGCCTTACCATGTGATTTACATCTATTTAAGGAATTTTATCACATGACTTCATCAAGTGATCTACATCCGTTTAGGGAATTTTATCACTTTTGCTTTGTCATGTGATTTACATCCTTTAGATTAGGGAATTTTATCATTTATTAATCTGCTTTCACATCACAAAAAACTGTTAATCATTTACAAAAGAATTTTGACTCCTTTTGATAATACCTTTTTAGGTGTTCAACATTCCATAGGTGGGGTAGCTTCTTTTCGTCCAACCCTACCAGGTGATAACTCTTTTGTCTCGAGTAGTGGACAACTCTGTATGGGCCTTCCCATGTTGGCCCTAGCTTGCCTTGTGCTTGATTTTTTCATTGTTGATGTCACCTTCCGTAGGATGAGGTCTCCAATGCTGAATCACTTGAGTTTTACCCTCTGGTTGTAATATCTAGTCATCTTTTACTAGTACTTGGCTACTCTCTGAGATGCTTTGTCTCTTACTTCATCCAGGCAGTCCAGGTTCAACTTCAATTGGTCGTCGTTATCCTTTTCGCTAAAATACTCTCATTTTAAGCTGGTGACTCCTATCTTGACGGGGATTACAGCTTCCATGCAGTATGTGAGGTTGAACAGTGTCTCTCCTGTTGGGGTTCTAGCTATGGTTCGATAGGCCCATAAGACACTTGGTAGTTCATCGTGCCATGCCTCATTTTCCCCCTCTAGTCGAGCTTTGATGATCTTCAACAATGTTCGATTTGTCACTTCTGTTTGCCCATTGGCTTGAGGATGTCCTAATGAAGAGAATTTGTTCTTAATGCTGAGGTTCAAACAGAAAGAGCAGAACCTTGGCTATCAAACTGATGACCATCATCAGAAATGATCATCTTGGGTATTCCAAACTTGCACATGATGTTCTTCCACACGAAGTTCTGGATCTTTGCTTCTGTAATTGTTGCCAATGCCTCTACTTCTATTGATTTCATGAAGTAATCAATTGCCACGAACAAGAATTTGACATGTTTCTTACCCTATGGTAAATGACCCATAATGTCGATCCCCCACTAGGCAAATGGCCAAGGTGAAGTTATGGCTGTCATCTTTTCCCCTGGAAATCGTTGAACGTTTCCGTACCTTTGGCACTTGTCACATTTCTTGACTAAATCCTTTGCCTCCTTCTGCATTGTGGGTTAGAAATAGCATGCCCTTATTATTTTCCCTACCAGAGACCTTGTACCCATATAATCCCCATAGATCCTTTCATGGACTTCCTCCAAGATATACTTGGACTCATCCTTTTCAACGCACCTCAAGTAAGGTATTGAAAATCCTCTCTTGTAGAGCACACCGTTTAGGATCATAAATCTGGTAGCATGTTTCTTGATTTTTTTGCTTCCTATGAATTAGAGGGTAATTACCCATCCCTGAGGTAGAACAAGATTGGGCTCGTCCAGCAGGTGTGATCATGTATCAAAAAGGTCTAAATTACTTGATTCTAAGGGATCTTTACATTTCCAGTTTCAGGTTTGACAAACTTGTCTTACCTTCCGATGATGTATATCTGGTTACTTCATCAACCTCTAAATTCTGATCTTGCGGGATTTGCACAAAGTTTACTCGTTCAAACTCTCCTATTAGCTGGTTTGTTAAATTTAGGTACTTCCGCATCATATTTTCTTTTGCTTCAAATTCCCTATTAATCTGCCCTCCAATGAGCCTTGAATCACTTTTCAAGAGTGCGTTCTTGGCTCCTAACGCTTATGCAACCCTGAGTCCTATCAATATCACCTCGTATTAGGCCTCATTGTTGGTTGCAAGGAATTGAAGCTATACTCCATATTTCAAGGTGTCCCCTTCGGGGGTAGAGATGATGATGCTGGCCTCTTCCATTTTTTGTACTGACAAACCATTTGTATGTATCTTCCATAAGGTTAACTTGTTTTGGATTTCCTTTTAGGTGTGGTGAACTCCATGATGAAGTTAGCTAACACCTGGGCTTTCATGGCTATTCTAGGCTTGTACTCTATGTTGAATTAGTTGAGCTCAATAGCCCATTGTACCATTCATCCTACCACCTTGGGTCTGTTGATTGCCTTCTTGATTGGTTGGTCTATTATTACTAGGATGGGATTCATCTTGAAAATATGAACGAAGCTTTCGGGAAGCTATGTTTAGGGAAAATGTCATCTTCTCCATGCGTGGGTACCTAGCTTTGGCTCCTTGGAAAGCCTGGTTGATATAGTACACTGGGCGTTGTACCCTATGCTATTCTCGGATTAACGTCATGCTTACCGCGGTTGTGGATACTACCAGGTATAAGAGATCCTCGCCTTCCTTAGACAGACTCAAGAGTGAAGGGTTGCTCAAATAGCACTTCAATTCTTTGAAAGCTGCTTCACACTCGTCCGTCCATGTGAAAGCCCGTTTCAGAGTTTTGATAAAAGGAAGACACTTATCTGTGTCTTTAGAGACGAACCCATTAAGGGCTAAAATCATTCTTGTGAGTTTCTATACTTCCTTGATGGTCTTTGGTGAAGACATCTTGAGGATAGTTTTTACCTTTTTTGGGTTGGTTTCTATCCCTCTTTATGATACCATGAAGCCAAGGAATCTTCCCAAGGAAACTCAGAAGGCACATTTAATCGGGTTTAACTTCATCTTGTACTACCTTAGTGTTTCAAAGGTCTTTTTGAGGTCGTCTAGATGGCTCTCTTCTTCCTTGATCTTGATGAGCATATCATTGACATAGACCTCCATGTTTCTCTTGATCTGTTTACTAAACATTTGATTTACCAGCCTCTAGTATGTGGCCCCTGCGTTTTTCAATTTTAAAAGGCATAACCCTATAGAAATAAAGTCCCTGATTGGTTATGAAGGTTGTTTTCTCCTAATCCTCCTTGTGGAAACAACGGATAAAGTTGCCACCTAGTTTTTGCAATGGTCTAGGAACCATGTATATAGCATTCTCTCGAGGAAGGACCTTTTAATCTTACTACCAAAGATATAAGTTCGAAGTTTAGGTATGTTATTAGGAAGGTGTTAGATAGCCAAGATTGCCTAACTTTAAGGTTAGCCTCCCATCATTGTGTCTTACGTCTTAACCTCATTAAAAACATGTTCAACACTTGTATCTATACTCTCACACACACACTAGCATACATCTAAGCATACAACATGACATTATTATCCCTAACCACATACACATCTATCCTGAAACAAAGAGCTAAACCCACATGCACATAAAAAGAAAAACCCTCGCATGTAAAACCCTATCATACCATTCATCTCAAACAAAGGCAACAATAAATCAAGGCAACAACTCAATCATGGCAATCATAAGATCATATAAATGTTTATATTCAAGATCAAACATCATACAAACATATTTATCACAAAAGATGCATGTTCATATCAATGCATGACTTACCATTACTTACCTTGCAACAACACAACACCTATGTCATCATGTATGAGCATGTGAATGCATGTACATGGCATCTTAAACAAGACAACCCTAACTTAACATGTTAAAGACAAACAAGCATGTGAACAAAGCAAAAAGAAAATTATGAAGCATAAAACATGTGAAAAGAAACTAAATAGAACAAACATGTCAAAGCCGAAGCAAAAAAAAAACAAATAAAAATTATGGTTTTTGAGCATAGGCTTGTGCACGCAAGAACAAGCTTGCGTGTGAATAATCAAGCCTAAAAACACAAAAGCGGGGTAGAACCTTAAAATGGAAATTCTAACAACATAACAAGCATTTTAAGCATACAAAAACATAAACCTAATTTAGCCAAGCATATTGAAACATATTATAACAAAAAGATAAAGCAAATAGAAAGATTTAAAAGTAGAAAAGAAAGAAAAGAAAAAGAAAGGTTTAAAACTAATACCTCAAAGAAAAGCTCTTCAAGCTTGATTTTGACCATTGCCCTCAATCAAGTCTATTCATAAACCAATAAGAAAGTGATTAGCAACGTTAAACTAAAACAATTGGGGCCAGAAAAGGTCTTAATCAAACAAAATTGACCTGAGGGTGTTTTGTGAAAAACTCCCTTTTGATTCACTATTTTCTACTAAGTCTTGTATTTTTCCTATAGGATTTCTATGTGTTTTGAAAATATACAATGTAAGGTTTTTTATAGTGAAAAAAATGAGGTTTGGAATGGCTCCCAGACAATGTGGGATTCATTCCAAACCTCAGCCATTATTACAAAAAACTTGCATTTTTTATATTTCTAAAAACCTAGCTGCGTACGCAAGAGTGTGCCTGCGTACGCATACTTTGGCCCACGTATGTAGGCCACTACCCACATACGTGGGCCGAGGGCCACTTTAGTCTTATTTCCAAAATTAGATTTTTGCTCATTTAAAAGGTTATATTTTTCATTTTAACACTCCTCAAGTCAATTTGATATCTGATTGGGCATTAAACTGGCCTTTTGCTTTAGAGTTTGAGCATCATTGGGGAATAAAGGCCCTAGTCATAAGGGGTTCAAAATGTGGTGTCTACACTCCTTTGACATCTGGATTTGATTGTAGCCTGAAAAGGAGTCCATGAATGTTAGTAGTTTATGTCTTGCTATTAAATCAATAAGTTGGTCAATCCTAGGTATGGTGAAGCTGTCCTTGGGGCATGTGTTATTCAGGCCCGTGAAATTCGCGCACATTCTCCATTTTTTGTTTGCCTTCTTTACCAAGACAACGTTAGCCAACTAGTCCGGGTAATACACTTCTCAGATGAAATAGGCGGTAAGCAACTTGTCCACTTCATCCATGATTGCTTTGTTCTGATCAGTGGCGAAAACCCTCATTTTCTAGACTGGTTTTCTTTCAAGATTCACATTTAGATGATGCTGGATGATGTCTACTGATATGCCAGGCATATCCTCATGGCTCCATGCAAAACGTCTTTCAAAAAAGCTATAATTTTTCCCTTGTTGAGATAGCTAGATTCATCCTTACCTTGGTTACCTTTATCGGTTCTCCTTCCACCAACTCAATTGTCTCTAAGGCCTCCATGACTTCCGACGTCTTTTCCTCGATCATCCAAGTATGGTTTTCCTTTGAGCCAACACCACCTAGTAACATTCTTGGGCCAAAACCTGGTCTCCCTTTATTTCTCCAACCCTATGTTTTGTTGGAAACTTCACCTTCAGGTAATATATGGATGTAGTCGCTTTCTACTAGTTAAGGGTGGGTCTCCCTATGATGACATTATAGGACGAAAGGCAGTCAATTACTAAGAAGTTAAGTTACTTAGTTGTTTGAAAGGGGAACGAGCTTGCTGTGATCGTCATTGTTACTATCCCCTTTAGGTACACCTTGTCCCCACTAAAACTAATGAGGGGGGGACTCAAATGGACGAAACTTCTTCAAGTCCACCTTCAGCTGCTGAAAGGTGGAAAGGTAAATGATTTCAGCTGAGCTCCTATTATCCACCAAGACTCTACTGATGTTGAACCCTTCTATCATAAGCATGATGATCAGGGGGTTGACATGTGGCTGCTTCATTCCTTAGGCTTCTTCCTTTAAGAAGACCATATCTAGATTTTCCCTTTTTTGGTGCTTAGACGGGGGCACCGTATGGACGCTGTTAACTTGTCCTTGCTTAGACTTTTTGAAGGACTTGAACGACCCTCTTGCGGTGGGGCCTCCGTTGACCATCCTTATTTCTCCTACAGTGTTCCTTGGACAGTATTGTGACTGGTCCACATCCTAGGGCTTTTTTTTTTTTTATCTTGCTCGTGTGTCATGCTTATACTATCCTGACACATCTTTCTTCACGAACTTTTGTAGCTTCCCTTTTCAAACCAGCTCTTCTATTTACACTTTTAAGTCCCTGCAATCCTTCATATAGTGCCCATGATCTTTGTGTAAATGGAAATACTTCTTCTTGTCATGAACACTAGGGGATGAGTGGAGTGGCTTTGGCCACTTAAGGGTGTGGTCGTCCTTAATCTGCATCAATATTTTGTCAACAGGCATTACTAGGGGTGTGAATTTTACCGTCCTCGAGGCTTTGTTGTCTCTCCTTTTGATGCTGTCACGACTGGAAAAATGATCTCCTCTTTCTCTTTTCTTCCCTTTCGAGTCTTAGCGAAAGCTCCTTTTTTCTTTCCTTGCATCCCCTTGTTTAATTGCGGCAAAAGTGTCTTCCACATTCATGTATTTCTAGGCTTTAAATAGCATTTCTGCCATTGATCTGAGAGGACTCTTCGCGAGGGTGACCACAAATTCTTTGGATTTTAACCCAGCCTTGAATGTGGTCAGTTGCACTTTGTCTTTAGCTTCGTCTACTTCCAACACCTCCCTGTTAAACCTTTTCACATATGATCACAATGATTCCCCTTCTTCCTGCTTGATTGTAAGTAGGTGCTCTATTGGCCTATTCTATCATTGACCGCCAGGGAAGTGGCGCATGAAAGAATTACTGAGCTGCTCGAAGTTGTCTATGGACGGTTAAGCGAGTTTACTGAACTATATTCTTACGGCCCCCTTAAGGGTAGTAGGGAAGGATCTGCACAAAATCTCATCGGGAGTCTGCTACAACCTCAAAGTCATTTTGATGGTAGTTATGTGATCCAAAGGGTCCCTTAAGCTATCAAACGAGTCAAGTTGGGGGAGACAAAAATTTGGTGGCAAAGGATATCCCAAAACCTTTGTGGTAAAGGGGGAATCAGTCCTTTTGACCATTTCGTTTATGTTCTTATCCGTCTTTTCCCTCATCGCATTCTTTAGCTTGTCCATCTCTTTTTGCATGCTTCTAAGGAGGTCATTGCTCGCCCCATCAGACGGATCTGTCTTCCTTGAGTCATCTTTTATGTTGCTGTTCTCCTCGTCCTCATTCCTATTACCTTCACGATTCTACTCTTGTTACAGCTGTAATCTCATCTCTTGGTTTTGCCTGTTGAGCTCTTCTATATTGGCTGTGAGTATTTAAACCTGTAGGCCTAGTGCTACTAAATCTTGAGGTGTGCCAGACTTCATCTGGATATTAGAAATGGTAGAGTCACATTTTCAAACCAAGGTTTAAAGTTGTTTTCCACAAACGACACTAAATTGATGATGCCAAAATTATGAGTCGAATTGATCATCCAAATAGAATGCAGCTCAAGCCCGTCAGGTGTCCTACACGAGAGCAAAAAGAAAGCTTTGCTTAAGTGGTCAGCGGTGTGGTGTCAGCCATTGAGCCTCCAATGGCAAAGTTAGATAAAAACAGAGTAGTAGTAATGGCAAGAGCTTTAATCTTAGTATGTGTGAAAATGAGTGAGAGTGCCTTTTGTTAGGATTTGACATTGTATATATATATATATATATATATATATATATATATATATATATATAGAGGGCTTTCTCTTCTAGCCGTTGGTGGCATTGAAGGGTGGCTTGAATGCCCTCTTGTAATTGGGTGGTTTTATTAAGATGATTTGATATCTCTCCAATGGCTATATCTCTTGCATTTATTGGCGTGCAACGATTTCACATTGAATATACGTTTAATGGCGCGCTCCTTCGTCTAATGTGAGCTTATATGGACGAAGGGATTATTTGGATCAGTCGTTTCTCTCTCTCTCTCTTTTTTTAGAGAGAGGATGCAATTGCCCTTTCTTAATTGATCAACAGTGACTGAAACAGAAACTCTTTAAAAATCGCTTTGCTTTCTTTTATTCTTCGTCGCAATAATTTACAAAACCAAATTCAACGTGTTATTATATATGAGCGCTTGCCTACCGTCCTTTCTCTTTTTCCGTCTTTAATCTTTGTCTCTATAAAAACTGTTGTTGAACACGTTTCGGCTCCCAGATTCATCTAACGATCATTAGTTTAAATACGTGGGTATGGACAATCCACTTTTTGGAGCACGAAAAAGTCGGGAACAAATATGAGCAATTTGATTTGGTTCCGTCTTTAGGAGTAATTACTAATTATCTCCCTTTTTGAATACATACAGTGAACTCTCACATCAGGTGGGTTCAAAAATGTATCGAATCTACCTATTGTGAGAAGGCTGCATGTACTACCGTATAATTATTCGTATAAGATTTTATTTTATTTTATTTTTAATAGTTTATTTGTAGAGTATTTGTTAAAAAAATAAAAGTAAACTACGTATTTGGTCCCTAACTTTTACGTTAAATGTTAATTAGGTTTTTATCTTTTAAAATATGTTAATTTAGTCCCTAATATTTTGGTATTGTGCTAATTTAGTCCTTACCGTTAAGTGATAGATGAAAATGCTAACCTGATTAACAGCTAAAATAAAAATGACATGTGTACTGCTACGTAAAAAAAAAAAAAGAATAATAATTAAAAAAAAGGAAAACCACTTTATGTTAAAATTAGGATCTCATCCTGAACAATCAAAGTTTCACGCTGCTAAGCTTCTGCAAAGGCCAAAAATTAACAAGGTCCTATTTGGTTGGCGAGAAACCGTAAGAAAAGGAAATAGAGAAGCAACTGAAAAGCTTAAAATCAATCCAAAATAAAAATTTTCTATTATTTCCGATGCAAATTGTAACAAATAAAATACAAGAAAAAAAAAAAAAAAAACTTTTGTTTATGGTTTTGACACAAAATCCTTTATAGCCAAGGTTTTGTTCCCATTTTGTCTTTTTTCATTACTAACGAGTAAAGAAAGTAGTGGAAAGATCTTGCCACCTTAAAAAATATGATGTTGTATTACCATTGAGCTTCGGAAACAAGCAAGCGTCAGTCTTGATTAGAGACCATGGCTTGTATTATCCTAGAAGAACTCAAGGCTCCCAGACAACATCGTTTTATTTTCTACACCATATTCCCTGACTTCTCACTAAATTCTGATCATACCCCTAACCCTTCACAATCCTCTTCTCGGCTCTCTCCACCTCCATTTCCTATAGTATCAGAAAATTTTTATTTTGAAATGATTGTAGGTCTTTCAGTTGCTATTCTACTTCCTTTTCCTACTGTTTCTCTGTAACTAAATAGGTTTTGTTAATTTTTGGTTGATGCGGGACTATGAAATTTGTTTGTTCAGGATGAGATCCTAATTTTTAATATAAAATTTTTATTTTACTATTATTCTTTCATTTTTATTCTACATGGTAGTACACTGTACACATATGTGTCATAATTTTTTTTAAAAAGTTTTTGCTGTTAGTCATGTCAGTATTTTCCATCCATCACTTAACGGCAGAGACAAAATTGACACAGTTCCAAAAGGTTAAGGACCAAATTGACACATTTAAAAAGTTAGGGACTAAATTGACATTCAGTGTAAAAGTTAGGGACCAAATACGTAGTTTATCCAAAAAATAATTTTTGATCAATTTTATAATAAACGTGTTAAAAAACTGAAAGGTAAATCATTGCAAAAAATCTTGACACAAAAGCAAAAAGATTTTTTTTTTTTCAATAATTTCCAAACTCACATCCAGTTGTGGAACATATCATCTCTTTCCATATATAGTTTTTTTTTTTTTAATAGGTCTTTCCATATATAGTTGATTTGATACTGTGACATAAATCTATTAGATATAAATAACTCTATTTGTGGTGATGAAATTATTCAATTGAAAGATTGAATTACACATTCTTCTTATATAAGAATGAATCTCTCACATGTAGATTATGTATATGTGACTCACATTAATATAAGAGGAAAGTGTAATACAATAGGTGTATGCAATAATTTCTCATATTTTTCTCAGTAGTAAGACACACAACATATGGTTTATATTTTTAGGTGAGTTAGTGTTTAGTGTAGATGGGCTTGTATAATGTGATGGTGCTTCGACTGATTCATATATAAGTCAATTTTGTGCTAACCTATTTTTGACCCACAATCAACCTAACTAGATTCATTATTCATATTGTCTTGTTTTGATAGAATCCTATTTAAACCATGTAAATAAAAATCATTTTTGTTTAGCGTAAACTTTAATTTTAAATATATATTGTATAAATAAAAGAAATTTTAATGGATCCCATATTTCACTTTTATAACAATCTTTCAGGCATTTTGATCTTTATATTGTGGGGTAAAAACATCATAAAGTTATATTTATCAATGTAATACCAATGAAATATAAATTAAATTAGCACTTGAAAGTCAAAGATCAAGGGCTTGAGCTGAGCCATAGAAATATTTAGAGCTTGTTTAGTAGAGAAGTTTGAGTAATGTTGTATGTAGTTTTTTGAAATATGTATGGATAAAAAAGTGTGTAAAAATATGTATAATATTGTTTAAAAACTGAAAATGTGCACATCAAATGGTCGATATACACGCATACCAAATATATATATATATATATATATATATATATATA
This sequence comes from Castanea crenata, assembly GCA_020976635.1. NCBI lineage: Eukaryota > Viridiplantae > Streptophyta > Magnoliopsida > Fagales > Fagaceae > Castanea > Castanea crenata. The sequence goes on from JAGHPS010000020.1 coordinate 5,649,787, forward strand.
TATATATATATATATCTTTTTTTTGAGAAACCATACCATAATTTTCATTAAATCAACAGAAACTTCTATCGCTAAGTACAAGTTGGGTTACATCACTGGGGATGTCATGAAACCAACTACGTGGTGGGGCAAGGGAGAACTGTGCTAGCTTAGTAAGTTTATCAGCTACACCATTCCCTTTACGTCTTACGTGAGAAAAGGAGATAGACTCAAAATACAACGCCATGCTTTGCGAATCTTCGATGATATGACCAAAGGGCGCTAGACACGATGGGTCCATATTCATGGCCTTTATGCCCTTTTCAAAGTCCCCTTCCACTATCACAGACTTGATTCTGAGTTCCTATGGCAAAAGACACCGCTCTTCGACATGTCAGAGCTTCAGCAACGTCTACAGTGTGTGGCAGAGGTATTGCTTCCGATAACGCACCAACTACCTACCTAATTCATTTCGTATCACCACTCTGATGCCTGCCGTTTGAGAGTTGTGGAATATGGCACTGTCAAAATTTACTTTGAGGGTGGGGCGTCAAGGAGGTATCCAATGGATTGGTTTTGTTGGCTGGACCGGAATCGCCGGAAGGTCCTGGGCATGTTAACGTATGCATAGTATTGTGAGCTTGACCCAACTAGGTTACTTACTTGTATAGCACACATTGTACTACACTCTTACTTGTACTGTACTCTATTTACTTGTATAGCACTCATATGCCTTCTATATAAAGGCACTTATGTATATTATTTCAGTGAGAAATACAATACTATTGAATTCAGTATTTCTAACATGGTATCAGAGCCACTGCTCTGACATTTTCTTAGCAGTTTTGTCTTTATTGGTGTAACTCCATTTTTAATAATGCTTCCGTTGTCACAACAACTGCCACAGCCTTTCGCCGTTGAACCCTTGAGTCTTCTAGACATCGTTCTTGGGTTCCGAACCTGTAGCAGCCGACGTTGAGGAGTTTAAACACTGCAAAGACCACTGCTTTTTTCGGCACCACCGTGAACCTTGCTTCGATTAATTTTCTGAATCTACCACGAAGATCGTCTTGCTCTAATCATCTTGCTCTGATCTACCTGTTCGTGGAAGCCTCGCAGCCATCGGAGACCGCACGCGCCGCTCAAAGAACCTGCGCTGAAGCTCACACGCCCCACGCGCCGTCATCCTTCCAGGCTGACGTCATCAATGACGTCATCAGTGCCACGTCAGCCCTAGCTGACATCAGCATCCAATCACCTGCTGACATCAGTGAAACATCATCTTGCTAACATCATCGTTGACTATTGACCGACCGTTGACCGTTGACTTTTTCCATAGTTGACTTTTTGCAGCCTAGGTTCTCCTTACGCAGTTTTCGCGTAGATTTCATTTCTGCAGTATGTTTTTGCATATTGTGTCTCTAAATGGATAAAAAGGATGTTTTTCTTCCTCACCCTATCAATACTATATTGGAGGGGACTAGAAATTACTTATCTTGGGCTCAAGTTATGCCCAATTTTCTTAAGGGTCGCATGCTCTGGCATTATTGTACTGGTGCAATCACTATTCCTGTGAAAGGGGCAAGTGAAGAAGATACTACCTTCCTTAGTCGCATGATTGAATGAGATAGTCACAATCACATGATCCTCACATGGATTCGAAACACTTCCATTCCCTCCATCTCCAATTTGCTGGGCAGTTTTGATGATGCAAAATCAGCATGAGATATGTTGGCCAAAAGATACTCTACTACTCACGAATCCATGAAATATCAGTTAGTGGTTGAACTGCATCAACTCGGGCAAGAACCGAGGCAGTCCATCAATGACTACTATGATCAGCTTTGCTTCATTTGGGACCAAACTGACCTTTCTAATCCAACTTGGGCATGCTCAAAAGATGCTCAACAATATGCTGCTATTAGAGATGAATTTCGTCTCTATGAGTTCCTGATGTCACTCCACAAGGACTATGAGCCCATTCGAGGTCAGCTTCTTAATCGTTGTCCTCCTCCCTCTCTTGATACTGATGTGAATGAGTTAGTAAGAGAAGAAGCTCGCCTTGCAACTCTTCGAGCCCAAGATAATTTTAATGTTCTGGCCCTTACTCCTTCTGCTCCACCCATAGAGCAACCTCAGCACTCAGGTGATCCTTCTGACTCCAGCAATCGTCACAGACAGACCAACAAAAAGTTTGGCAACTATTGCAAGCATCCTGGCCACACTATTGAGACTTGTTACCGTCATAACAAATCTACTGCTGTAGTTGCTAATATTGAGTCTACTCTGCCCATGCCTCCCATTTCAATTAAGTCCCAGTCTTCTTAATCCACTATCAACCTCTCACCTACTAAACTAAAGGAGATTATAGCTCAGGTTGTTCGTATGGCTGGTAATGCATCTTTTTCCACTGCTCTCTCAGTTAAACCCGGTAAGTTTTAAACTTGGCTTTTTGATTCTGCCTGTTGCTATCACATGACACCTCACTCATTCTTATTCTCCAAACTTGACCCTACTCCACATCCCCTAAATATTCACATAGCTAATGGTTCCACCATGCATAGGAATAGTCTAGGTTTTGTTTCGACCTCCAACCTCTCTGTTCTTGGGGTCTACCATGTTCCTGACTTATCTTATAATTTTTGTTATATGGAAAAATTAGCTGAACTAGGTTATCACCTTATTTGTGACTATTCTAGGTGTATTATGCAGGATCTAAGGACGGGGCAAGAGCTTGGGACCGGCCCTAGAGTTGGGCGTATGTTTCTCATGGACAATCTTCATCTTCCACTTGTTGCTCCGGTGTCTGTTGCTGCTGCTACCGCTGCGGTGTCTTCCTTACCCTTTCTCTCACTTTGGCACTCTCGTCTTGGTCATGCACCTTCTTCTCGGGTACAACAATTAGCTTTTAAGGGTCTGTTAGGTTTTGTGACCAAAGACAATTTTTTTTGTACTTCATGCTAGTTAGGAAAACAGCCAGCTTTACCTTTTAGTAATAGTGACTCTGTTTCTAATAGTATTTTTGAGTTAATTCATTTTGATGTTTGGGGACCTTCTCCTGTTGCTAGTATTGGTAGATCTCGATATTTTGTTGTTTTTATCGATGATTATTCTCGTTACAGTTGGATATTTCCTATGAAATCTCGTTCTAAAATTTTGCCAATATACAGTAACTTTGTAAAAATGGTTAAAACCCAATTCTCCAAAAGAATCAAAAAATTTCGTTCTAATAATGCTCTTGAATATACTCAATATGCTTTTCAAGCTCTGTTACACTCATATGGCACTGTACATCATCTAACTTGTCCAGGTACCTCTCAGCAAAATGGTCGAGCCGAACGAAAACTTCGTCATATTCTTGACAATGTTTGTACTCTTCTTCTTTCTGCCAAGATTCCTCCCTCATTCTGGGGTGAAGCTGCTCTTCATGCTATTCACACTATGAACCGCATTCCAAGCACTGTCATCCATAATCAAACTCCGTATGAGCGCCTCTTTGGGTCACCCCCTGACTATCATCACCTTCGCTCCTTTGGATTTTCTAGTTTCGTTCTTCTTCAATCTCATGAGCACAACAAACTTGACCCTCGATCTAGACTTTGCTGTTTCCTTGGTTATGGCGAAACACAAAAGGGGTATCGGTGTTATGATCCTGTCTCTCATCGTCTTCATGTTTCTTGTAATGTTGTCTTCTGGGAACACCACTTGTTTGTTAAACTCTCTCATTTTCGTTCTTCCCTTACTACCTCATTTGTACTTGAAGTCTTTCCAAAGGAGTCTCATGGTCCTTCTCCAAATCCTCTTGATCCTCCTTTGGACTTCTCTATTCAACCTCCAGATCCTTTTGATGCCTATTTTAGACAGGTTGAAGATGAACAGATTGATGACAAGCTACCCCAACTTGAGCTTGGGTCCCCTGCTCCTGCTTCGCCTGAAGATCCTCCACAAGACCTTCCACCTCCACAAGACATTCCACCTCGTCACTCAACCCGGGTAAGATCCATTTCTACACATTTACTTGATTATCATTGTTACACTACACTTGCTACACTCCACGAGACTCAAACCTATCGTGAGGCCTCCACTGACCCTTTATGGCAGATTACAATGAAGAGGAACTTGATGCATTAACCAAAAACCATACTTGGGACCTGGTTACTCTCCCTCCTAGACAGTCTGTGGTTGGTTGCAAGTGGATCTACAAGATTAAGACTCACTCATATGGGTCCATTGAGCGTTATAAGGCTCATCTTGTTGCAAAATGTTTTACACAGGAGTATAGGATTGATTATGAACAGACTTTTGCTCCAGTTGCTCGCATCTCATTTGTTCGTGCCTTCCTAGCTGTTGCTGCTGCTAGAAAATGTGATCTTTTTCAGATGGATGTTAAATGCATTCCTTAATGGCGATTTGAGTGAAGAAGTTTACATGCAACCTCCTCTAGGTCTCTCCATTGAATCAAACAAGGTTTGCCACCTTCGATGTGCACTGTATGGTCTTAAACAAGCTCCTCGAGCCTGGTTTGCAAAATTAAGCTCTACCATCTTTCGCTTGGGTTACACTGCCAGTTCTTATGATGCTACCTTATTTCTTCATCGTACTAATAAAGACACCATTCTACTTCTTGTCTATGTAGATGATATGATCATAACTGGTGATGACCTTAGTGGCATACAAGAACTCAAGGATTTTCTCAGTTAGCAGTTTGAGATGAAAGATCTTGGACACCTTAGCTATTTCTAGGGTCTTGAAATCACTCGTTCCTCAGATGGTCTTTATATTACTCAAGCCAAGTATGTCTTTGACCTTTAGTCTTGTGCTGGACTCACTGACAGCAAGACTGTAATACCCCACATAATTTTTATTTTAGAGTTTTCTTTAAAATATAATTGTTGGGCTATAGGCTTTCTTTTAATTGTTATTGCAGCCCACTACCCACTAAGCCCACATCTTATAATACAAGCTACAGAATAGAGGAAGAGATAGTCAGGGTTTTATCTAAGAGGCTAAGAGGCTAAGAGGTGTTTTCCTTGGAGTTAGAGCACATACAATTGAAGAGACAATTAGATTGTTCAAGGTAAGATTTCTCTCAATTAGAAACAAGAAAAAAATTAGAATTTTATTAGATTATTTAGAAATTTGATTTTGATCCTAAAATTTATATTCTAACGTTTAGATTTTCCGCTGGATTAGATATTAGATTTGAGCCAGTGGGATTTCACGAATCAATATTTTTTTTTTTTTAAGTCTTCCATTGGATTTGTACATATAATCCTTCTGTTGGATTTGTGTGTGTGTATATATATATATATATATATATATATATATATATATATATATATAAAGGTTAAAGAAGAAGTCAACGAAAATGGCTATTGTTCTTCTGTTGAATTTGTAATATATATATATATAAAGGTTAAAGAAGAAGTCAACGAAAGTGGCTATTGTTCTTCTGTTGAATTTGTATGCATATATATATATATATATATATATATATATATTGGTTGAATAAGAAGTCAAAGAAGGTGGCTATTGTTCTTTAGTTGGATTTGTATATATATATATATATATATATATATATACATAATGAATAGAAGAAGTCAAATATTTCGGCTATGGTTTCTTTGCCTCTGGGACTTATGCTATGCCGTGTTATATATATATACATATTAGGATATTAGGATAGTTGTAAAGTTTTCTATGGTAGATATATATATAATATGGCTTATTTGGGGTTATGTATATTAACTTAAACTCTAAAACTTTAGCTGCTGCCTTTGCGTTCTGATAAATTCAAGGAAAACACATATTATTTTTGGGTAGAGATACTTTGCATTAGTGTTATCATTAGTTCAGCAAAGTATTTTACTAGTGAGTCAATTTTTATAGTTTAGTAAAATTTATATTTTGTAGAGGATATTGAGTAATTTTCATAATTGATTATAGGTCCGATTTAAGAGTGTCTTGAGGCTCTTTGGAGATTATTTTGGCTGGACTTTTAGAGTGATTTGAGTACGGTAAGTAATTATGCATAATATGCACAAGTTTTGTTCTTTAGGTTCTTAGAAGTTAAAGATTATCAAAGTTATATTTTTAAGCTTACATTTTTTTAGAAGTTTATCAAAAAGCATTTTTACACTATTGAAAGAGAAATTTTTAATTGGCTTTTAAATAATGTTTTAAAAGAAATTTCAAATTTTAAATAACGATTTGAATGTCCAAAACCCATTTAAAAGAAGATTTTTAACTAAACTATTTTATGAAAATAATTGAGTTTCAAAGTAAGTTTTCTAAAAAGATTTTTGTTCTTTAAATTGTTTCAAACCAACGATTTCGAAATCATATTCTTGTTTTTCAAATGGTATTTAAGACGTTCCTTTTAGCAAACTGGATTTTCAAACTTATTCAAGAATTGTAAAAACATTTATATAAACTCTTCAGTTCATATTCGTTCCATAAGAGAGTCAAGCACCTTTTGATTTATGTTTCAATTTGACATGGTGATATTCAATATATCTTTATTGTTGGAACAATTGTTAATATTGAAAAAAAAAATTATTATATGTTGTATAAACTTTATTGTTTGTGATATGTGACTCAAAATGAGTGTTTTTTTAGAATTGATAAGATATATATGTGTAAATCCGTTCATAGGATTGTATGTGAAAATATGTGTTGATCCCTCACTAGCAGGGGTTAGATGTTGGTATCCGCTCACAGGATTGTATGTGAGAATATGTGATGTGTATATGTGACACTGTGCCCTGATCAATTATTTGTATGTGTTTCCAAAACACTTTAAGATATGATTATATGTGTATTAAGTGATTCTTTACATGTTTTGAAAACTATATTGGATATTTTGAGTGAAATTGTGAAATCAAACTCGTGCTTTGCTTGACTCTATTCCGTTGTGTATTCTGTATAATTACTTACTAGATGTGTGGCTCACCCCATCAATTAATATTTTCAGATTAAAGTATAGTTGGGAATTAGAACCTTTGGACCGCTTGTGGGGTGCAAGGTAGAGCGTGGAAGTTGTAGGCGGCTTCAGTGTTACTTGAAGACTCATTAAATTTTAGTTACCTTTGTTTTGTAGTTCACATTTTATATAGTGAAGTTTATTTTCAATTTGTGGAGTTTTGAAAAGCTTATTAGTTATTATTATTTTTATTTTCCGCTTAGACTTCACAATATTTTGGAGATTATTATTGAAATTGTGGATTTTGTTTATTATAAGAGGTTTATCAGAAGCATTGTTTATTTGGAGTTTTATTGAATTAAGTTTAAATAAATTATGTTTATTGAGCTAAGTAAGGTTAGCAAGTTAATCAGGTATCTAATTTCATGTTTCATGGATTTGGGTCCTGACAAAGAGTGTTGACACCCCAGTTGAGTTTAATGCGCATCTGACTCCCTCGGGGGGGGGGGGGGGGGGAACTATTGTCTAATCCTTCTCTTTGCAGACGATTGGTTGACAGCCTGGTCTATCTCACAGTTACTCGTCCAGACATTTCCTATGCTGTTCATCAGGTCAGCCAGTATTTGTCTACACCACGGTCGACTCACTATGCTGTTGTTCTACATATTCTTCGATACTTGAAGGGCACTCTCTTCCATGCCTTTTTCTGCTCAGCTCAGTCTCCTCTTGTACTCCGTGCATTCTCTGATGCTGATTGGGCGGGAGATCTCACTGATCGTACGTCCACCACTGGCTATTGTTTTCTCCTTGGCTCTTCCTTGATTTCTTGGCGAAGTAAGAAACAAACTTTTGTGGCCCGCTCCAGTACTGAAGCAGAATATCGTGCTCTTGGTGATACCACATCTGAGCTTCTTTGGTTATGATGGCTTCTTAAGGATTTAGGTGTGTCTACATCCTCTGTTACTCCCCTTTATTGTGATAATCAGAGTGCCATTCACATTGCTCACAATGATATCTTCCATGAACGGACTAAACATATCGAGATTGATTGTCATTTTACCTGTTATCATCTTGCTCATAGTGCTCTTAAACTTTTATCCGTCTCCTCCAAAGATCAACTTGCAGACATCTTCACTAAGTCCCATCCTAAGGGACGCCTTCATGACTTAGTTGACAACCTCAAGCTGGTTTCACATCCACCTTGAGTTTGAGGGGGGCTGTTAACATATGCATAGTATTGTGGGCTTAGCCCAACTAGGTTACTTACTTGTATAGTACACATTGTACTACACTCTTACTTAACTGCACTCTATTTACTTGTACAACACTCGTATGCCTCCTATATAAAGACACTCATGTATATTGTTTCAGTAAGAAATACAATACTATTAAATTTAGTATTTCTAACAGGGCAGATTGGAATTCTTAGAGTCTTTCTAACATGTCTTGATATATCATTGATAGGGGTATGTGGGTTTTATTTATACGTGCTGCATTGCGATTGCTCCAAATAATCCATGCAACATAGGCAAAGCATTCAACTAGGTTGTGTTCCTTATAATTTAACACACCTGTCCATAAATCCCTGAAATCCACAAAATGAGATGTTAGCTGATTCCTGAAACACTGCTCTTCCCACCAGATTTCTTTAAGCGGTTGGTAACCCCATATTGCGCAGACTGTATCCTCTGTTTTACTTTGGCATCTCTCACAGATAGAATTCTGAGTGACCTTCCTTATAAATAGATTCTTCTTTGTTGGTAGGGACTCACGAAAGGCACACCAAATAAAGTGTTTGACTTTATTAGGCACATTCAGGGTCCATATATTGCTTCCAGGATGTGCTGTTTGCCGCTGGGTCTAAAGTACCAGGTACAAGTGACGTTGCATGTGTTGACAAGAGCTTGTATGCACTTTTCATGGAATATTTTCCAAAGTGAGTTTCTACCCAAATTAGTGTGTCTTTTCCCCTTCGCGAGCTTAATGGAATGCTTAGGATAACTTGAGCTTCGTGAGGGAGGAAGTCATCCTGAACTCGGTCTAATATCCAGTTTGGCCTTTCTTCGTTGATAAGTGCACACACTTACGCATCACTAGGAAAACTTTTTTTGTGGTGAGACAATACTACTTAAGTGTTTGGTAGGCAACCACTTGTCCCCATGGATCCGAACCGTTCTTCCATCTCCAATACGCCATATTGCCCCCATACGTATACACTCCCTGGCTATCAACATGCTCTGCCATGCATATGAGCTATTAGTTTTCACCTCACTGTTCAGTACTGAGCAGTTTGGAAAAAAATTTGCTTTGAAAACTTTGTGAAAAAGGGACTCGGGGTTATGAATGAGGCACCATAGTTGTTTTCCGAGCATTGCTAGATTAAAATTTTTAATATCCTTGAAGCCCAAACCTCCTTGGTTCTTTGGTAGACAAAGCTTATTCCAAGCAAGCCAATGAATTTTCCTTTTATATCCTTTGTATCCCCACCAAAATTTACGGATCATTGCTTCAATGTCTTTGCACAGACTGTTGGGTATTTTAAAGCAACCCATTGTAAATGTTGGCATGGCTTGTAGGACTACTTTGATAAGGACTTCACGACCTGCTTGGGATAAAAGTTTTTCTTTCCACCCCTGTATTTTATGCCAAATTCTTTCCCTTAGATAACTAAAACTTTTTTACCCTCTCCCCACAAAGGAGGGAAGTCTTAGATACTTTTCATACTGAGTTACTATTGCCACCCGAAGCATTTCTTTTATTCTTTCCTTGGCATTGTGATCCATATTTGTGTTGAAGAAGAGAAGCATTTTTCCTTGATTAATCTATTAGCCTAAGGCTTGCTGGTACATATCAAGGATATCCAACACCGATCTGCACTCTTGTTCATTTGCTCTACAAAAAAGCAAACTATCGTCGGCAAAAAATAGGTGTGAACTTTTGGCCTATCTCTGCATAAGGAGGCCCCATGTATCTTTCCCAAATGCTTATCCTATTTTATTAGGGAGTGAAGGCCCTCTACACATATCAAAATTAAGTAAGGTGATAGAGGGTCTTCTTGGCGGAGTCCTCTACTAGGCTGGATCAAACCATGAGGTTCCCCATTAAGCATTATAGAAAAATAAGCTAATTAACGGATACAACAGTTGATTAGAGATATCCATTTAATTGCAAACCCCATTTTTTCCATTACTTTTTCAAGGTAATCCAATTTGACTTTATCATATGCCTTACTCATGTCTAGTTTTAGGCCATGAATATAATTTTTCCTTTTCTTTTATTTTTGAGGTGGTGGAGAGTTTCAAATGCTATCGGTGATGAGGCGATCAGACATGAATGCACTCTGGGATTCTGAGATTAGTTTAGGTAGGACTTTTTTGAGGCAGTTGGCAATAGCTTCTGAAATGATTTTATATATAAAATTGCAAAGGCTAATGGGGCGAAAATCTTTTGGGCTTTCAAGAGGTTTTACTTTAGAGATGAGGAATATAAATGTGTGGTTTATGTTTGATGGCATAATTCCAATGTTAAGAACAGATAAGGTAGCATTAACTACATCGGGACCAACAGTGTTCCAATAAGTTTTATAAAAGAGAGGGGGCATACGTTCGGTCCTGGGGCAGTCAAATCCTTTATTTGTTTTAGGGCTTGTTCAACTTTTAATGCTGTGGAAACTCTGGTTAGCTCCTCATTCATCTGATCTGTCACCATCGCCTTTATCACTTGTAATATCGGATCAAAGTTGGAAGTGGCTGTTGACTGGAAAAGTTTGTTGAAGTGGTCAGTTAAAGCCTTTCCAATGTTTTGCTCCTCCTCTAATGTTGACCCATCATCTATAACCAATATCAAGATGTAGTTTCTCCTATTTCTTTGGTTTTCTCGAATGTGGAAGTAACTCATATTGAGGTCCCCTGCTTTTAGCCATTCCACTCGTGATCTTCGATGCCATAAACAGTCTTCTTTCGCCATTAGATCATAGACCTCCTCCCTTACGGTTTAAACCTGATCATGGTTGATACTAGACATAGATAAAGCTTCTGCCTGGGCCATGAGTTTTTTCTTCTGTTGTAGTAACTGTCATGTATTCCCGAAAGATAACTTACTCCAAGTCTATAGCGAGGAGCAGAATGTGTCTACTTTCCTAGCAAGTATTTCCATTGGATTACCCATTGCATGTCTTCCCCAAGCATTTTTCACTACCCCTTCCCACCCTGCATCTTTCATCCACACCACCTTAAAATGAAAAGGCTTTCCTTTTCTATAGAATCTCGCATTCTCATCGTTCGAGCAAATCCACAATCGGCAGTGATCAAAGAGGGAGCTTGAGATGTGATGTACGCAAACCGATGGAAACATTTGGGACTAGGGTATGGTAGCCACCCCTCTGTCAAGCCTGATCCATGTCACCTCAGCCTCATATTGATTGTTACACCAAGTAAAGGATGCACCCACATAGCCTAAATCATTTTAACCACAGAAATCTAATACCTCTTTGAAATCCACCATCTACCTTTCTTTCCGTGGTGCATCACCCATCTTTTCTTCAGCTTTAGTTATTTCGTTAAAATCACTAATGCACAACCATGGAAGATTCATTTTGAGACTTAGGGTGCGTTTGTTTTAACAGTAAAGCAATTCTGGAAAATATTTTCAGGAAAAGAAAATATTTTCGGGAAAATAAAATATTTTTAGGTATTTGGTAACATTATAAAAAATATTTTGAAAAATATTTTCTGGTGTTTGGTTGTCATCTTGAAAATATTATAGAAAATGCATTTTGTATTTGTTGCTCACATTTTCTCACATTTTCTTGGCTTCCAAACAAATATCATGAACAACAAAACCCAAAAAAAAAAAAAAACTCATCAAATTTTCTTAATACAGCTCAACAAAACCCAAAAATAAAAACAAGCTCATCATCAATTTTTCTCTAACAAATCAACAAAACCCAAATCGGTCAGAGAAGAACGACGACAGAGAGAGAGAGAGAGGCTACTGGTGATGGCGAAGGGGAGATCTTGCCGGCGCGGCCCGGCGAAGGCGAAGGCGAAGGCGAGATCGTGATCGACGATGGCAACTGGGTTCGACGAAGAGAGAGGCGAAGGCGCGATCTCGCCGGGACTTGGTTCGGCGACTGGGTTCGACGAAGAGAGAAGCGAAGGCGCGACTCGCCGGGACTGGGTTCGGCGACTGGGTTCGACGAAGAGAGAAGCGAAGGCGCGACTCGCCGGCGCGGGTTGGGGCGCGACTCGCTCTCTCTACTCTCTCTTCGTGCTCTCTCTCTCTCTCTTCGTGCTCTCTCTCTCTCTCTTCATGCTCTGTCTCTCAATTTTCTGGAAAATTCCTATTTGAAGGTAAAATAGACATGGAATTCATTTTACGGGTGGGGAGGGTTGATTTTACGGTCAACTGATTTCATTTTCCGTTTGACTAAATTTTCAGGTGTTGCCAAACACCCGCAAATGCTGAAAATATTTTTTCGGAAGTGATTTATTGTCAAAACAAACGGACCCTTAGATGTTTTAGCAGTGCCCAAGAGTGTTCCCGGCTTTCGATTACCAGGTTTCCATAAAAACCCGTGAACTGCCAGGCGACATCCACTCTTGGGTTAACTACTGCATCAATGTGCGATGGTGACGAGTCCAAGATGTGTAAGTCAGTCCCTTTTTTCCAGTATAAGGCTAACCCACCCCCTGTGTTGAGTCTTGGTACTATGTGCACATTGTCCAGTCCGAACTTGGACCGAAGATTTTTGAGGAAGCTTTCTTTTGATCTTGCTTTCATTAGGAATATGATAGTGGGTGATTGTTTCTTCACCATCTCGGTGAGTTCAAGAACTGCGCGTGCCTGCCCCAAGCCATGACAATTCCAACTTATGCAATTCATGGTGACCGGCAAGGCTGGATGTCAGCCTCCACCGTTTTGGTTTGCTCCGATTTTTCTTCATCCTTTACTACTTACCTCTTCATAGGTCTATTGTCTTCATGGTGTAAAGGTGCTCTTCTAGGTTCTGCCTCCAACATTAATACCTCTTGTGGGGCTTCTTTTTTAGATCGGGTTATTCTCACCCAAGTGGACTTTGATGGTTTTGTGTTCTGTGGGCCTTCTGTTTTCGGAATGGGCTTTATTTTTGGCTCAGTAGTCCGTATGGCTAGTTGACTTGGTTGGACTGGGCCTTTGCTAATTTTGGAAACCTCATTAATTTCGGACACCTCATTAATAGTGCCATTATCGGAATAAATGCCAATATCTGAGTAGAGAGGGTATCAATATTTGTCTTTGTAACCATTTCCTTAATGGCTTCCTGATGATTTGCTTGTAACGATTCCCTGTAATTATTGTCATTAATGATGCCTGCTGTCACCAACAATCTGAAATGGTTGTCTTGTTTGCCTCTTCATCAGAAACTGTGGTTTGGATGTCTGTTGTCACTGGCATGCATGTCTGTGGAGTTTTTTTTTTTTTTTTTTTTTTTTTGGTGGGGTCGACCTATGATATTTGGGTTTAAAGCCTAGGAAAGTGATGGATGTTTTTCTAGTGGATAGTACGACTTTTGCTCTCGTCCAGTTGCCAAAATGTTGATCTTTCTTTTGTAGGAAACCTTTGCTTCTAAGCCATTTTTTGCAATCTCGGTCATCATGGGAGACAAAGCCACACAAGTAGCAAAAATTTGGAAGCCATTCATATCTCAGAGTCGCCCATCCTATGACTTTTCCTTCCGACCAAGTTTTTCAAACTTGGCTGAGAGGTTTGGAGATGTCAACCCGAACATGGACCCGTAGGTAGCTTCCCTTCCCTCCTTCTTCTTCTGAGTCGGTCATATGGAGAAGAGTCCCCAGAGAGTTGCCAATAGAATCTCAAGTCTCAGGGTTTAAGCAATGGATCGGTAAGTCGTGAATCTGGATCCAGAAAGTAATGTATTTGAATTCTAGTGTTGAGACCAGGACATTTTCCACCACCATTTCAAACACCACAAGGTGTTTGTCGTATGTCGAAGGCTCGTGCTCAATGTCTCTGTCGAGATCGTATTCATCTTCAAATTTGAAGAAGAGGATATTGTCTTCCATGTCATTGATCTGAACTTCTTTTTCTAATCTCCACAACAGGCGGAACGTTCGGGCTACTGACTCAATGTTAACCACTCGATTGGTTAGGAACACTGCTGCCAGAATATATCTGAGAGAGATTTCATCCTTTGGATACGATACTCCTATTTCTTCGGCTTCAGACAGGGAGAGTTTGTTCCATAAATCGTCAAGAGAATCCATGGAATATTTTGGTACAAGTAGTGAGAAATATGGGGAAAGGAGGTGGAGGACAATGGTTTGCGTAGACCCTACCAGTCACTAGTAACTAGAGGGGACAAGGAAACTTGTACAGAGAAAAGGACAGAAAAGCTCCACTGAGAGACTCAAATAGCGACCGGAATATTTTTTTTTCTTAGAGTTTTTAGAGTACTCTACTCCCAAATATTTCTGAGTTCAAAAATTAGAAGGAGAAAAGTTAACATTCGAGTATAAATTCCATTATCACGTTCATTAAACAAGGGAGTTAGCCTTCAGCCGGTTCATTAAAAAATGATGTTTAGTATCTATTTATATAAAATTAGTCGCAAACCCGTACGATGCACAAGAAAGTTCTTAGAGGATAGGGTTAACCTACATGGTGGAGTTATACCATGGCTACCAAAGTTTGTTCCTAAGGTTGGACTCAAAACTATCAAAAATAGAATTTTGAGCTTTTCAGGTGCCAATATTTTAGAGCATCTTGCTAGCTCTTTCATTGAGGCAAAATAATCAAGTGAAGATTATGAAATACAATGCCTAAAAATGAGTGTAAATATTAAAGTATGTAAATGCAGAACTGAAATAGGAAGGAAAATTTTATAACATGTTCCCAATTTTTCTGAAGTTCCAAAAGATGTTGATAATATGTGAGACACTTAGCATGATGTACAACAACTAACTTTCTTTTATCAAGGCCTTTGTTTTAATAATGCCAATCACTTCAAAGAAAAATATGTCATTTGTGAGATATAGAAAAAGATGACCATAAGTTAGGTTAAATAACATAGACCAAAGTCTGAAATTTGCTATAGCAAAAACTTAGGTGCCAAATCTATTTTACTTGGTACTATTAAGCAATGACCATTCACCAATTTAAACTCTAGCATCAAGATTGATGCAACCAACATTTAAAATGGAAATTTGACTTTATGTTTCTACCGTATTAGAATCTACTTACAAACCACTCTAAGACAATTTCTTTCAAATCAAGGATTTCATGAACAATTTGCAATTATGATTGAAGATAATATGACTAAACAACATCAAGATATAATATATACTGATATATACAAATAACAAAGAAACTGAAATTTAGCTCCACAAATAAAACCAAATTTGGTTACCAAATAGAAAAGTAGATGTGCGAGACCAAAGTGATTGCAAAGGTATTTTAAAAACATAGCCAAGTAAGGGATAGAGACTTTAGAGTACCTTGGTGTCATTGTCATTGTTGCTAGTGTTGATGCTTGGATAGGTTGTGAGTATAGCTCATGATCCATTGTAGCATCCAGACTCATTTTAATCACAAATACAAACATAAAAGCTACTTAAAAATCAAATAGATGAACCACACTACAATGAAAAGTCAAATTCTCAAACTTTGATGGTAATTTTACAAACACAAATTGAATTCTAACTTTGTAATTCAAGAATAATATCAATAAAAATTCATATTCACATTTTTTTTTTACTTTTTATTTATAATTGCCAAAAATGTAAAAGGTTTTCCCAAACTGCAAAATTTTGTCAGAGTTAACAAATTTTATATACCTAGTGGAAACCCTTGGTTCTTCATGATCACTGAAAAAGTTTATTATTTACTACCTTCATGAACAAAGAATATTCAATTAAATGTCATCAATTTGTTATAAGATATGCTTGTTTAGTTATGACAAAGCCAATTTTTACAATTAGGAAAATCAAAACACAAAAGCTTCTTTTAGCCAAAAATTGTTATTTATGTATAAATATATTTTTTGGCTTGTGGCAAATCCAAGCTTCTTTTTAATTGAAATGCTCCACACTAATCTCAAAAAGATTTAAATACAAAAGCTGCTGCTCTTGGCATAATAAGTGGAACTTTTAAATTACATTAACACTTATCTTAAATAAGTAGGTTACTGAATTAAATAAATTCTGCTCAGTTCAAGATACACCAGCAATTTTTATAATGAGGCTAAACTGTCTGCTATACAAAAGCTAATTGGAAATTATGTTTCAAACAAAACATATGTATGCACATTTATGTTACCAATATCAACATGTAATACAAAGTTTAAAGAAAATCAAACCAACCCATCAACAAAAAAGTAAATAATCGCTATGTTTTTTCTAGAACAATTAGGTAAACAGCCATTTCACTATTTCAGTAATGATGAAAATTTTTCTATCAGATTATCCTAAATACTTACTCTAAAGCTTCCTTCTATCATAGTGATTTACATATTCAAATGGCTTGTTAAATCCTCTTCACTAATTCAAAACTAAGGCATCCAAACCTGTCATGATCGCCACATTTCAGATAAGTACAGGCCTTAAATTTATTTAATAAAAATATGCACTTTTTCTCCCACAAAAGGTTAAACACTCCTAGATATAACCAAAGGGCTAAAGACTTTTCAATTTGATCTAACCAATCAAATCCAACACCTCTTAGCAAAAAAATTTATATCAATTGTATCCATCACCTATTTGGTCCCTCAAAATAAATACAAGTTATAGAAAACAAAAAATTTTCTAGCATGACATACTTTGCAAAACATAAAAAACATGTAAAATCTACTTTTTCTTCTTTGTATTTTCTTTTAATTCCAGAACCCATCATAAAATTAAAAACAAAATTTATTTTTTAAAAGGGAAATACAAATCAATTATTGGTATATCTTTGAATCTGTGACCTTTACCTACCACACCATATCAAATGATTCATAATCCAAAAACACATGCTTAGGCATCCCTGACAATGAACACCTTTCTATCTTGCTGTGATCAAATCAAGCCTACTTCATTTAGTAAAAGCTGAAATTTACGATTAGCACACATGTTTCCACCATCCCACCCCATGACAGTTTAAAATCCAACATAGATTGCTTAATGTGTAGGTCACGCTTTTAGACTCAAACTCAATACGCTATAATGTGGGGTTGATTCTGATGCCAAAACCCATATCCCCAATCCTGTAGTAAAATTTGATATATTGAAAGGAACCAAAATTGAGGGAGAACCTATATTAGGGTTTCAAATATTGATAATAACCAATTTTAAATCAAAACAAAATCTGAACCAATTTCTTAAATCAAAACCAAACAAAATAGCCAAACCTAAATCCTATTAAACATCCAAAATTAATATAAAAGATTTTACTTGTAGCCATTCCAGCAGTTTGATGTTAGGTTTACTTTCACTTTCTTCAATTGAAGCTTACCGTCGTCGGGAAAGAGAGAAAGCTTTGTGTCTAGGTTTTCCATTTTTGGGTTCTTGTGTATGGGTCTTGCAGTGTTTGTTGGGTTGAGTTTGTGTTTGCGTTTGAAGGAGAGACAGAGAGTCAGAGACTGAGAAATAGGGTTTTGTATCGGCATCTATTTAGGAGTTGAAGAGAGTAAATTTTATTGGGATTGTTTGGGGAGAAATAGTTGAGGGTTTTAGTTTTTTCTTTAATAGTTTTTTTTTTAAAAAAATAATGCTAATGTGTAAAAATATGGGAGCTTCAAAGATTTCGATTATATATATATATATATATATATATATATATATAGATGTGGGATATCAATTTCTCTTTTCGATCGCGAGCTAACATCTAGTAATTAGTACTACTTCCTTATCATCATTTTGTTAATAAAATATTTGACAGAATAAAGTTCATGATAATAAGTTCTGAAACAAATAATATCTTGAAAAAATACCTACAATAACTAACTGATAATAATAATAATAAAAAAGATCTTCCACACCATCGATCGTCTTAAACAAGGTTTATCCTAGAAAATAATCAGTAGTAGTGAGTATAATTTTCTTTCAATAATTTAGACTGCTTTTCATTGCTTTCGCTTTCCCTAGTATAAAGAGCCAAGACAAGTGAGTGTTTTGGTAGGCTCAAAGTTTTCAAATGTGGCCAATGTTGAAGACTTAAAAGAGCAGATATATATGAACGTCTAGCAGGCGCAAAACTCCAAGAGCATCATAACCCAATGAAAGGAGGTGCGCCCATGAACCATAATTTCTGTGTGATTGACGTAAGAGATGATGAAAGCAAAGAAAGTGAGAACAAAAAAGAAAGGTACCCCATGAAGGAAAAATTCTGGTTTTGCATCTCATGCAAAACCCGCAGCGGAAGCGACGAACAAGGGTCTATTTCATTCATGATTGATAACGTGCACTACATAAATTTCAGAATTTAAGAACAAGATAGCGTACCTTGGTGTGGAGAAATTCAAAACAAAGATTAGAAGCACTTGGGAACACTTTTAATCTTCACTCCAATTCCACTTTACGCCCAAGATGTGTGGTCTCTCAATCAGTTTTTCAAAGGGAGAATGAAAGTGTGTCTCACACTCTCTTACACACCGTTTCTTTTTCTTTTCTAATTTCTTCTTCTCATAAAAAAATTATGTACGTTTCTCCCTTTATAACTAACTGATTATCTAATTGGGCTGGCCTATTGGGCCTTTCCAATTGGGCTTTAGTGTGTGGCTTGGAGTGGGACCAAAATGGACCAATAAGACACTAGCTCCAATGGGCCTTGGGCTTTCCCGTCAACTCTTGACAAGTCCAAAGTTACCATTAATTATATTTAATACCACTATATAAATATAATTGCACTCTAGGCCTTTTTAATAAATTATATCCCAACACTTTATTATACACGTAACCCCTTCATAAAATATTCGTAGTAACACAAAGTCATAAACGTAGACTGCCACTTTGTAAATTACTACATCTTATCCTTGAGTACCCGGTTTAATTCTTTAAAGTTATTCATTATATATTTATGAAATCCAATTTCATAAATATATACTTTAGTAATTTCTTACTAAAGTGGTTAGGCCTAACTCTCTGAATAACTGAACTCATTAAACTTATCTCAAGGGAATATTTTATATCTCCATCAAGAGACTATGAATTCCATCTTGAGAATATATGTTCCATCAACACTAAATGTGGCTGCCCAACATACTGAGGTTTTGACCGTCACTTCAGGTCTCACTCCTAATATATCAAAGCAACCTACACTTCATGATCAGGTTCATTATTCTCTCAGGATTAAGAGTTCATGCAAATAGAAGTCGTGAGATTTATTATTCATTTGACAGTCGTTAGAAGAATAATAAATCTCACAGCGGTCCAGTTCAATATGTCTTAACTCTTAAAACATATCAACATATCAACTAGAAGTTTCCACTTCCATGATCAAGACAAATCATCTTAGTTGACACGTTATAGTCTTCGCAAATGAAATGCCCAATTTCATCACCGACTACGAACTATAAATTCTGAGTTTACAAAGAACTTGTGATTTACATCTTCTGTGACTTTTCACATAAATCACATACAATGCATCTCATGGACTACATGATAATGTCCAATATTCATATTACCATTATTTTAGATAATAATAAAATAACTTTAACAAACACAATATTAAGTCATACATCATGTCATACATAATATCATACATAGCATCATACAATAAGATTTAAGGGCACTAATCCTAACAATCTCCCACTTGCCCTAAAGACTATTGTGCACTAATCTAACTCCCATTCCCTCCAAATGTGACTCGAAAGTCCTTTGAGGTAAGGCTTTGGTAAAAGGATCTGCTAGATTATTTGCACTTTCAATCTTTGCTACCACAACATCTCCACGAGCAACAATGTCTCGAATGATATGGTACTTCCTCTCAATGTGCTTTCCTTTCTTGTGATTCCTTGGATCTTTGGATTGTGCAACCGCTCCACTATTGTCGCAAAACAATGTGATGGGAAGTTGCTCCATTCTTACAACACCAAGATCAGAAAGGAATTTCTTGAGCCAAACAGCCTCCTTTGCTGCTTCACAAGCAGCAACGTACTCGGCTTCCATGGTGGAGTCCGCAATACAAGATTGCTTAACGCTCCTCTAACTTATGGCTCCACCTCCCAAGGTGAAAACACATCCTGAAGTGGATTTTCTGAAATCTAGATCTGACTGAAAGTCTGAATCTGTATAGCCAATGGGAATCAAATCCTCACTATGGTAAACAAGCATATAATCTCTCGTTCTCCTAAGATACTTGAGAATATGCTTTACAGCTTGCCAATGTTTTGGTCCTGGATTTGATTGATATCGGCTGACCATGCCAACTGAATAACAAATATCTGGTCTAGTACAAAGCATGGCATACATGAGACTTCCCACTGCAGAAGCATAAGAAACTTGTCTCATCATATTTTCTTCCTCTTGAGTCTTAGGCCTTTGGTCATCAGACAGAAGAACTCCATGTGTAAAAGGAAGCAATCCTTTCTTGGAGTTTTGCATGCTAAACCGTTCTAGAACCTTATCTATATATCCAGCTTGTGATAAGCCTAACATCTTATTCTTGCGATCTCGCCAAAGCTTGATCCCTAGAATAAAGTTAGCCTCACCCAAGTCCTTCATATCAAATTGGCTTGACAACCAAACTTTAACCAATGACATTACCCCTACATCATTCCCAATGAGTAGAATATCATCAACATAAAGCACTAGGAACATTACTACTTTGTCTCGATGTCTTTTGTACACACATGGTTCATCAAGATTTTGTTCAAAACCAAATGACTTGATTGCTTGATCAAATCTGATGTTCCATGACCTAGATGCTTGTTTAAGTCCATAAATGGACCTATTCAACTTGCATACCATATGCTCTTGGTTCTTTGCTATGAAACCTTCTGGTTGCAACATGTATATTTCTTCTTCAAGATTGCCATTAAGAAATGCAGTCTTGACATCCATTTGCCAAATCTCATAATCATAATGAGCAGCAACAGATAAGAGAATTCTGATAGATTTAAGCATGGCTACTGGCGAAAAGGTTTCATCATAATCAATACCTTCTTTTTGTGTATAGCCTTTCGCCACTAGTCTTGCTTTAAAGGTTTCAACCTTTCCATCTATCCCTCTCTTTCTCTTGTAAACCCATTTGCAACCAACAGGTTTAATGCCGTTAGGCGCCTTTACAAGATCCTATACATGATTTGAATTCATAGAATCCAATTCAGATATCATAGCTTGGACCCAATGATGTGCATCTATATCATTCATTGCTTCATCATAAGTGTAAGGATCCGATTCAGCCTCTTCTGAGATAGCCTCATAAGTTTCTCCCAAACCTATGAATCTTATAGGAGGCCGAATAATTCTCCCATTACGACGAGGCACCTGTGTACTAGACATCTCATGAGTAGTATCTTGTGGTGTATCTAATACAGTCACATCATCCCTAGTTTCATCCATTGGTTGTTCAACTACAGGTTCATTCATTTCAGCCAAGACAACTCTACTTCTCGGAGTAAAATTATTCATATAGTCATTTTCCAAGAATTTGGCATTTGTGCTAACAAACACTTTATTATCCTTATGACTATAGAATAAACCTCCAACTGTTCCTTTTGGATACCCTACAAAGAATACCACTTCTGTTTTAGACTATAACTTGTCAGACTTTCATTTCAACACATGTGCTGCACAACCCCAAATGTGGAGATGTCTCATACTAGGCTTACGCCCATTCCACAACTCTACAGGTGTTTTAGGAATAGACTTCGAAGGTACTAAATTCAGAAGATACATTGCAGTATTTAAGGCATATCCCCAAAAAGAAATTGGTAGAGTCGAATAACTCAACATGGACCTAACCATATCTAAAAGAGTCCTATTCCTTCTTTCTGCTACACCATTTTGTTGTGGAGTTCCAGGTGCAGTCAATTGGGATATAATCCCATTTTCAGTCAAGTAATCCTTGAAATCACCAAGAAGGTATTCGCCACCTCGATCAGATCGAATGGCCTTTATGTGTTTACCCAATTGATTTTCAACTTCAGCCCTAAACTCTTTGAACTTTTCAAAGACTTCGGACTTCCGTTTCATTAGGTACACATAACCAAATCTAGAGTAATCATCAGTGAAAGTAATGAAATACTCATAGTCACCTCTTGCTTGGATTGACATAGGACCACATACATCTGAATGTACTAGTTCTAGCAAATCTTGGGCTCTTCTACCTTTTGCATTAAAAGGTCGTTTGGTCATCTTTCCTTCCAAACAAGATTCGCAAACTGGAAAACCATCAAAGTCCATGGGCTGTAAAAGTCCATCTTTGATTAGTCTTTGAATCATACTTGAATTAATATGACCTAAACGCAAGTGCCATAGATATGCATCACTAGTAGAAGGAAACTTTCTCTTTAATGATTTCACATGAGAGTTACTATCTAATTCAGAATTGTATAATTCATGCTTATCAGGAGTTAAAATATAAAGACCATCCACAATATTGCCAGAACAGATAAACACTTTATCCTTCTTTATTACAACATTGTCTTTCAGGATAATACAATATCCATGTTTACCTAAGTAAGTTGCAGAAATTAAGTTCCTACGAACATTAGGTACATACAAACAGTCTTCCAATATTAAAACTCTAGACTTAAAACACAAATTAAACACTCCAACAGCTTCAACTGGAATCTTGCTCCCATCAGCCAAAGTAAGAAATAGTTCTCCCTCATTCAACTTTCTGGTCTCCTAGAACCCCTGCAAAGAATTGCAGATATGATTAGTACAACCTGAATCCACACACCAGGAATCTGTTGGATTCTGTACCAAACATATTTCAAGAAGAAATGAACTTTTCATACCTTTATTCTTGGCAGCCTTGTATATTGGACAATTCCTCTTCAATGTCCTTTCTCACCACAATGGAAACACTTTCCTTTGGTTTTCTTTCCTTTGTTGGCAACCTTTAAGGCAATTTGTTTACCATCTTTCTTAGTGAAGTCCTTCTTCTTCTTCTTCTTCTTACCCTTGCCTTTCAACTTAGGTTGAGAAGTAGAAGCTTCACCCACATTGGCTTCAACACTAGAAGTACCAAGGATGTCTTCCACCGCCACTAACTCATTCATTAATTCAGACAAAGAATAAATCTTTTTGTTCATGTTATAATTGAGTCTGAATTCCTTGAATGATTCTGGTAGTGATTGGAGTATCATATCCACTTGGGATTCTCCATCAATGTCGGCACCTAAAACTTCTAATGTGTTCAGATTAGCAATCATCCTAAGACAATGCTCCCTCACTGAACTTCCTGCAGCCATTTTGGTATTATAAATTTGCCTCATGGTTTCTTGCCTTGCAGAACGGCCTTGCTCACCAAACATCTCCTTCAGACTATGCATTATGTCCGAAGCAAGTTCTACATCCTGCATTTGATGCTGTAGAACATTTGAGATAGATGCTAGGATATAGCACTTGGCCATCTCATTAGATTTCTGCCAACGATCATATCGCTGTTTTTCCTCAAGAGGAGCATCTAATGAAGGAAAGTTAGGACATGGTTGAGTAAGCACATATTTGTGCTCTTCAGCAGTAAGAACAATGTCCAAATTTCTTTTCCAATCAACATAGTTGGATCCAGTCAGTTTGTTTTGGTTAAGAATAGAAACAAGTGGGCTAAATGATGCCATGACAAAATCTGAAAATAATAAACATGAATATAATAAGTAAATTGGACATTATCAATTTAGCATAAAAACATATAATATGGAACCTTAATAAAACCATAAAATAATATATGCAACGACAACCCAATCTCATATTCAATATCCCTCAGCATAGAGTGAAAATAAAATACTATGATTGATTGAGAACTATTCTCATTATTAGTGCTATTATGATAACTCTTATCAAATACTAATATTATGCCGTTTTACATTTAGCCTCTAAGTAATAATAGTAAGAACTCAGCATAGAGGATACTAAAATACTTAGTCTAGTGTATACCATTGTCTAGAATCATGTGTAACCACATCTCATCCCTTTAACAGGCTTATTTTGTAGTACCATGATAGAACACCCTCCGCATGGAATGCAAAGCTCGAAGCTAAGACAAGGTGATTATCAAACCACTATAAACCAAGAAATTCAATCTTGTAGGACCATGAAATAAATACTCTCCGCATGGAATGCTAAGCTCGAGGCAAAGACAAAATATCTATTTCACACTACTATGAACCAACAATGGAGGCCGTGAGATCCAACCCTTGAATCTCTCTCCCACTAGATATTTTAAAATAAAGGTTTTTAAGATTAAGTCTGATAATAATGCTAGACACGCTGAAAAAATAATCCTAATCTAATTAGGAATAAATTTCATTAAACTAGCATTAATATATATAAATATATATAACGTAATAAAAAACTCATATTATATATAAAAATCTATATTATATTATATATAATATAATATACAAATTAATATATATAATATATAAATAATTACATTACGTTATATATATATATGTATTAAGTATATTATAATATAATATATAATATAATATATATATATATATGTATTACATTACGTTATGACATATATATATTATAATATTATATTACAATTCTTCCTTGACAACAAATATTTTTGTCAGAAGGTTTGAATCCACAAGGATTCACCTTTTTCAAAGCAATAAGAAATGGTCAAAGCAAGCAATAACCGTGAGTCAAAAGATGCATTCACAAATCCCATTCAGCCGAAAAGTACATGCATTATATAACTTTCGGCCATCAATGCTTTCGCGTGAAAAGATGAAACACCTTTAGATAATTAACCGCCTTGGACATGACAGTTAAATTTGAATCGTTTATGGCATGTGAACGTCACGGAATCATATTCATGAAAATCAAAAGCATGACATAACACCATAATTTGATGCAGAAAATTGAAACACAACAATAACGGTTTATCTTAAAGTCTAAAACTTAATCACACGCTATACAATCATGATATGAAAACCTGGCTCTGATACCAATTGAAGGAAAAATTCTGGTTTTGCATCTCATGCAAAACCCGCAGCGGAAGCGACGAACAAGGGTCTATTTCATTCATGATTGATAACGTGCACTACATAAATTTCAGAATTTAAGAACAAGATAGCGTACCTTGGTGTGGAGAAATTCAAAACAAAGATTAGAAGCACTTGGGAACACTTTTAATCTTCACTCCAATTCCACTTTACGCCCAAGATGTGTGGTCTCTCAATCAGTTTTTCAAAGGGAGAATGAAAGTGTGTCTCACACTCTCTTACACACCGTTTCTTTTTCTTTTCTAATTTCTTCTTCTCATAAAAAAATTATGTACGTTTCTCCCTTTATAACTAACTGATTATCTAATTGGGCTGGCCTATTGGGCCTTTCCAATTGGGCTTTAGTGTGTGGCTTGGAGTGGGACCAAAATGGACCAATAAGACACTAGCTCCAATGGGCCTTGGGCTTTCCCGTCAACTCTTGACAAGTCCAAAGTTACCATTAATTATATTTAATACCACTATATAAATATAATTGCACTCTAGGCCTTTTTAATAAATTATATCCCAACACTTTATTATACACGTAACCCCTTCATAAAATATTCGTAGTAACACAAAGTCATAAACGTAGACTGCCACTTTGTAAATTACTACATCTTATCCTTGAGTACCCGGTTTAATTCTTTAAAGTTATTCATTATATATTTATGAAATCCAATTTCATAAATATATACTTTAGTAATTTCTTACTAAAGTGGTTAGGCCTAACTCTCTGAATAACTGAACTCATTAAACTTATCTCAAGGGAATATTTTATATCTCCATCAAGAGACTATGAATTCCATCTTGAGAATATATGTTCCATCAACACTAAATGTGGCTGCCCAACATACTGAGGTTTTGACCGTCACTTCAGGTCTCACTCCTAATATATCAAAGCAACCTACACTTCATGATCAGGTTCATTATTCTCTCAGGATTAAGAGTTCATGCAAATAGAAGTCGTGAGATTTATTATTCATTTGACAGTCGTTAGAAGAATAATAAATCTCACAGCGGTCCAGTTCAATATGTCTTAACTCTTAAAACATATCAACATATCAACTAGAAGTTTCCACTTCCATGATCAAGACAAATCATCTTAGTTGACACGTTATAGTCTTCGCAAATGAAATGCCCAATTTCATCACCGACTACGAACTATAAATTCTGAGTTTACAAAGAACTTGTGATTTACATCTTCTGTGACTTTTCACATAAATCACATACAATGCATCTCATGGACTACATGATAATGTCCCATATTCATATTACCATTATTTTAGATAATAATAAAATAACTTTAACAAACACAATATTAAGTCATACATCATGTCATACATAATATCATACATAGCATCATACAATAAGATTTAAGGGCACTAATCCTAACACCCCAGATATATATGAACAGCTAGCAGGCGCAAAACTCCAAGAGCATCATAACCCAATGATAGGAGGTGCGCCCATGAACCATAATTTCTGTGTGATTGACGTAAGAGATGATGAAAGCAAAGAGAGTGAGAACAAAAAAGAAAGGTACCCAGATATACATGAACAGCTAGCAGACGCAAAACTCCAAGAGCACCATAACCCAGTGATAGGAGATGATGAAAGCGAAGAGAGTGAGAACAAAAAAAGAAAGGAACCCGATACCATTTACTGATAAAATTAGGATAATTCTTATAAAAAAAATATGGAGCAACTGGTATAAGAGTTTAAATACAAGTTTTTAATTTTTAAATAATAATATATATATTTTTATAAAAATTTTATTTACACATATTTTTAAAAAAATATAAATAATATTATTAAAATAACCTTATCAAGCTGCCCTTAATTGTCTCATTTTACCTTCATTTTACAGTAAAGCTGACCAACACGTATCTCAATTTTGCGTAATAATAATTTCATGATTTGGTCTCGCCCACAGGTTGCATGTGACATTTCTCTCTCCCGCAATTCTAGTAATTTCTTACACTACTCTTTTCTTGTCTCAGTGCCAGTGTACACGGTGTCTCTTTTGTTTTTTCTTTAGACTACGGAATAAAACTTTTTCCCAAGCTAGTTTGAAGAGCAATCATTTAAACTTATTATATATTTTTATATTAAGTGTAAAATTTAAAAATTTAATTATTAAATTAATTTTTTTTAAAAACATTAGATTGCATGTTCTTATTATATCCTTCATGCTTATAAAATTTCAAAATGATCAAAAATCAATTACTATATCATCAAACAAATGTTAAAAATTTAAATTTTTGTAATCTAAAATTGTATATAAAAAATAAATTTATTAATCAAATAGTAAATAAAATCTTATTTGAATAAAATTTGATATGCATATTAAGAACATAAGGAACATGAAATTTAACGATTATATTTTCAAAATTCATACCCGTAAAAAAGATATATGGTAAGTTTGAAGGGTTTCTCCCCAAACTAGTTTGAAGAGAAACTTTGTTTATTATTGTGTCTTCCTCTCATTTATGGAAAGTGTAATAGTACTCACACACTACAACAAAATGTATTTTTAGTGAGGAAAAAATTCGTCACTAAAAGTCTAGTTTTTCGTCACTAAAAACCTTTAGCGACGAAAAAATTCGTCGCTAAAACTTATTTTATGTTTTTATTTTTTTCCTAGCTTTGATATTAACCTGTAACCTGTCATTACATTATTTAAACCTCAAATTTAAACAACACATTTATAGAAAAAAGATCTATACATTCCACAAGTAAAAAATAAAAGAAGCATCCAATTCAAACAACTTCCATACAATAAAAGTTTTCAATACATACAATAACTCAAGATGTTTTATAACAATACAAAAAGTGTAGCATAATATAATTAGAACTAATGAAAGATGTCCTCATATGTCTTCAAGTAATGCCAAAAGTAAATCTCCGAAAAGCCACCAATAAGAAATCTGCACAAATATAAAGCAATATTACATTAAAATTATAAAGTAAAAACATAAACTATGTTATAAGAAATATTTCTAACAATGCATTAAGAATAGCCACACTAATGAATTAAAATCACAACTCGTAATTTATAAGTTGTACAAAGCAAATATAAATTTTCAAATGTAATATAAAGTACTAACCAATAAGTGTTTTAACTTGAAGATGAACCACCCCCATAGGTAAGAGCATCATCATAAACCTTGCTCCTCAAAAAGTTAAGAATATTCTGTTGGACCTCTTCTTGCTTAGCTCGTGCCTCTTGCTCCCTAGCTCGCTCCCTAACTCGCTTCTCTTGGTCCCTAGCTCTTGCCTCTTTGAGCTCAATTATCTCATTTTCTAGCCGTTGGATATACTCCATCGAGAAACTAGATGAAGCGGTAGTTACTAGAGAAGAAGATGGTCTCATGCCAAGTCCTTTTACAATACCGGACTTCTTCTTAAAAACCAAGTTTGAAATCTCCTCTTGTGTAAGGGGAATTGCATTAGGATCTTGACAATGATCCTCTTGCACTTTGAGAATAGTTTCCTATCATTTGAAAGAGAGAAAGAAACAAACAATCACAACATTAATACTACATATGTTATAGCTTTACAAACATGATATAAATGGAATGATAGGAATGGAATGATAGGGATGAAATGCTACACATACATATGTCACTTCATCCTCATGGTGTATCCACATATTTGTATTTGGATTGAAATGAACATCTTTGAAGATTTTTGCCAATTCAGGAACTTGACCGCCATTATTATTTGTCTGATTAATTAACATTCAAGGGTTAGATAGATATAGTTAATTAATCACAACATGTAATATATTGAGGTTTAAGAAAATGAAAAAAACATTCACCTCCTCATCAACTCTAATTGCAAGTGCCTTTGTCCCACATCTATGTTTGCCTGAAGTTTTCTTCCTATTTTCAGAGTTCTTTCTTGATTTTTCCTAATACAAAACATTCAAGATGCTTATTAAATCATGAATAAAACAGTATACATTTACTTCATCTAAGTATTAAGTTAATCATTTGACAACATAATATAGTAAACATTGGATAATAAAAATATACGCATAAATAATTTACCAGCCAATCCTTATTAGTCCATTTCCCATCAATGAGTCCAGTCCACTGCTCAAGTGTGGCCTTCTTTGGCGGGTGGCTTCTTGCATAGTCAGCACCATGAGATTCTACAAGCTTTTTATAAGTTTGGATGCAACTTATTGGAGTTGCAATCAATAATCTTCCACATTTTGTATTTAATGCTTTTGTTACCAAGTTGGAATCTCCGTGTAGCTCAAACTGATCCTGTAAAATGAAGTGTATATGTATTATAAAAATATTATTATATAAATTTAATATGCTTAATGAAAACAAACACAAGTTAGACGTTATCAATGTAAATTTACCGTTATATTTTGAAGCACCACATCTCTAGTAGCAACATCAACACTTTTCCAATTTTTCACATTGTAATTAGACAAATTACTTCACACTTGTACGCCAATTTGATTGACCAGCTTGCATGCATTCTTCCCAACAGGAGCATCGTACTCTGCAGCTATACGTACTAGCAGCTTACCACTTTTTTCAACAAGTGCCCGTACTCCTATACCTCGTGTTGTTCCACAGGTATTTCTGCTAGCCGATCTTATTTAAACATTATCAATGTTAAATTAAGTGAAGTATAATCTCAATAGTAAATTAAGTGAAGTATAATCTCTGTGTAATTACTAGTCGTGCTAGTTAATGCATCGGTAGCCTGTGCCTCTGCAGTAGAAGAACTTTGGGCAAGAGGATTTGCCTCAGGAGGTGTTTCCGTAGATTGGACCACCGGAATAGATGCCTCACCTCGCGAGCATGTAAGCCATCCTGGTGCCATCTGTAACTAACAAAAATACATTTAATGAAACAACAAAGTCATTACAAATAATAGAACAAAATTATTATCATCTATTGTACCCTATGGAACATCTATTGTACCTTATGGATTATAGAATTAGATGACTCATCATCATTGTCATCGTTACCAATAGGTGATACATAATCATCATCTACCATAACACTAGCTCTACTTCTTTTCCCTTTTGCACAATTGGACTGAGCAGAATCCTTTAGAGAAGTTAAGATATGCTTCAACCCCAAAGCATCAATTTCTCTTGGTTTTCCCTCATTCTATCCAATCTTGCCATCTCATACCTTGGTATATTATGAGCGTATTTGGCCTTTTTGGGCATTTTTTGAAATTATGTATTGACATGAAAGATAAGTACAATTGCTACTAACTTAACATCATAGTTTACACCATTATCCATATCAAGCAATTCACAAATACAAAATTTGAATACAATTGCTACTAACTCAACACAACAAATGACCACATCAATATCCATATCAAGTTCAAGATAAGTACGGACCACATCAATATCCATATCAAGTTAAAGATAAGTACAAAACATCTCAATAACAATTACTACTAACTTTACATATCATAGTCTATACCATTATCCATATCAAGCAATTCACAAAAGCTAAGTTTGAACACAATTGCTAAAACCTCAACACAAAAAATGATCACATCAATATCCATATCAAGTTCAAGATAAGTACAAAACTTTAAAACAATTGCTACTTAGACAAGCATAAAACTTAAAGACAAACACACAACATTTAAGACAATTATTATGAACTCTACATATCATAATTCATATCAAGATTAACATCAGGTATGTCATGCACTTCATTTTGATTAGCATCTCCTGAAGTTCCACCTTCATGAACAACCTCAGTTTCAACATCACCCATACAATACTCAACAATATTATCCTCAACATTGACAGAGACAACATCAACAATCGCTTCTTGTTGAAATGCGTCACTATCTTCTGTATTATCATTGGATTCTCCACCCCCGACTTTCGAGACATCAAACACTCTCCTATGTTGGATGGATTGCACAATTTTCCAAGGTTCACCCAATTTGGTATCTTGAAGGTAGAAAACTTGTCTCGCTTGACTAGGAAGTATAAAAGGGTCATTTTCATACCACCGACTTGTAACATCAATACTTGTGCAGTGTGCATCAGTTCTTATTATTCTCCTTCAACCATTGGTACCGGTATTGTACCATTCACACTGGAACAAAACAACTTTATGGCGAAACACATACTCCAATTCCCAAATTTTGCACACATGACCATAGAAGTCGTGCATTTCTCCTTCATGGTCCCCTTCGGTACATACACCACTGTTTTGAGTTACACGACGATTGTCTAGGTCCCTTGTATGAAACTTTACACCATTGACCATACAAACTGTGTACTCTTTCAAATGCGGCTTAGGACCATTTGCTAATGACCATAACTGTTTAGTTGCTTCTGGTGACTCGCTAACTTTCAATCTATTCATCTATAATGATATACAACAAGTGATATTAATTAGTAATAAGCAATGATGAAACTATTTAAATATTTAATTTCTATTTGTGTGATGAAGTTTCAAATGTCTTACATATTCTCTAAACCACTTGGGAAACTCTTGTCATTGGATTTAAGTTATGGCTTCACTAGTAGGATTATGCAATGTGCTTTTGTGTTCACTATTAAAAATAAGGTGATTTATTTTTAGCTAAGCATTGCAGATAATATTCAAAACTTAATCAAACAATACATGCATATGAAATCACATACTTTAAATAAGGCTCTAACTCAGGACTATTGTACAACAAGTACCAATGAGCAGTATCAAGCAATGCACGAGACAAGTTGCCATCATTCCGCCTACCACCTGTAGGTCGGGCAGTTTGTGAAAAAACTATCAATCCTTCACTAGATTCACCAAAATCTTCATTTCTTTCTCTTCGATTATGCACAGTTTTGATCCCATCAATATACAAAGACCAATTGTTAATACATTCTTTGAGAATGTAAGCCTCTGCAATCGAACCTTCTAGTCGAGCTCGGTTGGAAACGTATCTTTTCAATTTTCCAAGGTACCTATGAGGAAAAAAATACGCACATTATGTGATTTTATATCACATGGGAAAGATGTAATTGATGGATGTATCAAATGATCTAATTACCTTTCAATTCGGTACATCCACCAATATTGTACCGGACCTCATAGAATTGCTTCTCGAGGCAAGTGAACAGCAAGGTGGACCATAACATCAAAGAATGCTGGAGGAAAGAACCTCTCAAGCTTGCATAGTATAAAAACTATACGTTCTTCTAGTTTCTCCAATTCACTTCGCTTTAGGGTCCTTAAGCATAAGTCTTGGAAGAAGCTGCCTAACTCAAACAATACAAGACTAATGTCTTTATGTGCAAATCCTCGTAACCCAATTGGAAGAATTCGTTGTAGTAGCACATGACAATCGTGGCTTTTCAAACCAGATAATCTACCATTTTTTGCATTCACTGACCTTGATATGTTGGCTGCATAACCATCCGGATACTTGACTGATTTCAAAAAGTCATAAAAATCATCCCTTTCATTTGGGCTTAATGAAAAGAAAGCCCGAGGCTTGTCATATGATCCATTAGGACGTTGTTTCAAATGCAATGTATGCCTAAAGTTCATATTTTGCAAGTCTATTCGTGCCTTGTCGATGTCCTTGCTTTTCCCCTCAATGCCCAACAAAGTACCATAAGTACTTTCACTAATGTTCTTCTCCACATGCATGACATCAATGTTGTGCTTAAGCTTCTTATTTTTCCAGTATGGAAGCTTGTACAAAATACTTACCTTTGACCAATTTGGCTCCCCAATGAGTTGTCTCTTCTTGTTACTTGGATGTTTTCCTAAAATTATATTTGGCATTCTATCTAGCTGTTCTTGTTTCTTTCCCACTTGTAACTCTAAAGATCTCTTCCGTTTCTTCGATAAACCATTATGCAACCGACTATGTCTCCAACGATGTTCCATAGGCAAATAAGCTCGATGGTTAATGAATCCAATTTTACTTTCCAAAGCTTTTGAATATGGTTCATCATTGCAATTGTAACAAGAATGATAACCCTCTGTCCTCCACCTAGACACATTACCAAATCCAGGATAGTCATGTATTGTCCACAACAAAGTTGCACGCATCTGAAAATGCTCTTTTCTATAAGCATCATAAGTTTCTACACCTTCTTCCCATAACTCCTTCAACTCATCAACCAATAGTTTCAAGTAAATATCAATCTCATTTTTCGGTTGATGAGGACCAGGAATAAGCAATGACAACATAAAATATGGCTCCTTCATAACCAACCAAGGCGGTAGGTTATAGGGGATAAGTATGACAGGCCACATACTATAGTTGTTGTTCATATTCCCAAAAGGGTTAAATCCATCTGTAGCCAACCCCAACCTTACATTACGAGGTTCGAGAGAAAAATCAGGATGCTACAAATCAAACTCCTTCCACTCCTCACTATCTGCCAGATGCCTCATTATCCCATCGTCCACGCGTTTGTCTATATACCATCTCATGTCCTTAGCTCTTTGGCCTGACATGTACAACTTCCTCAGTCTCGGGGTCAACGGAAAGTAACGCAATACCTTATGAGGAATCTTCTTACCTTGGGCACATGTATCCTTGTACCTAGGCGCCTCACACACCGGACATTTATCAAGGTTTTCATTTTCCTTCCAAAATAGTGCACAATCATTTTTGCATGCATCTATATGCTCATATGACATGCCCAAGTCATGTAATATCTTCTTTGCTTCATAAGTTGACCTTGGAACCAAGTTACCTTTCGGTAAAACTTTTGTTAGCAATTTTAGCATTATATCTAGTCCCTTATTACTCAAGTTGGTCATGACCTTTACATTCAATATCTCAATAACAAACTTCAAGATACTATAATCAGTGCAACCCGAATACAACTCACGCTTTGCATCTTCCTCAAGTTTGTCAAAATTACGCACTTCCTCATCTTCGGTTGCATTTCTTGGTTCCCCTCTAATTCGGTCACCTACCAAGGCATTGATACCATCCATATGATCACCATCCGACATTTCATTATCATGAATATTCTCATTTAATACACGTGGTTCTCCATGATTATACCAATTAATGTAAGATTGCATAATCCCATGATGAAGTAAATATATACGCACAGTTTGAAGAGATTGTCGATAGCAATTCACACAGTGAATACACGGGCATGGAATATTACCACTATAGTCCACAACCGCTCTTGCAAAATTAAGAAATGCATTGACCCCTTCAATATATGGACGACTTAATCTGCCATCCGGTGTCTTACCAATTGTCATCCAACTTTTGTCCATGTTCGACTACAATTGCAAAGTGAATACTACTTTAGTAAAATAAGGACAACTCATTCATAATGTATTCTAAAATCTAAGTCTATAAGCTACTTAGATAAAATTCTATCTCATTCATGAATGCATAAATCTATATTAATACTAAAACACTTCCAATATTAGTTTAAACCACCTTATAACACCATGCAAGTTACCCGCTTACTCCAACACAACAACCCACCACAAAACCAATCACAAATATCACAACTATAGAGTGTTTACAAGTATTGAAATCAATTAAAGTATTATTCATCACATCTAATCAACAAATTCCATTCACATTTGCAAGAAACTAAAAACACTCCCAATGTGAATTTAAATCACCTTATCACACCATGCAAGCCACCCGCTTGCTCCAACACAAAAACCCACCAGAAATTCAATTTCCAACATCACAAGTATAGAGTTTATAAGTATTGAAAACTAATAAAGTAATATTCATCACATCTAACTAATAATACTCATTCGCATTAGCAAGAATTGAAAAAACACTCCCAATATGAATTTAAACCACCTTATAACACCATGCAAGCCACCC
Source organism: Castanea crenata (assembly GCA_020976635.1). Taxonomy (NCBI): domain Eukaryota; kingdom Viridiplantae; phylum Streptophyta; class Magnoliopsida; order Fagales; family Fagaceae; genus Castanea; species Castanea crenata. The sequence continues at coordinate 5,684,658 of JAGHPS010000020.1, forward strand.
ACTTGCTCTAACACAACAACCCACCACAAATCCAATTTCCAACATCACAAGTATAGAGTTTACAAGTATTGAAATCTAATAAATTTCTCTTTCATCACATCTAATTAACAATGCTCATTAACAGTTGCAAGAATTGAAAAAACACTCCCAATATGTATTTAAACTACCTTATCACACCATGCAAGCCACCCGCTTGCTCCAACACAACAACCCACCACAAATCCAATTTCCAAAATCACAAGTATAGAGTTTACAAGTATTGAAATCTAATAAAGTAATATTCATCACATCTAATTAACAATACTCATTCACATTTACAAGAATTGAAAAAACACTCCCAATATGTATTTAAACCACCTTATAACACCATGCAAGCCACCCGCTTGCTCAAACACAACAACCCACCACAAATCCAATTTCCAACATCACAAGTATAGAGTTTACAAGTATTGAAATCTAATAAATTTATCTTTCATCACATCTAATTAACAATGCTCTTGACATTTGCAAGAATTGAAAAACACTCCCAATATGTATTTAAACCACCTTATAACACCATGCAAGCCACCCGCTTGCTCCAACACAACAACCCACCACAAATCCAATTTCCAACATCACAAGTATAGAGTTTACAAGTATTGAAATCTAATAAAGTAATATTCATCACATCTAATTAACAATGCTCATTCACATTTGCAAGAATTGAACAAACACTCCCAATATGTATTTAAACTACCTTATAACACCATGCAAGCCACCCGCTTGCTCCAACATAACAACCCACCACATATTCAATTTCCAACATCATAAGTATAGAGTTTTATAAGTTTTTAACTAAAATTTACTTACTTTGCTCAAGCTAAGCTTACAACTTTCAGAAAAAATCCAAAGTTATTGCAAACAATGTATATTTAGCCTGCAAAGGAGAAAAAAAAAAGTAACGTTATAACTGGAAGACGTAACAAAATTAAGTCCGTAATGATAACTTCTTTTTGGTGAAAACAATAAATTGAACTCATGATGCATAGCACGTATTTTACAATGATTAGAACCCAAACTTAATAAATCTCTTCACATTTATGCAAAATCTTCATGGTACCATGAAAGGTCAAAATAAAACATATTTCCACCAAAGTTTTGACTCATTATTAAACTGGTCAACATACCAGTTGTAGCTTCTCTGAATCACATACAGGTGGCGTGTCATTGAGTTTAGACAATGGAACATTTAGCCCAATTTCATTACCATTAGAATTTAGAGTTAAATAGTAAGATTGAAGGAAAAGAATGAGAAGTAGTTCAATTGATTGAAACCATAGGTGCAAAAAGTAATTAAATAAGCTAAACTACTTAAAACTCAACCTATAAGACAAAACATTTTGACGCAATAATTCCCCTAACATCATAGGCACTTCCAAAACATCTCTATTTCCATCCGACTCAATTAATCAAAATTTCAGTCAAAGATGAAACATTGTACAAAGATGAAATAAGGTGACATAAAACTAAGTTACAAATTTCAACAAGTCTTGAAAAATATTCTCATTTCAACAATGGTGTCACACTACATTTTCTCTTCTAAACCAAACAAAATTTTATCACAATTCTAACACAAGTATCATAGCAAACAATTTTGTTCTCAGAACCCATATAATTTCTCCTCTTATTCACAATGACAACTGCCTATCTATCATTTTTCAATCAAATTTCTCACCTAAACCAAATGAAATTTTCTAAGGACAACTCAAATATTACACCAAAAATAGAAGGAAAAAAAATGCATCGTGAGCCTTGAGAACACGGAGGATCTTGCTTCCAGTGAAAAACCCTTCCGGAAAATTTGTATATGTTCTCCTCTATAGCGAAGAAAAAAGAAGAAATTCTCACTAAATCATAGATCAGTAGACATTAGTTTATCACATGCAGTTGTTGTCAAGTGACCAAAATTACATGAAGTAGGTCAGTACAAAACATAAATATAAGCTCCAAAGATGAATTTAGTTTCCAGCATTACATAGAACCACATATAGAACTATCTTTTAACAATTTTTGGAAAATGTAATGATTTATTAAAACCAAAAGTAATTTTCAATGACACAAGAAAGAATCTTTGAAACTAGCTCTGTTGCTCATCCCACATACAACCATAGCAAGTGACAATAAAACAAATCCACACCCACCAGTAAAAGAGCAGCCACGAATTTCTCTACCCACATGTAACCATAAGATTCATAACAACACATATGGTACAAAAACCTCAAAAATACTATCAAACTTAGTCTTCTCTCAAAGCCTTCACCGAAGTTATAAACAAAGCATTCAATTGTCTTACAAATTAAAATAACAACAATAAGCTTCAATGACAACAAATTGGATCTTAGACTGTTCATGACCATCTGCAAATAATTTTCAGCAATTCAAAACTACTTATCATCCAAACCTTTACCAGACTCCCCTTCTCTAAAAAGAGAAAACCTTCACATTTAAGTTCCCCTAAACCTTTTGCCATAAAAAGAGAGAACCTTCACATTTAAGCATCGCGGAGAAGCGTCGCGGCACGCAATGCAAACCGGCGCGACGCGATGCGAAACCGTCGGGATGCGAACGTTGCCGGTGCAGGAGCGTCGCCTAAGGTCGCCGGTGCCGAAGCGTCGCTGAAGGTGCAATTTAGGCATCGTCGGAGGTCCGATTTGGGTGTGTGAAGGAGTGGGTAATGTGTGAGGGAGTGGGTATCAGTGAAAGGATTTAGGTATTGCTGAATGAGTGAGGAAAAAAAAGAGAGTTAAAGAAGTATATATAGGATACCTATAGCGACGAATTCAATTTCGTCACTATATATTAGCTTTAGCAACGATTTTAATTTCCTCGCAGATTTACGTTGCTAAATCATGTGTTTTTTTTCATCAACGAACGCTTTTCGTCGCTAATTGTCTTCTTTAGCAACGAAAATGGTTTCGTCACTAAAAGTATGACAGTTGCACCTTTAGCGATGAAATTTTTTCGTCGCAAAAACTAGAACTTTTAGCAACAAAATATATTCGTCGTTGTAGCTCCACTTGATTTCGCGCCTACCCTTTCAATTGGCGCTCCTAATTCAGCAACCTCTATAGCAACGAAATCTATGTTTCGTCGCTATTCATAGCCTTTAGTGACGAATTTAGTTTTGTTGCTATTGCTCCACACAAATCTTGTGTTTTTCTTTTTAGCGACAAAAATATTTTGTTGCTAATTGTCACCTTCAGTGACGAAAGATGTTTCGTCACTAAAAGCATAATTTTTAGCACCTTTAGGGACGAAAGGTTTTCGTCGCAAAAGACTAGAACTTTTAGCGACGAACAAAGTCGTCGCTGTAGATCCATTTTGGTTTTGCGCTGGCCCACTTGATCCGCGCCACTAATTCAGCATCCCTATAGCGATGAAATCAATATTTCGTCACTAAAGGTCACCCATTTTTTTATAAATAGCGATGAAATATAAATTTCGTCGCTATATGGTACTTTTTTGCGACGAAAAAATTTTCCTCACTAAAATTTGTCACTGTAGTTACATTTTGTTGTAGTGACATGGAATATTTGTTATATTTGTAAATTTTAATAAATTAGTCGCTAACCCGTGCGATGCACGGAAAATTTCTTAGAAATGCTAATTTTTTTTTTAATCACATTAAATGCATTTTTTGTTGGGTTGAGAGAAATTTAGTCAACTTAAATGAACCTTTTTGCTTTGGATTTTAAGGAATAACTCACACAAAAAAGAATATACAAATTTCATTAGGATTTGAGCTGGTCAACCAAGGTAGGAGTGTGTGCGTGTTATATATATATATATATATACCTTGTCAAATATTTCTTAATCTACCAATAAAGCAAATTATTGGTCATTTGAAGCAATTTATAATGTTCATTCTAGGTAGAAGCTTACATACTTTTTGTTGTTGTGATTTTCAATTTGAGTAGATGAAAAATAATATGATGTTCAATCACTGGTTATTGTGCCTTCCCAACAAAAAGGGTAAAATTTCAAATAAAAAAATTACATATCACATTTAAAAGAAGCACTAACAGAAAGTAAAATATATGACATGCACTAATAACTAATGATCATAATATTCTAAGAGTTTTGTAAATCAACAAAAAAACTTATTAAATTGCTGGGGACAGCTTCACTAAATATATTTTATTAATAAAAATAATCTTCTTTATAATACTTGTTTAAGTTATCATATTAAATATGAGAAAACAGGTGCAAGCATATTGTTGTTGACTCTACACTGTATCACAAAGAGTCTCTCTTGGATTGCGTCATTCTTCTCTCTGCTCTACAACTAAAGCTCCCCCATCATAAGCTTCCTGCCTTGCAAAACTGTGCAAACAAAAGCAGAATTCCAGATTTTTCATTTCCTACTTTTGCAGCCCTCAACAAAAGTTTAGATTCATGATTTTATCAAAATCTTCCACGCCTTTATTATTAAAATTCTCAATATATACATCATTAGCATAGATACAGATCAATTCAAAAGCAGCCTTGTTTTAAAAACACCATAATGCAGAACTATCACCAACAAATAATCATTATATTTGAAGAGGGATGAATGAAGCAAAATAAAAATAATTAAAATTCACAAAATGAAGAACCAAATATCAAGAACTTAGAGGGAGATTGTTGAAAGCATAATTTACAAAGCTAGCATAAATTGTTAAGATTTTAGACTCAATTGGAAATGAAGTAACTCTAGAAGTTTTAGCTTGCCGAGCTTTCTTGTGTTGTTTTATACCTCCTGGAGTAAGGATATCAAGGGAGTTACAGGATGAGCAGATAACAAACCATAAAAATCCGCACGTATATCAACCATCAATAACACGCCCAAAATTATAAAATTCTAAATAGATTAAAATGTTAGATTGAGAAAGAATTTAACTGTTTATTTATGACAATCAAAAATGTTTTAAGGATTTCCAAAACTACTAAAGTTTGTCAGGGTTAACAAATTTTATACACCTATGGGAATCTAATTCTTTTCAATCCAGTCAAAGAATTAGATAAACAAACAAAAAGAATAGAAAGATATAATACCTGTTTTTAAAGTTTTCAAGGGCTTTAACTAATTCCTCATACTTATATTCCTTTATCTCCACCTTAACTCTACTTTCTCCACCACTCCTGCACCTTTTAAAATGCCAAAATTACCCAATGACGTCGTTTAATGCAATATCTTTTAAATTAAAGCATGGATAAAAATGAGTGAAAAAAATCATAAATTTATGTAAACATTCAAAATTTTGGGAATTTAGATTCAGATTTTGTAATAAGAACCAAACTGTCAGGTATATTATCTTAAAGGTGCTGTCTAACACTGAACAAATTGGGTTGTCAAGCTGTTTCGTTTTTCCTTTACAGATGATGTACGGTAGCTATTTTTTCTTTCTTTCCCACTAACAAAAGTAGTATTCTTTATGAGAAAAGTTTGAGTTGAAGCCAAGAGAAGAATTTTTATAGATACAAAATATTCAAGGGCGGGTTGTATGATTGAAAACAAATATTTTACCTTCCAACCATTTAAAAGAAATATTTTACCTTCTCAAAATGAATTATTGGAAAAACAACTAAAAACAATTATAATGAGTATAACAATCACAATAAACAATATGTTCCGACCGTTTAAAAGAAATATTTCTTTTATTTTGTATAACAACTTAGCTGATCAGTTAAGTATACTTTTTAAAAAAATTTAAAATGAAAATAGTCTAAAAACAAAAGAGTGATTTTTTTTTGTTTCTCTTTTTTCTTTTATTTAGCAACCAAATAGAATAATGAACAAATATAGATTCCATAAACAAAACTATCTACATCAGACAAATAGTGCAATACATGTATTAGTAGCAAAGCAGTAAATGATTTGATTAATGGTTTTACATTGACTATTTATATATAAATTTTAGTTTTTTTTTAATTAAATAGTCAATACATGTATTAGTAGCTGTTGTTTTTGCAACACACAGCCCATACATATCACTGAAAATTCTAAAACCACAATCTACATCAATATGAATTATCTTAGGCCTTTCAAAAACACAGAAAAAAAAACCCCATTAAATTGATACTATCTCCACTATGAAACCAATCGATATTTACAATATTTTCTTTCAAAACCTGTAGAATTTGAAATGCCTAAATCGATTAAAAAAAAACCTAATTGAAGACATATAATTAAAACATAACTTTGAGGCTTTGTTCCATTTAAACCAATTTCAATATGAATTTTAACCCATATCAATCAAATAAAATTGAAACTTCAAAAAGATCAGATTGGAATTCTTCATTCCTGAAAATTTGTCCAACATCAAAAACGGAAAAGGATCCAAATTCTTCAAGTCAGTCTTGAAAATCAAATGGCCAGAAAGGGGGCCAAAAAATAATCAATGCCCAAATGATAAAAACTCAAGAACAAAATAACCATGAATCAAAATTGACATCAGCCAGAGGAGTTGTGGTTGAGAAAAGGAGGGAGCTGCATTGAATGAGAGAGTTAAAGAAGAAGAAGGAGATGGGAGTGAGTTTGAAATAGAGAGAGTTTGATCAAGGGTTTTGTTAAGGCTGATTTTGCGTTTTATAGAGGTTTGAGAAGGTTGCAGCTGAATTCTACGTTTAGGCTCTATTTGTAGTTTTTTATTTTATTTTATTTTATTTTCAAGGAGACGCTCCTTTTATAGTATTTTAATAAGAATGGGGTTCTACCTTCTTCAGTCCAAAAAAAAAAAAAAGAGTCCGGTTTGTACTTTGTATTTGGTGGAAAAAAAAAGATTTATTATTATTTATATAAGTATTGATGACGTGGAAAATTGTGGAGCAAGCAGAGCTTCGGTTATATATATATATATATATATATATATATATATATATATATATATATATATATATATAAAAAGCCTAAAGTGTGGTGATAGTTTATCATGGTATAGGGCCAAGTAGCCCTAAATATCCTAAGTTTGAACACCCGTCTCTATTATACCTCCACTTAAAATTTAAAATTCCACATGCTGGGCCTCAAGTGGACAAGTGCCAAGAATCTTGTAGCTCAGATAGCATGGTAATTTATAATAGTATCAGAGTAAGCGGTCCTAAGTTTGAACATTTTTCTCTAATCTCCACTTTTACCACTCATTTAAAATTAAAAAATTCCACATGTTGGGTTTCAGGATAGTGCTAGAAAAATAGTTAAATGATTAAATTCACTATTTCCTATCAAGTTAAGCTTACAGGACATATTGCAATTAATAGTTAAATAATCTACGCAAAAAATTCCCATCTTGATATCTAATCATTAACTATCTAATGTTCATACGCTAATAAATCAACATCAAATAAACAATAAGTGACTTTTTCTAGTTCAACTATATTACAAACAAACACATACTATATTACAATGCTAAATTCAAATCAGAGACATTAATAATCAGAAGCGAAATTTTCTCAAAAAAGAAAAGAAAAAAAAAGAGAGAGCGAAAATGTTGAAAAACGCACCGTTTTGGAGGTAAGGGCCGTACTCGGTGGCGGAGAGGTGCATCTTGATGTCATTGAGGTTTTCGTACTGGCACAGTTCTTTTATACCAGTTTTGAACACAACTTTGTCCTTATTTAGATAGGAAGGTGCTAATTATAATTTAAATAAATTTTATTGATCTTTAGGGATTTTAATTGAATCTCTTTTAGCATGTGATGAAGTATAAGGTAGAATACTTTTTGTAGAATAAAATGGTTTCTACTCAAATATTGACACTCTCTCTTTGAAAAAATTGTGAGCAATTATATTGAAGTAATAATGCCCATTAGCTTGTAGGTCGATTGGTAGCTACCCATGTGGAGTTCGAGGTTTAACTTGCCTCCTCCATCTCCTTCCTAAAAAAAAAGAAAAATGATATTGTAACTTTTAATATCATTATCTTTTGATAGGCCAAAAATATATTGGCCCTTTGTGATAAATTAATCAATTAATTTAGCCAAATTAATTAATTAATGGCGAAAACCAAATTTTCGTCTCTGCATTTTCAGGCGATTCCCACTTTGGTTCCTATATTTTATTTTCGCTACTTTTAGTCCTTATCTTGGAAAACACGTCTCATTTTTGTCCCTACCGTTATATTAGAGACGGAAAAGTCCTAGGTGGCAGACAAAACTGTTAAAATAATAATAATAATAAATTTTATTTTAGCATTAAAAAATGTCACAACAGGATTTAAATTTTTTTTTAAAAAAAATTGTACGTTTTTAGACCCCTTAAAAAAACCAGATTAACCTAGTTCTCGATTAATCAAGCCAGGCAGAATTGCACAGTAAATTCTGCAGCAACTCGATTCCAACTTTACATATAAGACACATACTTTGAGCAGTCTAAAAAAGACTAAAACATTTTGATCATGGTTCGCCAACATTACACATTAGAGTTCTAATACATTTAAACCTAAAGGTCTTTAGAACCTCACAAACTCCCCTTTGACAACCTGTGACAAAACACAAACACAACAAAATGCTCAAAGTTTACATATAAACAGCCCATTACAAAAACAAAACCCAATATAACAAATTCAACCTAACTACTATCCATCAATTGAAAGTGTAGACAGCGACACGACTGAATCAACATGTATATTCTTGTAACACTTAACAAACACATAAATGCATGTGTGAAAAATACAAGTAAACCAATATGAAACACAATATAAAACAAAAGTAAACTAACTCTCCCCCTAAGTTAGATACATCAAAAAGTTTTTATATTCTCCTCCATTCAAAAACAATTTCATCTCCCCCTAAACAAAAACAAACTTTTTCAAATTTCCAAATTTCTCCCCATTTTTGTCACGTATTGACAAAGACAACTCAAATAAAGAATAAACTGAAAACATATGGAACAAATGATAAGAGAAAATAGAGAATAAAGGGAATACAAAACAATTCAACTCTATAGAAAATAGAGACAGCTCCCCCAAAGAAGAGCAACAACTCCCCCTATGAACAACAAAGGTTTCAAAAATAGATTTCTCCCCCTATAAAAATAGGAAAAACAAAACAAGTTTTGGAAAAAACAGTTTTGGGGAAAATTAGGAGGTGGGGAAAAATTAAAAAGACACAAACCAAACTCAAAAAAAAAAAAAGTTGAGGATACACATGAAGAAAAATATTCTCTCTTTTAATAAAAGCAAACTTAATACTATGTGACCCATAAACAGTTGTATAGGTACATAAAATATTTGCACATTGATTATCCATCATATCTCTTAAGAAAAATATTTTCTATAGTTCACACATAAAAATAGCATATACTAGAAAGTACAAATGACTCAAAAAATAATCAATCAATTTTTAAATCAAGTTGAGTACTCAATTTAACAAAGTGTATGCATGTTATGTGTGAAAACAATGAGAGATATGACTGCAAAACTGCAAGATGGATACAAAAATCAATGTAATGCAATGCATGTGAATCTTAAACACATGATGCATGAAAAAAAATTTGGTCAAATACTTAAAAACTGAAACATTTCAGTTTCGATCGGTCGAGTATTGATCGAATATCAATCGAGCCAGGCAGATTCAAATCAAAATTTTTATCGCAATTTTGATCAGTTGAGAAACAATTTTGATCGATCAAAAATCTGGAATTTTTTTTTTTTGAAAAACAAAGCATTGTAATGTAGAAACTCCTCAAAGCATAATGTTTCATGAATAAAATGCATGAGTATGAGATTAAAAAGTTTTTCAAAAACACTAGAATTCAACCCAGATTTTCAAAACAAAGTTTTTAATCATCAAAAACACAATTTTTGCCAACCCTTAAACATATTTTGCATCAAACACTATAGAAAACATAATCTTGAATGGCCACAACAAGATCACACACCATATAATGTACTAAGTTTAGCAAAGAGTAACTTGTGTAGTGTGTGCAACTTGTAAGAGCTTGAGATACATGTGAGGTGATATGTGAATAGTAATCAAGCATAATTTCTACAAAATTCATCACATAATTTTGAAAGAGACTATCACATAAAGAGTTATATCATATAACTCCCACATCTCCTAGAATAAAAGCTTGCAATCAAGTAAGTTTCTTGAATTTGCCTCATAATGTGCACACCAATGTTTATTTGATCAGAAACTTATTAAGAATTAGCCGGGATAATGTACACACCAATTTCAATTTATTGAAATTATTAAAGTCCAATAATGTACACACCAAAAGCATGTGATGATTGGCTAGTAAACAGTGGTGAGATGGTTATTTATGTCTTTCTCAATAAGTTCAAGTCCGACAATCAAAAGCATGTGATTTCAAGATCAAGATCATGTGATCAATAACTATAAACATCTTCCCACACAACATGCACTACAAAGCTCAAACTAGTAAAGTGCAAGAAAATAAGCTCATCCAAGCTAAACAAGGTACATAAACATGTTATGTAAAGATAATATGACCAACCTCAATTACATATCCATGATGTGTAATACAAAAGAAATAAAAAAAAATTTGGTTTTAAAAAAATTTTATGACCAAGACTAAAAGCACACATTATGCTTAATGTATAAAATGCAAATGCAATGCATGACAATGCAGCACTAAGCTATAAAGGGTACACAAACAAGAAATATCAATTTCTTAATTAACCCATGAGTACATGTACAAACTAGTACATACTCATACAAGATTAGAAATAGATTAGCAAATATATAACATATACTATTCAAATTTCTCCATAATATCAAGCATGTTCTAAATCAAGAGAGAGATATTCTAATTCATGTAATCCTTAAAACAATAAAATAAGACACAAAATAAAATATTTTTTTCTTTTTGAAAATTTTCAATGTTTTTGAATTTTTGTTTTAAAAACAAAACAACCTAAGAAAATAAAACAACCAGAAACTAAAAATAAACATGTCCACAAATAATTGAAAGAATTAAATTAAGGACAAGTAAACAACACTCACCTTAGAGAATCTTTTCTCACCCATATAGCACAAGTCTTCGGCTTTGTAGGTGAAAATCCATGAGAAGCAGAGTGTATTTGAGGGATTACACCAATCTTCTCAGAAAGACTAAAATCCTGCAATTTCCTTTCACAAGCTTAAATTTTTCAAAAGCATATGAAACAATTTATTTAGACTTATGGCAAGAAAAATATCATCATATATCCTAGATTGAAACAAAAAAATTTTAAATTTTAATTTATGACAATTAGGACGAAAGTAACAAGAGACACCATAGGTGACAAATAGGAACAAATTTAGGAACATCAGTATTCCTAACAGCAAATTTAGTCTCAAATTTTGGTTTTTGCCTCATCAAAGAACAATTTGGTCTAATATGACCAACAACACTATAAAGGTGGCAGGTAGGCACAAAAACAGATTTATTATGCTCTCTAATAGTAGGTTTAGACATAAGTTTAGAAATTTCAGCGTCTACATAAGAACTTTTACCTTTGTCTAACCTAACAAAATAAGCCTTTTCTTTATTATTCCTCTTGAAAGGAGGGTTATAAACTTTCTCAATTTTAGGATTAAGAGAAACAGAAACACTTTTGTTATCAACAGCAAGCTTGGCACTAGTCAAATTTTCAAGTTTAGCTTTAGACTCAACTAACTCTTGTTCCAAGCTTTTCATCTTGAGAGGAAATTTGATTTCTCAAAAATTCATTCTTTTATTAGATTCATCTAATCTAACAACCAATTCCTCTTTTTCAAGATTAGCCAATTTTAACTCTTCCTTGAATTTCTTAGCAATTTTCATAGATTTCAATAATTTCTTACGAAGAGTTTCACAAGCATCAATAAAATCAACAGAAACAATAGTGTTTTTTTTTATTCAAATCATCACAATCAAAAACAGTAAGACACTTAAAATTTATCCATGATAATAGGGATCAAGGATCAGCTCTTAGATCAAAAGATCTAAAACAAAAGAGCTACCCACTCTGATATCACTTGCACGTTTTTAGACCCCCTAAAACAACTAGATTAACCTAGTTATTTAGCCAAGTTGTTAACTTAGGTAAATTATGCAAATCTAGGTTAACACAAATATATTATATCATACAAAGCAGCAGAAATATAAAGAACACAATGATATGATGACTCAGGAAAACCAAACCGGTAAAAAACCTAGGGAGGATTTAGCCTAACTATCTTCAAAGTAAACCTGAATCCACTATGAAAGAATTGAAGTTTACATAATAGCGACTTAGACCACTAACATCCTATTGCTACCTCGAATAGGAAACTTACTACCACGACCACATGACAGTTCCGAGTCCACGGACTACTTCTTTCTTGGATTCCCAGCAAGCACAAGCACTCCCTCTTGTATATCTTTAACCTCTTGTATATCTTTAAGCTCTTAATGCAACAACTGAATCGATCATCAAGTTCTTGACATAGTCTTGATTGTTGATAACTCTAAGTATATGTGAAGGCAAACACCTCTAGATTTCATAAGAGATTCACACATACAACATAAACAAAAAGACTCTAGAGAGCTTTAGGTACAAAACCCTGGATACAAAAAGAGGCACTCTCTTCTCTCTCTTGGAAGCCTTTAAAAACGTGCTTAGGGTTTCCTTTATATAATGGGAGAAGTAGATCAGAAACCCTAATCCTTAATGGGCTTGGGCTAAGTTGGAAAAATCTGTAGAAAAACAATATGCACGACTTTCGATTGCTCGAGTGTAATTCTCGATCGATCAAGCCTGGCAGAATTGCACAGTAAATTCTGCAGCAACTTGATTCCAACTTTACATATAAGACACATACTTTGAGTAGTCTAAATAAGACTAAAACGTTTTAATCATGGTTTGCCAACATTACACATTAGAGTTCTAATACATTTAAACCTAAAGGTCTTTAGAACCTAACAAAATTAATTTATTAATTTTAACTAAATAAAAAAAAATTAAAAACAGAATTAAAAACCATAAATCACATGAATTGAGATCTAAGTGTGTCTTGAACAAGAACAACAAGAACACAAATTTCTGAATTTCTAATTTTTAAAATTTCAATTAAATTAATTTTTTTAATCTTAAATCTAAAATTGTGGTAAAAAGTGGTCAGAAGTTTTGATTCTTTAAATAAAAAACACTTCTGGGAATGATGTTACGAGAGAGAGAGAGAGAGAGAGAGAGAGAGAGAGAGAGAGATATGGGTTTAGAGAGAGTGTGTGATCTAGGACTAATATCAGTGACCATTACTTTATCAGCAGCTTTAGCCAACTTCTGAAAATTGTAGTGGATGAGGGAATCACTTGGGGGCTGGCCAGAAAGGAGAGAAGAGGAATAAAAGACGATTTGGGTTTAGAAAGAGAAAGGTTGAGATGTGGCTGGTAGTGGTTCGGTTTCTCCCTCGTTGACCAACAACGAGTAGATTTGCTCATCCCTTTTTAGGGTTTTGATCATGGAGGCTTTGATGCTTGGTGAGCAACATGGATTGGAGAAAACGATGGGCAACACGACATCTCCCCCTTGTGTGTGTTGTGAAACTAAGATCGATGGTGGTGGTTCTGGTTTCCTTCCTCACTATTCACTGGCACCAGCCACCATCAAGGTAGCCTCCTTGAACAACACCGCTCGGACCTGCCTCGGCGAGGTGACGATATTCATATTTTGTGATCTTGAGAACTCAATCAAGGCCGATACTGCGACAACTCTGGTTCTTGATGGTGCAGTTCATCCATTGACTCACTATGGTTGAAATTGGTTTTAGGGTTTGGTTGTGATGGATTGGGTTTGGTAGTGGTGGATCTCGGGAAGAAGAACAAGAAAAGGAATTTGTATTTGAGCTAAATTTTGGGGATTTTTTGTGTGTGTTTGTTTCCTAAGAAAATATAGGTTTATGGGTTTGATGATTTTGTTTGCTTGTTTTTTATTTTTAATTTCTGGGTTTGTGTTCTTGTTGTTCTTGTTCAAGACACACTTAGATCTCAATTCATGTAATTTTTGGTTTTTAATTATGTTTTTAATTTTTTTTATTTAGTTAAAATTAATAATAATTTTTAAAAAAATTTAGATGTTGAAGTGGCATTTTTTAATGTTAAAATAAATTTATTATTATTATTTTAATAGTTTCGTGTGTCATCTAGGACTTTTTAGTCTTTTATTTAACAACAAGGACAAAAACGAGACGTGTTTTTCAAGATAGGGACTAAAAGTGGTGAAAATAAAAGATAGGGACCAAAGTGGGAATCACCTGAAAATGTAGGGACGAAAATGTGGTTTCCGCCTTAATTAATTTAATTAACATGCAAAACGTGTGGCAGCACAAACAAATCACCAACTAAGTTAAATGTAGCAGAAAATAAGTTTGACACAAATGATTTATTTATGAATGGGGAAAACCTCCAAGGTAAAAACCCCACTGGGTGAATTTAAGGTGACCATTTCTGAGAATTCAAAATTATCACAACAAGCGGTTATAAGTAAAGGAATCCCAGTACTTTATACCAACCTTCAATTGAACATTTACCCCAATACACAATTGAATTTGTTCTTTAGTGACAATCTCCCATTTTTAATGAATGGCTCCTAGTACGTGATTAAACAATAGATAAGCGGATCCCAGGTTGCGACTTAATTACCAACTTGAGAAAGATGTTGGCTGCAAAGTTCTTTAGTTCATCAACACAATGAAGATCACGGAGCTCCTTGGTCAAAAAACCCAACGACATACAAACGCAATAGCTTCTCCAAAAGAAAGATGAATTAGGGCAAATTATGTCTCCAGTCACAATTTGCATGAACAAAACTTTGCTTCACACTTATGCAACTATGCAACCTTTTACGGCCCTTAAAATAATCCTTATATATGTTTAGGGTTGTGATAAAAGAAATCCTAAACATGTACACACGGATCGAATTGAAATCAGATCTGAAAAACTGATTTTCATAAATCTCGATAGATAGGGTATCTATCGAGTAGCTGTTGAGTATCGGACTAAAGCTACCTTTTAAACCTTGATAGATGCTATTTGTCGACCTAGCTATCGAGTTTTAAAAATCCAACACTTCTTCATTTGTTTTTTGGACAGATTTGCATGGCTTTAACACTTAGACTTGAAACTTTGTTCCTTGAAGTATTAAACATATTCTAGATCTACCAAATTACAAGTAGAGTGCATTTTGTCAAAAGATTAGCCGATTCTAAATGACATATATTCCTAACATGAATCATGTATGTTTTAACATTTTTAAAATTCTTTATATAATGAAAACTTTAAAGATATAAAAATGGGAAAATTACATTTTAAACTCTATATCTTAAGAGTGGTTTTAAATTAAGCAGTATAGTTTCAAATTCAAACCTAAAGTTAGAGATTGTTAATTTGTTACAAATAAAACCTTATGGTTTTGGTCATTTTAAATTGAACATTGAACTTTTAAATTTGTATCCATATAAGGGTATTGTAAGTTAACTTGTTGGCACCTTTTGGTGGGTTCATAACACTTATGGTTCGCATTCCCCTATCTCGTTATAACTATCAAATTATCAAATTTTTTTTAAAATGTATTGATATGATTATGAAACCTCCAATTAAATCCAAAATCAAACCCCAACTCAAATATGGAATGCGCAAGCTTTAAATTGATACGATTTAAATTTTAAAAGTTTAGTGTTAAATTTGAAATTAGCAAAACTATAAGATTTACTGTATAACAAAGTTATGCATTAGAGATTGATTTGAAACATTTTCTATAATAGAGTTTAATTTGAAACGCCCTTTGAATTAATACAAACTTTTAAATTATATCAATTTAAACATTCCAATTAAAACCAGAATCAAACTCTAAATCACATCTGAATAAGATTTTGAAAGTTCATGATGAGATTTGAAATAAGCAAAAACTATAAGATTTGATTCCTAGCAGTCTCAAACTCCATAGAATAATTTGAAACTTTTACAATTATAGACTAATTTGAATGCCAGCTAAAATGTAATGTGGAGTTAAAATGTAATTTAGCTTATTGATATATTTGGGTTTGTATATATGATTAGGTGTTGGGAAGAAGTGAAAACTTTATACATTTTAACTTTTGAGTATGAAAAATAACATTGAGAGAGCAAAAGAATAGAAATGTAAATTACAAATACGAGATGAAGACAGAAATAAGATTTCACTAAGATAAGATAACGCCAATTTGATTTTTAGAGCCAAATAATACATGTGTAATAATAGTCGCTAAGTTCCTCATTATTATTATGGTAAATTACAATTTACCTATTTGTGGTTTGACCAAAATTTTAGTTGCCTACTTCTAGTTTAAAATTTGACACTTTACCTAACTAAGGTTTGACCAAAATTTAAGTTATCAAATTGTGGTCTGAAATTTCATAATCCAAGTGTTCCGTTGGATTCTTTTTGATTTTATTTGGTCATGTATTTTTTTATGTTTTTGTGTTTTTGGTAAAGAGAGACATAAAAGTGGAGCAAAATTACATATTTAACCATGTTTTTAACATAACTGGGTTACGAAACTCTACCTAAGTTAACCTCAGGTGGGTAAAGTGTCAAATTTAAAACCGCAAGTAGGAAACTTATATTTCGGCCAAGCCACAGGTGGATAAGTTTTAATTTTCCTTTATTTTATTATTGTTTGGTGGAAGCAAAGGTCCTTAATCCTTATCTTTGTGAACGGTGACTTTCTACCAAACATCCGACTGAAAAAATATAATTTCTAGAAGACCTTTTGTCGCATGATTTTATGAGATAATTTATTGGTCCAAACCTAATAAAAGTGATGGCTAGTATGTACCTTTTACAAAGAATGTGATCTTAGACCTAGAAGGGTCCAGTTAATGTACGCCCATACATTATACATTAACTATCTATAATAGGGAACTTTTTATGAAAAATTTAAAAAGTTGTCAAATTAGTTAGTTACTTTTTCATTTTTTTCATAAAAGTTTCCTAAAATGGTTTACTAACTTATGCCCTTAGGACATACGTTAGTAAAACCTGAGGTAAAATATGAATAAATGTTGTCGTGGTGCAAATGTTAAGGAGCTTTCAATCTTGATATAGAGGAAAATTCTTAAGTACTTTCAAAGTGGATCTCACCATAAATGTGAGAGGAGGGAGTACTATTTTTTATAATTAAGGAGTACCTAAGAATTACTCTATGATACTCCATGACACTTGATTAAAATCTCCTTTGTATTCAAATTGGTCTAGTGCCTTTGTCTTTCAATACACGTGCATGTGATTATCCCAAAAAAAAAAAAAAAAAATCAATACACATGCAGTTGCGGCAAAAATTTCTTCAAGGGTCAAGCTAAGTATACATAGACAAAATAAATTAAATTCAAAGAATAATCTACACACAAAATATGTTTGTACGAGCACTAATATCGGGTGTGCTAAATGCACTAGCACACTAAACACTAAAATACATGCTGCATGAGATGTTTTAAATGCCATATATTTTTAGAACATGCTATAGTGCCGCTCTAATAATACAATGACATTGTAGCCAAGTTATAAAAAAAATTTATTTTTTATTTGCCCCTCATATATTTTATTCTTTCACGCTATTTTTCTCTCTCTTCCTCTCCTTACGCTTCCTCTCTTCTCCGCTTGTTGTCTCTTTATCTCTTCCTTCTCCTCTTTGCCTCCCTCACCGATCAAAGTTATTTATTTATTTTTATTCCAATTTCTCCTCTCACGCACACTCTCTCTTGTTTGGTTCCCTTTCTTGCTCTCTCCTTCTCATTCTTAGTCATGTCGCCGACGTTGCATGTCGTCCACCATGCCACCTTGCATTGGCTCTGTCTCAATTGGCTCCACCCAAGTTCATGTTGTCGTATTCGTACCATACCAATATTGATCAATGTGCGAGTGGAAGATCAAACTGATGAAGATGGGCTGTGTTAGTGGTTATTGTGGTTATTGTGGTGGTAGTTTTTTTGGCTTGTTGCTATGGGTTTTTTTGTGTGGTTGTGAGCTAATTTTTATGGGTTGCAGTGGTTAAATTTTATGGGTTGTAGTGGTTGTGAGTGCAGTGGCTGGTGGAGGTTGTAGTGGTAGTTTTTGGGGTTGTTGTGGGCTAAATTTTATGGGTTGTGGTGGTTGTGGGTACATCGGTTGGTGGTGGTTGGGTTGATTTTGGGTTGCAATTATGGTGGATGGTTGATTATGGGTGGTGGTGGGATTCGGGTAGTGGTGGGTGGTGGTGGAATGTGGGTGGTTTTGTGTTTTGGATTTATTATTTATTTGTTTCTTAATATTGTAGGAGCTTTTTAAAATTATTGTATGTATTTTTTTAATATGTTGTATGGAAGAATAGAATATTTGATGTAGAGTGTAATGTTAAAATGGAATATTGTGTTAAAATAACATTTGGGATGTCAGAGATGATACTAGTGCTTTAACATGATTTAACAAATGCTTATTTCTTACATATAACAAAGTACACATCCCCTAAAAAAAAAAAAAAGTACACATATAACACTAATAACTACTAAAAGATTTTTAACTCCTAACTATAAAATCAATCCTTCCAAAAAGAAAAAGAAAAGAAAAGAAAAAAAAACCTATGAAATCAACATTTATTAAGTTTTTTCTTAATTAAAAAAACATTTATTATGTTTTTAAAAGGAACATCTAGGGTGTGACTAAATTAAGTTGTTTTTTAATCGATTTTTACCAAAGGTAGTGAAGTCGCCACCAATTATTGGGTTTATTATCTTTTATTTTTAAGGTGTGATTGGTTACCTGACTTTATTTGATTTTATTACTAGTCCTAGGCTAAGAAAAATGTCATTTCTCCTAATGAATTGGATGGTAAAAAATCTTGATTCTTGAGTTCGGAAGTCTAGTTATGTGTGGAGAAGATGTTAGGCACCCCATAACGCCTTTTGTGAGACAATCTTTTGTTTTGATAAATTCTTACTTTTCAATCATTGGCAGTTAAAAACTATTGGCATTAACTTTCAAGGCTTTAAAAGAATTGGGCTTTAAGGCTTTAGTGTGGCCTTTATCAATGCTTTGCTATCACATTTGAATTATTGCCAAATTTTCATTATGAAAATTCAACAACATTTCGCCTTATTTTCGTGGCAGAAATTCAGCAGCATTTCAAGTCAGGTGGTCATAGCACATAAAACACTATTCTCACCAAGTTTTCACTGTGAGAATATGGCAAGAAGATGCCAAATTTTCATGACAAAAATCTAGCTGAGTTTTGCGTTTGGTGCATTATGGCCCACTGGCAGGGTTTCATTCCTGTGTCTATGGCATGTGTCACACATGATGTGTGTCGCATACAAAGGAAAACCAATGTCACCAGTTGACATGGATAGGGGCAATCACACACGTTGTAGGTCATGCACACAACGTAGCATGAATATGCATTTATAGCACAAGCCTTGAATGCATACCCACACTCCAAGGTTAAAAGCATCCATGATTTGGAGGGGGATTGCCCTCCTAACCACATATGTCCATCATCCAAAGTGCATGGCTACCTTTTCAACAACCCACACCCTCACATAATGCAAAATGCAAACACACAAAGCGGGAAAGAAAAGCATACATTTCCACAAATAGAGGGTGTGACCAAAGCAAGGTACAAGCAAAGGGAATCCTAGTCTAAGAAAGCTACTAGACATGGTTCTAAAAAAAAAGGTTTAGAAAAGAAAGGACCTCTCAGAAGGGATACAACCCCTAATCTACTAATCTTTGCCATTTTTCTTGCATTTAGAAGATGTGCCCATGCTCCGTGCATACATGCAACAAACAAATAGAACACAAAGCCAACAAACAGGCATAGAAGCAAAAGAAAGGGACATGCAAGTAAGCGAACACACAATGGGAACAAACAATCATGTTAGCAAATAGAGTGAACATGTGAATAAGCAAAAATCAGAGAAAGCATTTTATCAAACAAGCAAACAAAAAGAGATGGTATCCTCAAGGGACAAATGGGGGTTTGGATTTGGTGTCCATAGATCCATTAGATTGGAGTGCAGATGACACATGTGCCATCAAGTAAATCTCCTAAAAAGGACTCAGGATTTCATGTATAAAGACTAGTTTGAACCCACACAAAATCAAAGGTAGCAACGATGCTTGATGATGCTGACAAACAAGTAAAGACAGTGCATGAACATGTTAAAAAATATTCAAAGATGCAACTAAAGCTAGGAGACCATAAAAGATGACATAAAGCAAGGCCAAAAGGCACAAAAGACAAGGCTAAGCATGTTATCACACAAGGATAAGAGCTAATCTTCTTATAGGGCAAATACAAGGTTAACAAGAGAAGCTCTAACAAGCAAAGCTAAGCAAGGGAGAGAGGGGAAAGAAACAAGCGTGCCAACATCATCAAGATGTGATCTCTCCCATATGGTTGCACCCAAACAAGCCACAAAAGGGGAAGAATGCAACCAAACAAAACAAAGAGGCGCAGAAGGCCGACAAACACATACTAAGAAGGGAAACAAAGCATGTGAAGCAAGGCAAAGATGCAGGAAGCTAGAAGTAAGCATGCAAGCATGGATCTAAAGATGGAAGCATGCAAAACATAACATCACAAAGACAGATTTGAGAAAAGGAACACACAAAGACATGTACAAATACCAAACAAAGAAAAGAACATTCAAAAAGGAAACTTATCCAAACCCTTTATTGAACTTGGGTGTTTGGATATAAGCCTAGACCAATAGATCTAGATCCGTACCCTACCCAAAATCTGTCAGGATTAGTACCCTTAAATCCCATTGTATAATGCTATGTATGATATTATGTATTTATGTATGACATGATGTATGATTTAATATTGTGATTGATAAAGTTGTTTTATTATAATCTAAAATAATGGTAACATGAATATGGGGCATTATCTTATAGTCATGAGATGTATAGTATGTGATTTATGTGAAAAGTCACAAAAGATATAAATCACAAGTTCTTTGTAAACTTAGAATTATAGTTCGTAGTCGGTGATGAAATTGGGCATTTCATCAGCGAAGATTATAACATATCAACTAAGATGATTTGTCTTGATCATGGAAGTGGAGACTTCTAGTTGATGTATTGATATGTTTTAAGAGTTAAGACATATTGAACTGGACCGCTGTGAGATTTATTATTCTCCTAATGACTGTCAATTGAATAATAAATCTCACGACTTCCATTTATATGAACTTTTAATCCTGCAAGGATAATGGATTTGATCATGAAGTGTAGGTTACTTTGATATATTAATAGTGAGGTCTAAAGTAACGGTCAAAGCCTTAGTATGTTGGGAAACCACATTTAGTGTTGATGGAACATATATTCTCAAGATGTAATTCATAGTCTCTTAACAGAGATATAAAATATTCCCTTGAGATAAGTTTAATGGGTTCAGTTATTCAGAGAGTTAGACCTAACCACTTTGGTAAGAAGTTAATAAAGTATATATTTATGAAATTGAATTTCATAAATATATGATGAATAACTTTAAAGGATTAAACCAGGTACTCAAGGATAAGATGTAGTAATTTACAAAGTAGCAGTCTACATTCATGACTTTGTATTATTACGAATATTTTATGAAGGGGTTACATGTATAATAAAGTCATGGGATATAATTTATAAATAAGGCCTAGATTGCAACTATATTTATATAGTGGTATTACATATAGTTAATGGTAATTTTGGACTTGTCAAGAGTTGACAGAAAAGCCCAAGGCCCGTTGGAGCTAGTGTCTTATTGGTCCATTTTGGTCCCACTCCAAGCCATATACTAAAGCCCAATTGGAAAGGCCCAAAAGGTTAGCCCAATTAGATAATCAGTTATAAGGAGAGAAACATACAGATTTTATATGTATGAAAAAGAGAGACATCATTGTGAAATGGTGTGTATGTGAGAGTCAAACACTCTATCATTCTCCCTTGGAAACTGATTGAAAGACCACACTTCTTGGGCGTAAAGTGGAATTGGAGCGAAGATTAAAAGTATTCCCGAGTACTTTTGATTCTTGTTTTGAATTTTACCGCACCAAGGTATGCTCTCTTGCTCTTGAATTCTAAAATTTACATTATATATGTTATCAATTGCGAATGAAGTAGATCTGTTAATTTTTCATTGCGTATGTTTTGTATGTAATGCAAACATGTATTTTCCATCAAAAGCAAGACACAAGAAAAAGGCATGAACAAACAATATTTAAAGCTATAAAGAACTTAAACATAGCATCCAAACAAGGCAATTAAACACATAAACATGACAAAAGACATAAGCAAAAAATTTAGACATACCCTAGCCGAAGAAGGCTAGGCCAACAACATCAAAGCAATAAAACATGCTAGGAAAGCAATAAAATGTGCTAGGAATTTATAAGAAAGCAATAAAGAACTAAAAAGAAGATTGGTGTAGATTGCAGCTAAAAAGCTACATCTACACCCCCCACACCTCAAAACCAACGTAGATAGACCAAGGAGAAGGAGATGGAAGCAAGAACATTACCTCAAATTTTTAAAGATGGGAGTATCAAGATTTTGTTTTGTGTGTGTTTAGGAGAGAATTTAGGAGTAAAGAACACTCTAGAAAACTACTCTGATTGCCTAATTTTTTGTTTTTTTGTTTTTGTTTTTTGTGTATACCTGCGTGCACTTAGTGCATGCCGGTTCACTTTTGCTTACGTTAGCAATCTTGTCTTTTCCTCCAACTTTCTAGTTCTAATTTCAATTGATCATATAAAGGCCATCCCATACTCTAATTGATTTGATCTTAGTATCATTGGAATTTCTAGTTTCCAGATCACTTGACATTTCGAAAATCAGACGGTCTAAGCAAAATTTATGGCCTCTAGAAGTGAGACGACACACCCAAAATGATTTTCAAGATATCTCAACCGTTTTAACTCCGATTTTGACCCATGAGTTGTCATCAGAAATGGAATTAAATATTCTTTGCAATGGTGGCAATTTCAAACTATTCCAATGGTTGGATCAAAATTAGATTTTCGGTCACCACTAGGAGTCAACTTTGGGACAAACTTGGTTAAAGTTGATAAAAAGCTCCAATAAGCTTGGATTTGGCATAGAATAATAAAAAAATGTTGTTTTGGTATGGTTTTGACCAATTTTGACCTTCATTCAACCTTGGCTTTATTAGGGGGATTTTGGTTGAACCATGATGATCTAGATGTTCCCATGATCCCTTGGTGAGAAAAATGATATTTTTTGGAATTTTCAAGGTTCAGCACGTAAATCAAGGCGAACAAAATACGATATACACAGCCATTATTTAAATTTAAATCTAATGTACCAAAAATATAAGAGGAATGAATGCTTTTTGAAAAGTCAAAGGGGTCATAGCTCCCTCTAGCCCTACTCTCCCTTCACTCCTGCATGCATGAGCTTCAAAACCTTCAATAGCCCAAATGATTTAATTAGCCTATTTTGTATAACCATGGATTCTTTTTGGAAAAGTCCATGAATCCAAAAAAAGGGATGAAGTGGTCCATGAATTTGTTGATACAGTATTTTGTCCAGCCTTGGTTAGTATACCAAATGTCATTTTAAGCCCTAAAAAGTAAGAACCGTGCTTTTTAAAATTTAAGAAAATTGGGAATTACATGAAAAAATCTTCTTTATTCCAATCAGGCCATGGCTCAATCATTTTAATGATTCGTGAGTACTAAAATTTCAAGCTTCCCATTTTTTGCTAAGTTTTATCGACATTGACTAATCCTAATCGAGATTAGTCAAAATGTTGACTTTTTGACTTGACCGTCCAATCGAAGTAAATTTCTATCTATCTTAAAGATAATGAAATTCCCTTCAAAATGATAAAATATTATGAAAACAACAAAAACCCTAATTAAATGTATTATTTTTTAGGTAAAGGGTTGTTTTTGGGACATTTTTGCATAAAATATTATACCAATCTAGCTATAATTGGTGCTGTCTACCTAGACTATATCGAAGCATAATGGGGTAGCTTCCTTCTCTAAAAAGGGCTTGATGATATATTCTTCGGATCTGTAGGAATTACTTTTTCAAGAATAGTGTAATTAAAATTTCTACATTGCATCACCTCCATGGTTTTAAAAACTGGACCGGGGGCAAAATTGGATTTGACTCATATTCCCAATTTAACCCAGTTTTGACTGATTTTGGCCAGTTTTAATTGGTATTGGGGTTTTTTTCAAACCGGGCTGGTAGTCAGTTCTCGGTTCAACTAGTCAGACCAATAGGTCCAGTTCGGTCTTTTAAAACAATGATGAAAATCAAAGAAATCTAAGATCTCAAAAACCTCCAAATAGTAGCCCAAAATGAATGGATAAAAGGATAAGATCGGATGATGTGGAAGGGACACACCCTTTAGCTGCCCTTCTCACCAGGTGACTAAGACTTGGTTCCTTCCTCATTCCTAATTTGTATAAGCACCCTTTACCTCTTAGAAATTCAGGCACAAAAATGCCAAAAATATTCCCCTCATTTTCTTTAGGTTTTTCTCTTGATCTTTCTTCTCTCTCTTCCTCAAAAACTCATCTAAACCAGAAACTCTAGCCCCTTTTACCTTCACTTTCTTCTTCAAAGACCTATAGGTTAGCTTCTAAAACCCTTTATAAAATGTAGGATGGTGTAGCTCCTCCTTTAGCTTCATCATCTTCCTTTTTATGTTGTAAATACTATTTACATCTATTAAAATCTCTTTTCAAGTTCTTTTACTCTTCTTTATATTGTGGTATGCCTTTAGATTTATGTCTCTTTACATTTATGCTCTTTTTGTTCCAATCTTGTTATATTCATGTCTTTTTAATTTGTTGTTTTTTCTCTTCCCTTTTCTTTTACTTTGTTGTTTTCTCTCTTTAAACCCCTTCGATTTAAAGGAAGAAATCAACCTAACACCTTTGGTAAACTTTCATATTCCTAACTAGACGACATGTGGAGCAATAGCCTTGTGCACAACCAACCTTAGTGGGAAAATGAAGATTTAATATAGGTGAGTTTTTCTTAAATGAATCATTAAACATGTTTCCAAGAATGTAATGGGGAATTAATTCTGGAAATTGGGGTAAAATCACTCGAAAGAGGGGATCCCGAGACCTCCATTTGCTACTATGGGAGGGAGTTGACAAGGTTGGCAATAACATGTGTAGGGTTTATTTAAGGGAGATTTCATTTAAAAAGAAAAAAGATTTAATCCTTTAAATTATGCCATTTTTAAATTAATCCAATACCTTTCGTAAACCTTTATATTCCTAACTAGATGCATGTAGAGGAATAGCCTTGTGCATGGCCAACCTTAGAGGGAAAATGAAGATTTAACATAGATGGGTTTTCCTCAAATAAAACATAAGCATTGTTTCCAAGCATGTAACGTGGGAATACTTCTAGGAATTGGGGTAGGATCCTTGAAATGGGGGATCACGAGACCTGCATTTCCCATCATGGGAAGGAGTCCACATGTTTGGCTATTACATGCTTTAGGGTTTATTTTAGGGAAGCGTCTACCTAATTGATTCTCAACTTCAACCCTAAATTCTTTGAACTTTTCAAAAACTTTGGACTTTCGTTTCATTAGGTACACATAACCAAATCTAGAGTAATTATCAGTGAAGGTAATGAAATACTCATAGCCATCTCTTGCTTGGATTAACATAGGACCACATACATCTGAATGTACTAGTTATAGAAACTTTTGGGCTTTTCTACCTTTTGCATTAAAAGGTATGTTTGGTAATTTTACCCTCCAAACAAGGTTCACAAAATGGAAAACCATCAAAGTCCATGGGCCCTAAGAGTCCATCTTTGATAAGTCTTTGAATTTTATTTGAATTAATATGACCCAAACGCAAGTGCCAAAGATATGCATCACTTGTAGAAGGAAACTTTCTCTTTAATGATTTTAAATGAGAGTCACTATCTAATTTAGAATTATATAATTCATGCTTATTAGAAGTTAAAATATAAAGACCATCAGCAATATTGCCAGAACAGATAAACACTTTACCCTTCTTTTTTTACAACATTGTCTTTCAAGATAACATAATATCCATGTTTACCTAAATAAGTTGCAGAAATTAAATTCCTACGAACATTAGGTATATATAGATAGTCTTCGAATATTAAAACTCTAGATTCAAAACATAAATTAAACACTCCAACAGCTACAACTGGAATCCTACTCCCATCAGCTAAGGTAAGAAACATTTCCCCTTCATTTAGCTTTCTGGTCTCTTGGAATCCTTGCAAAGAATTGCAGATATGATTAGTACAACCTGAATCCACACACCAGGAATCCGTGGGATTATGTACCAAACATATTTCAAGAAGAAAGGAACTTTTCATACCCCTATTCTTGGTAGCTTTAATATTGGACAATTCTTCTTCCAATGTCCTTTCTCACCACAATGGAAACACTTTCCTTTAGTTTTCTTTCTTTATTGGCAACTCCTAAGGCAACTTATTTACCATCTTGCTTGATAAAGTCCTTTTTCTTCTTCTTACCCTTGCCTTTCGACTTAGGTTGAAAAGTAGAAGCTTCAACCATATTGGCATAGACACTAGAAGTACCCAGGATGCCTTCCGCCGCTACCAACTCATTCATTAATCTAGACAATGAATAAATCTTTTTGTTCATATTATTCTTAAGTTTCCAATGCTCCCTCATTGAAAGACCTTCAACCATTTTGGTATTATATATCTGCCTCATAGTTTCTTGCCTTGCAGAATGGACTTACTCACTAAACATCTCCTTCAGACTTAGCATAATGTCCAAAGCGAGTTCTACATCCTGCATTTGATGTTGTAAAACATTTGAGATCGATGCCAACATATTGCATAGGGCAATGTCATTAGATTTCTGCCAAAGATTATATCTGTGTTTTTCCTCAAGAGGACCATCTAATGATGGAAAGCTAGGATATGGTTAAGTAAGCACATATTTGTGCTCTTTAGCAGTAAGAACAATGTCCAAATTTCTTTTCTAGTCAACATTGTTAGATTTAGTCTGTTTGTTTTGATTAAGAATAACAACAAGTGGGCTAAATGATGCCATGATTTTAATTTGAAAACAATAGACATGAATATGATAACTAAACTAGACATTATTAATTTAGCATATAAACATATAGTATAGAACCTTAATAAAACCATAATATAATATATGCAATGACAATCCAATCCCATATTCAATATCCCTTAGCATAGAGTGAATATTAAATGCTATGATTGATTGAGAACTATTTTCGTTATTAGTGTCATCATAATAACTCTTATCAAACACTAATAATTTGTTGTTTTACATTTAGCCTTTAAGTAATAATAGTAAGAACTCAGCATAGAGGATACTATAATACTTAGTCTAGTGTATACCATTGTTTGGAATTATGTGTAGCCACATTTCATCTCCCTTAACAAGTTTATTTTGTAGTACCATGATACAAAATGCCCTCCGCATGGAATGTAAAGCTCAAGGCTAAGACAAAGTGTTTGATCAAACCATTATAAACCAGGTAGTTCAATCTTGTAGCACCATGAAATAAATACTCTCTGCATGGAATGCTAAGCTCGAAGCAAAGACAAAGTATATATTTCATACTACTATGAACAGAAAATGAAGGTTGTGAGATCCAACCCTTGTATCTCTCTCCCACTAGATGTTTTAAAATGGACCAATAAGACACTAGCTTTAATGGGCCTTGGGCTTTTCTGTCAACTCTTGACAAGTCCAAAGTTACCATTAATTATATTTAAAACCACTATATAAATATAATTGCACTCTAGGACTTATTAATAAATTATATCCCAAGACTTTATTATATATGCAATCCCTTCATAAAATATTCGTAGTAATACAAAGTCATAAATATAGACTACCAATTTGAAAAATACTACATCTTAATCCTTGAGTACCCGGTTTAATCCTTTAAGTTATTCATCATATATTTATGAAATCCAATTTTATAAATATATACTTTAGTATCTCCTTACTAAAGTGGTTAGGCCTAATAGTCTGAATAATCAAACCAATTAAACTTATCTCAAAAGAATATTTTATATCTTCGTTAAAAGGTTATGAATTTCATCTTGAGAATATATTTTCCATCAACACTGAATGTGGCTGCCCAACATACTGAGATTTTGACCGTTAATTTAGATCTCACTCCTGATATATTAAAGTAACCTACGCCTCATGATCAGGTCTATTATTCTCTCAAGATTAAAAGTTCATACAAATAGAAGTCGTGAGATTTATTATTCATTTGACAGTTGTCAGGAGAATAATTAATCTCACAGTGGTCCAGTTCAATATGTCTTAACTCTTAAAACATATCAACATACCAACCAGAAGTCTTCACTTCCATGATCAAGACAAATCATCTTAGTTGATATATTATAGTCTTTGCAGATGAAATGCCCAACTTTATCACCAACTTCGAACTATAATTATGAGTTTACAAAGAACTTGTGATTTATATCTTCTGTAACTTTTCACGTAAAGTACATACTATGCATCTCATGGACTATATGATAATGTCCAAATATTCATGTTACCATTATTTTAGATAATAATGAAATAACTTTATTAATCATAACATTAAGTCATACATAATGTCATACATTGCATCATACAATAGGATTTAAGGGCACACATCCTAACAAAGGTAACTCGCGAAAAATGGGTGTTTTTAGTTTTTAAATGGAAGATGTTGACATTTTTCAACGGTTTTTCATGAACCAACAACCACCATATGAACATAATAAATAGAATTTGATATCAAAACTAAATTTCATTGATGTTATAGCCTTTAAGTTCAATTCAACATACCTAAATTCAAATTTAAACAACATCATAACATCAATATCAGTTTTCATCAAACCATAGTTTCAACAACCATGTAGAAAATTTAATATATAGTCTTCTAATATCATGAAACTATTATCTCTAATTCCAAAACTCACAAAGCATGTTATATAGATTCAAAATTGAAAATTTCTCTAATACCAATTGTTGTATAAATACATGTTTGTATTGCATACAAAACATACTCAGCGAAAAATTATCGGATCTACTTTATTCACAATTGTTAACATGTACTATGCAAATTTAGAATTCAAGAACAAGAGATCATACCATGGTGCGGTGGAATTCAAAACAAAAGATCAAAAGTACTCGGGAACACTTTTAATCTCCACTACAACTCCACTTTACGCCCAAGAAGTGTAGTCTCTCAATTAGTTTTTAAAGGGAGAATAAGAGAGAGACTCACACTCACATACACACCATTTTTCAATAATGTCACACTCTCTATATAAAAATTTTGTATGTTTCTCCCTTTGTATCTAACTGATTATCTAATTGGGCTAGCCTTTTGAGCCTTTTCAATTGGGCTTTGGTGTGTGACTTGGAGTGAGACTAAAAGGGACCAATAAGACACTAGCTCTAATGGGCCTTGGGCTTTTTTATTAACTCTTGACAAGTCTAAAGTTACCATTAACTATATTTAATACCACTATATAAATATAGTTGAACTCTAGGCCTTATTAATAAATTATATCCCAAGACTTTATTATACATGCAACCCATTTATAAAATATTCATAGTAATACAAAGTCATGAATGTAAACTGCTACTTTGTAAATTACTATATTTAATTCTTGAGTACCCGATTTAATCCTCTATGTTATTTATCATATATTTTTGAAATCTAATTTCATAAATATATACTTTAGTAACTCCTTACTAAAGTGGTTAGGCCTAACACTCTGATTAACCAAACCCATTAAACTTATCTCAAGGGAATATTTTGTATCTCCATTAAGAGACTATGAATTCCATCTTGATTATATATGTTCCATCAACACTAAATGTGGCTGCCCAACATACTGGGGTTTTGATCGTGTCATTAGATCTCACTCTTGATATATCAAAGCAACCTATATTTCATAATCAGGTCCATTATCCTCTCAGGATTAAGAGTTCATGTAAATAAAAGTCGTGAGATTTACTATTTATTTGACAGTCGTTAGGAGAATAATAAATCTCACAGCAGTCTAGTTCAATATGTCTTAACTCTTAAAACAAATCAACATACCAATTAGAAGTCCCTACTTCCATAATCAAGACAGATTATCTTAGTTGATATGTTATAGTCTTTGCAGATGTAATGCCAAATTTCATCATCGAGTACAAACTATAATTATGAGTTTACAAAGAACTTGTGATTTATATCTTCTGTAACTTTTCACATAAATCACATACTTTGCATCTCATGGACTATATGATAATGTCCAATATTCATGTTACCATTATTTTAGATTATAATAAAACAATTTTATTAATTACAACATTTAGTGATACATAATATCATACATAGCATCATACAATAGGATTTAAGGGCACACATCCTAACAATTGTAGCCCTTTTGTTCCCTTTATCGTATTTTCTAGCATTTTGGCCATTTTGTAGGATTTAGATCTTGACCCTATGGTCTTGGTCCTCATACATACACCTTGGCCCATATCAAAGAGTTTGGGTCATCTCTTTTGCATGTTTATGCCTACTTGCTTATATGCTTTATGCTTGCGTTAGCCTCTCTAGTTCGAAGCTTTGCCACGCTTGACACCCTTAGCGGGTTTGTGGTTATGTGGTTACATTCGACACCTATAAGGCCCTATTTGGGTGTAACCATTTTGGAGGCATCTTTGGAGGCCGGGTTACTTTGTGCATACCTTTCCCCTTTTCCACTCCGTGCAATGATATGCTTACCATGCTTGTTTGTGCCACTTGTTGGCTTTTTATGCATCTTCACACGCTTGCTTACATGTCCATACATAAGTTTGGTTTGCTAGTGTGTCATCCTTGCTTCAACATAATGAAGTTATGGACATTCAATCCAAACCTACATTTGTCCCTTGCGGACACCATCTTTTGTTTACTTTCTTGCTTGTTTGCCTTCTCGCTTGTTTGTTTGCTTCCTCTTTCACTTACTTGCCATGTCTATCATGCTTATCTGCTTTATGCCTCTTTCATACTATTAGCATCTTATCCTTCCATTTCTTCTCTGTCGGTTTCTTGTCTTTGCCTTTGCATGTACACACATGGAGTGAGGACGCTTGGAGCTAGGGCACGGTCTCCCAAGCATAAGCAAAAAGGGTGCAGTTGTAAGCATTTAGATATAAGCCAAGCGGTTGTGCTCAGTAGGTTTAGAAGTTAGGCTTATCCCATTTGGTTATGTACTCTTTTAACCCCCCCTTTCTTCCTCCTTCCTTTCTCTCTTAGATGGTTTGTATTAGGTATATCATGTTGTGTACCATTTGTACTTTCCTACACTATATAAATTTACTTTCGTGCTATAGGGATGTAGAAATTTACTTTCGTGCTCTACGTACTTGCATTGTGCATGATGTATGTACATGTATACCTGCTTGCCCCCATTCTGGTGTGATTGTCACAGTCCATGTCATCTAAGGCAAGCAATGCCTAATTTTCGCCGCGAAAGTAAGGTGACACGTCGTCCGATTTTCACCATGGAAAACTGGTATTGTGCCTGAATGCCCTAGAAAAGCATAGATTAGGACCAAACTTGTTCCAAAGCCAAACCATAAAGCCCCCATGTATGTTAAGCTCCGAAACCCGATGTCAAAATCATGTCGTCCATCCCGTAGGGAAGGACTTAGTAATGTTTTTGGACTAAGGCACCTATCGATGTCAATGGTGACCCATCCATCCCGTAGGTAAAGCTTAGAAATTTTTGGACTAAGGCACCCGTTGGTGTCCTTGGTGATCCGTCCACCCCATAGGTAGGACTTAGTAATTTTTGAACCAGGGTACCCGTCAGTCTCCTTGGGGATCCATCCTATAGGTAGGACTTAGTAATTTTTGAACCAAAGTACCCATCAATATCCTTGGGGATCCGTCCACTCCGTAGGTAGGACTTAATAAGTATTTAAACCAAGATACCTGTCAGTATCCTTGGGGATCCACCCGCCCTGTAGGTAGGACTTAATAAGTTTTTGAACCAAGGTACTTGTTGGTATCCTTAGGGACTCTTCCACCCCATAGGTTGGACTTAGTAATTTTTCTGAGGCCTTTCTTGTTTGTAGACATAATTTCTTATGAATAGTCCCTTTATTAAAGATAAATACAAAATGTAGATACTTTCGCCTGTTAGGCTTTAAGGCCTAAAAATTGGAAAACTTCATTGAACTTATAGAGAAAACATAGTTGGTAGCTTCTGGTGGCACTACTGGTAGTTCTTCCTTAGGTGAAAAGCGTTCCAAGGGTGGTGTAGTCTTTGTCCATTAAGTGTTTCTAAGTGGTAGGTGTCTTTCCTATAGCAGTCAACGATCTTGTAAGGTCCTTCCCAATTAGGGCCCAATTTTCCTTGTGTGGGGTCTTTGGTAGCTGTGGTCACTTTCCTCAGGACAAGATCTCTAACCTCGAGGTGTTAGGGCCTAACTTTGGTGTTGTAGTGCTTAGCCATAAGGTCCTGATAACATGTGATCCATTGTTTAATTGTACCCCCTAAATTCATCTTGGAAGTCCAACTGTAGGCACATTCCTTCCTTCATTATGGTGGGCTATCCTATACCTAGTTAGTCCAACTTCTGTTGTGATGATGGCGTCATTCCTAAATGCATGGTAAAAGGGTGTCTCACTTGTAGACATGCAGGCTGTCATCCGGTATGCCCATAATACACTGGGTAATTCGTCCAGCCATATCCCCTTTGCCCCCTTAAGTTGAGTCTTGATTATTTTGAGTAAAAATTAGTTTGTGACTTCAACTTGACCATTGGCTTGTAAGTGGGCATGTGATGAATAGTGGTTTTTATTTCCTAGCTTTTGCCAAAAATCCATGAATGCGTCATTGTCAAATTGCTTCATATTATCAAAGATGAAGACTATGGGATTCCAAAGCGGCAATTGATGCTTTTCCAGGCAAAGCCTAAAAAATTCTTCTCGGAGAAGGTGGCGAAGGATTCTACCTCAACCCATTTAGTAAAATAGTTGATCCTTATGATGAGGAACTTGGGTAGCCGCATTGCCATGGGGAAGGGTCCCATCATGTCGAGCCCCTACTAAACAAATGGCTAGGGGATGTTCATTAGGGTAAGTTCCTTTGACGGTTGTTGTATGATATTGCTAAAGCATTGGCATTTGTCACATGCTTTTTATGTAGAATTGAGTGTCCTTCTGCATAGTGGGTCAATAGTAACTCGTACGAGTTTGTGGACCAGTGATTGCACTCCTAAATGGTTTCCTTATACTCTCTTGCGGACATCCCTCCTGGCCTAGTCTGCTTCATTAGGGACCAAACATCTCAAGTACGGATGAGAGAAGACCCTTCAGTAAAGGAAATCGCCAATCAATATGAAACATAATGATTACACCTTCAGCGTTTAGGAAGCATTATGGCCTTTCGGAAGTGTTTCATTCCTGAGGTAGGAAATGATTGGTTTTGTCTAGTCAGCTTCTGTGGGGATCTCCTATACATCTATTTTTTCAATGGCAAGCGAGTATTGGATGAAGGATAATACTTAACCATCGGTGACCATGTGTTCCATGGATCCTGCTTTGGCTAGACAATCAGCTTGCTCATTTTCTTCCATCAGGATTTGCATGAATTCATCCAAGAACTCCTAGCATACCCTTTCTTTGAACATGCTTAGGTATTCCCTCATCCATTCCCCTTAAGCATCATAGTCTCCATTGATATGTCCAACAATAACTTGTGAGTCGTAGTGTATGACTAATGATGAAGCCCCTGTAGCCTTTAGCTAGTTCGAGACTCGTCAAGACTACTCCATACTCGGCTTCATTATTGGTCATTGGAAATTGGAGACGGACTGCACATTCTATCAAATCTCCCTCTAGCAACTGTAGGAAGACCTTGACTCCTCCAGCATGTTAATTGGACGAGCCATTTGTCCGTATTATCCATGGTGTTGTTCCTTCATCTTCATCTTCCTCTGCTGTGAATTTAGCAATGAAGTCAACCAAAGATTGGGCCTTTATCATAGTTCTTGGTCAGTATAGTATGTCAAATTTGCCGAGCTCAATTGCCCATAAAACTAATTGTCTCATTGCCTCCAAATTTTTCATTTTCTTTTGTAACAGCTTCTCTGTTTAGACCACTATGGTGTGAGCCTGGAAGTATGGCTTGAGTTTGGGGGCAACTGTGATTAAGGAAAAAGCTAGCTTTTCTATAGGAGGGTACCTCTCTTCCACCCCTCAAGTGCTTGGCTATTGTAGTAGACTAGTCACTGTATGCGGTCCTCTTCCCCGATGAGTGCTGAGCTAATGGCCGTTGGGGATACGACCAAGTAGAGGGAGACTTCTTTGCTAGGCTTAGATAAATTGAGTAGTGGTGGGAACGCTAGGTATGTCTTCATCTCCTCAAAGGCCTTCTGGCATTCATTAGTCCACTCAAAGGCTTTCTTCAGTGTTTTGAAGAATGGTAAGCATTTTTTTTTTTTGTCGCTATAGAGACGAACTTGTTGAAAGCCGCAACTCTACCATTAAAGCTTTGTACCTCCTTGATTTTCTTTGGAGGTGTCATCTCTAATATGGCCTAAATTTGTTGGTGTTGGCCTTCATGCCTCACTGTGACACCATAAAGCTTAAGAACTTTCCTAACAACACTCCAAACATACATTTGCTAGGATTGAGTTTCTTGTCGTAGAGGTGTGAGGTCTCGAATGTCTCTTGAAGATCGTCTAGGTGACGATCCTCCTACGTACTTTTAACAAGTATATGTCGTCCCCGTACACCTCAACATCCCGTTTGATCTGCTAGAAGAACATCCTATTCATAAGTGATTGATAAGTCGCTTGTGCTTTTTTTAATCTGAATGACTTGACCTTATAGCAAAAGAGCCCTTGGCTCGTGATGAATGAAGTTTTCTCTTGGTTCACCTCATCCAACCTAATCTGGTTGTAGCCGATGAAAGCATCCATGAAACTCAATAGTTAGTGTCTAGCCATCGAGTCCACGAGGATGTTGATACACGGGAGTGGCTAACTGTCCTTTGGGCACGAACTATTTAAGTCGGTGAAGTCCACACATATCGTCCACTTGCTATTTGCCATTTTGACCATCACTACATTAGGAAACCAATTAGGGTAATACACCTTTTTGATGAAATCTGCTTCTAGCAACTTGCGTACTTCTTCCCCTATGGCTTTGTCTCTCTCTTGAGCAAATACTCTTCTTTTGTCAGACAGGAGGGAAGGATGAAGACACATTGAGTTTGTGAATCATAATACTTGGATTAATCCTCGACATGTTCTTATGTCTCCAAGCATAGATGTCCTAATTGTTCTTCAGGAAGAGGGTGAGTTCCTTACGAATTGAAGGGTCTGCGTGTGTGCCGATGGGGGTGATCTGACATGGGTAGTCATCATCTAGAGAGATTTCCTCTTTGTCTTCTGTTGGTTCCACTGTAACCCATTTTTCCTTAATGTTTAATGCTTGCAAATGATTGTCCATCTCTAACATGGCTATGTAGCATTCACGAGCCACTATCTTGTCTCTGCAAGCATCTCTTATTCTATACTCCACTAGGGACTTCACCAATAAGTGGCATGTAGATGTGGCTACACTCCATGCATTAAGTCTAGGCTGCCTAATGATTGCATTGTAAGGCAAAGAGCAATTGACAACTAAGAAGCTCTTCTCCTTAGTAAGCTGTTGAGGGTATGTGCCAATGGTCACTGGTAGGGTGATGGTCCTAACGAGGAAGACTTTGGTACCATGAAATACTACTAGTAGTATATTTGAGGGCAAGAGCCACTCCTTGTCGATCCTTAGTTGCTGGAAAGCAGGATAGTAAAGGATGTCTACCAAACTCCCGTTATCCACCAGCACTTGTTAGGTATACAAGTCGGCAATTGAAAGGTTGATGACTAGAGCATCATCGTGGGGGTGGTGGAGTAGCTGGGTGTCATCTTCGGTGAAGCTGATGGTTAGGTTGTCAAATTTAGTCATCTATGGTAGTCAGCTAGAAATCCGGACACTTTGCACCATCTGCAAATGTGTCTTTCTTGCTTTCCTAAAGGAACCATCCATCGTGCTTACCCCTACAATCACTCTTATTGCCCCGAGCGGAGCCTTCAGCCATTCTTTGGCTTTTCATTTTGGTTTGGGGTCCCTCAACGGGTTCTCCCTGCCCCTAATGAATCGTTGTAGTTTCCCTTGCTTAATGAGAGCTTTTATTTGTTGTTTTAGGTCATAGCACTCAAATTTGTCATGCCCATGGTCCCAATGGAAACGATAATACTTGTTCCTTGGACTTTTGTTTGGATCGCCCTTCAGCTTATCCAACCAAGTTAGCATTGTGTCGTCCTTAATCTACATAAGTACTTGGTCAGGTGGTGTGTTTAGTGGGGTGAAGTTAACAATCCTTCCAAGTGGAGGTTTTGATCTCCTATTGTCTCTTCTGTCATTTGTCCGGGTAGACTTTCTTCCTTGGTCCTGATGGGGATCATCTTGCCTTTCCCTTTTCTTTAGTCTGCCCTCTTGGGCTATTATGGTGTCCTCAACGTTCATATACTTAGTCACCATGTACAACATGTCAGCCATCGTCTTCGGGTCGTTCTTGCAAATGAACAAAAGAAATTCTCCCAATTGGAGCTCGTTAGTGAATGCAGTGACCAAGACTTTGTTGTTAGCCTCGTCAATCAAAAGGCCCTCCTTGTTGAAACGAGTCACGTATGATCTTTAGCTTTCATCTTCCCATTGCTTAATGTTCAACAAGCATCCTAAGGAATTTTTGTACCTTTTGGCCCCCAATAAAATGGATAACAAAGTGTCTGCTTAATTCCTCAAATGTAGAGACGATATTGGGTGTTAGTTAGCTGAACCACACTCTTGTTGGTCCCTTGAGTGTAGTTGGGAATGCCCCGTACATAATCACATCTAGAACCCCTTGT
The DNA here is from genome assembly GCA_020976635.1 of Castanea crenata. Lineage (NCBI taxonomy): Eukaryota > Viridiplantae > Streptophyta > Magnoliopsida > Fagales > Fagaceae > Castanea > Castanea crenata. The sequence continues at coordinate 5,721,579 of JAGHPS010000020.1, forward strand.
AGGTGCATAAGGGTCTTGAACAACTCCAGATGATCAAGCAGGTCCAGCGACCCATCATATGCTTCCACCTGTGGCATCCGAAACTTGGCTGGGAGGGAGAAGGAAGTTACTTGTGCCGTGAAAGGTGAGTCCGTTTGCTTAACTAGCTCATCTAGGTTGGTGGATACCCATCCCCTCATGGCGTTCATCATTATGTCCATCTTTTCCTTCATCATCTACATGTCTTGTGCTATGCGCATTGTGCTGCTTTCTAGTTCCGATGGGCGGTCAATGTTTTCTTGCCTGTCTTGCCTATTGGGAATGTTGCTTTCTTCCTAATCTACCAGTTCTTGACTGCCATTTTTTTCTTCATTTTTCCATCCATCATGTTGATCTTCGGGACGTTGTTCATTCCTCTAGTTTAGTTACTACTCGAACTCTTGGTTGCGTTGGGTGAGTTGCTCAACTGCCATGAGCAGGGCAATGCGTGGGTTCCTTGTCGCCTAGTTGATGGTAGCCATTGATCGCGTCTAGACCATGTGACTCTTTGTCTTAGAAGGGTGATATGGCAAATCACTCATTTCCCATAAATGAAGCTAACTGAGGTTGCACAAAAATTTTCAATGAGCTGATTGTCCTTGAACGCTCCAACAAGTGCCTGAAGAATATGAAAATAAAAGCCAAACAGAGAGCATCAGTGGGGTGCCTGCCAAAGACCCTACAAAAGTTAAGTTAGTTAATGAGAAATATCCAAGGACTCTATAGTGAGAGAGCTAGGGATTTTCACCGTACTTGGGAAAAGCGGAGATCTAATGCTTATATAGTGATGAACAGTGAACCAAGATCCCTTGAATGTAGGGATTTTTCCTTGTAGAGAAGATTTGGAATTAGGGTTCCAAGATTTTAGGGTGTCTTTCCATATGGTGAAGATATGGGCGTGTAGTAAGGTCTTTGGATATGGTGCGCAAGATATTTGCATGTGGGGATATATATGTGGGGACCACGTAAAGGATTGTGGGGCCTGTCATTTCTGCCCATTGGCATGGCCATTTGTCTTTTGGTATGCGAGTGAAGAGATGAGAATTTATTTGTTCGTTGATATCTATTCATCTCATATTCACCCATCTAAACTTTTATCACGCTGGACCTGAGGTGAACATAGCATGAGGGATTTGAGGCCTTTAACATGACAGACCCATGGTCTGTAGGATACATGGTTCTTTAGTCGAGATGGTGTGGATGGGATCACTAGTCCCTGTGAGCATTTAGCTAGACGGAGAGAAAGGGGAGTCTTGAGCCCATCAGGATTATTTAGGATGGATGAACATAAAAAATTTCGTGCCAGACAAAAATACCCTTATCACTATTCATAAAAAAATAAAAAGGAAAAGAGAGAAGGAAACAAAGAGAAGAAGTGTCACCATCACTATAAATTTTATCATGTAGGTAGAATAGATTGGTGTCTGACCTTTTTTAAAACATTACAAATAATAATAATTTGGACAGTTATTTACTATATTATTAATGTGACACTAATACACCTTTATTTTTTTTGAAAACTTTTTTTAAAATAAAATTATAAACAAACTGAGGTTTGGTTTAAGTTTCACCTAGTGTACCATTAAACAATGTTATATCACCTAATAACTTTTTATTATATTAATATTTAAAAAATCTCACTGTTGGATTACGTCTTCTTTATGTTCTTAACACTCATACAAAGATTGGTGTGAATCAAGTGTTATTTATTATTAGTGTGCAGCCCCATGCATATGCACAGGTACAATTAAAAACAATCACAACTATACATTTTTTTAAGAAGAAATTCAAATTATACATAGTATTAGCTTACACTTTTTTTAAACCATGCATTTCTAAAATATGTAATGGTTTCTCATTAAATGTATATATGATTTAGAATTTAATTGGATTTTGACTTTTCGGTATTTTTACCCAATAATTTACTTACCACAAAAAAAAAAAAAAAGGACACATAGAGGAAAATTGGACTCCAATTGAAATCCAATTTAGAATCTAGTTGGATTTGGATTCTTCGATTTTTCCACTCAATAATTCACTTGACACAAAATTAAAAATTAAATAGGACATGCAGGCGGCGCAAAATTGAAAATCCAATTAAAATTTAACTAGATTTTCTTTGAGTTTTGGCTATTAATATATATATATATAGATTCTAATGGGTAATCAAAAAGTGTTTATCGTCCATGTGAGTCGTCCATAAGAAGAAAGTTTGTCCAAAATAATGGTCTGGAAGGAAGAGGGAAAAACGGTAACACTAAGGAGAAAGGTCGTCAAAGAAAGATAGATCATCTACGTTACAAGAGACTGTAGACAACCAATGAACACTTAGTAAATTCTAAGGTGTTCTTTGCAAACTAAGAATAGTTGCACCACAATACACTATTCCGAGACGTAGGTCAATTTCTCAAAATTCACTTCACTCTTCTCACTAAGTCAACACATCTCCCACGATGTTAATGGCACCTAACAAGTAAATCCAGTTCAATCTCTTAATAAAAGGGACCAAGTCTCACCAACTATTCATCCACTTCTTATACTTGAGTCCTAGAGAGAAACTAACTTAATCATCAGAGGATCCTTGGCTGATTCACTCCAGTCACCTTCAATGGCCTTTCTTTCTCTTTTAGGTCAACAATTTGCCGTTGAAGTTCAGAGCATACAGCCTACTAATTTTCAAACATAATCAGATTCAATCTAGAAACTCATATTTTATGCGTAATTTCTGAAAAACAAATACAAGTATTAAACTAGATTAAAACAGTAATGCCCTAGAGACGAGAAGAAGACATGACAAAGAATACAAGGAAAGTTACCACACCGACAAGTTTGAAATTAGCTCGCAGCTAATATTCCAGTTTTGAGGCACTTTTTTTTTTTTTTTTTTTGAGAGGCAGTTTTGAGGCACCTAATAAGTAATAACAACGACAATACACGTGCTGTTTAACTTTGTCTCACTTCATGTGATGTACCGTGTGGTTGGGACTTGATGACTTGATGCTTATGTTATGTACATGTTTATCTTCATTAGCTTTAGGCTTAACCCTTCTTTTCTCACAAGTTGGTGTTGTCAGACATATACTATTGATTGTGTTAGGCCATCTGCTTTTTCCTGATTTCATATTTATTTACACTGGCCTCTCAATATAAATATTTCACATTTTGTTGATGAGCTAGTGAAAACGATAATATCTTCCTAATATAATAATATAAGGGGAAAAAATGAGGTTCAAACCTTTATATTCCCTAACACTTTTGTAGAATATTAATTGTTTAACAGTAAAAATAGAAAGCCCAAATAAGTATTTTTGGGGATTATTACAATCACGAAATTTGAAAACAAATAAGAGCATTCATATTAGCCTGTTTAAAATTTTTTGTTTATATATATTTTAGACTAGGAAATTTTTTTTTTTTTACATGGTCACTTTTCGAAAACACCAAAATCAAACTATTTATTATACACCCCATTTTATTTATATAACCAACTTTATTCTTCATTTATTTTTATTTTTATGTACTCTCTTTCTCTCTCGTCTCTCTTCTCTCCTCTCTCTACTCTCCTCTCAATATTAAAACCATCACCTTCTTCTTCTTCTTCTGTAGTTGTTGTTGTTGCTTCGCCTGCTACTTCTTCTTCTTCTTCTCCTGTTCTCGTGGCTGTTACTTCACCTGCTGCTACTTCTTCTTGAGTTTGATGATTCATATAGATACTATATATGACTTTTTGAGTTTGAGATCTATATTTGAGGATCTGTATATGGGTTTGATGATTTTGAGATCTCTATTTGAGGATTTGTATATGGGTTTGATGATTTTGAGATCTCTATTTGATGAATTTTATGATTTGTATGAATTTGATGAATTTGTTTAAGAATTTGCAAAATTTTGCTGGGATTAAAGTTGAGATAGAGACAAAAGAGAGTAAGAGAGAAGAGAGAGAGAATTTGATGGGTGATGGAAGAAGTGAGAGAAAAAATGGGAAAAAAAAAATTCAAAGTTATAGTAACTGTGTATATTTACATAGTAGCTGTAGCAAAAATGAAAATCTACAATAATATAGAATGACTAATATAGACAATTTTGGGGGCTTAAATGTGTAATTTCACATCTTTTTCTATCATACACCAATTAGTAGGGAAGCTCTATTAATGAAAGTAGTAAAAAGGCACGCATAATACAACAAAGTGAAAAATTAATGAAAGACCTCTTAAATGAAAAAAAAAAAAAACACTCAAAAAATTGATTCTATAGAAAATTCACTAGAAAAAATAGTTACAACAAGTCACTTAGAAAATATTTGCACAACTAGATTCTTTATGATAATATCAACAAACGCTTTGCATGCCTTCCCATTGCAATTCCCTTGTCAACCTTAGGAATTCCTCTATATGGACCTTCTCCTCCATAAATGATTTCCAATTTTCTGTAGCCTAATTTGATTGATGATTGGAGTGTGATGCTATCAACAATAATACTACTATATCAATATCAATTAATCATATATAATATTACAAAGTAATTACAATTAAAAATCAAAATTAGATTTGACTTGTAATCTAATTTTGTGCCAAATGTCCTTTTAATTGACCTATCGAAGTATTTGTTAAGGACATATTTTATGTAATTGGCTAATCTTTTGACAAAATGCAATTTACTTGTAATTGGGTAGATCTAGGATGGGTTTAGTACTTCAAGAAACATGTTGTTCAAGCCAAGTATTAAAGCCATGAAGATTGGACCAAGAAACAAGGGAAGAAAAGTTGTTCATTAAAGCTCGACGGAAGCTGGACAGATTCTCGACAGAAGCTTGACAAAAAATCTATCGAGATCTATGAAATCGTAATTTCCAGATCTAATTTTTGGCCATTTCTAACATGTATGTGTAGGGTTTCTTTTCGTACAACCCTAGACATATATAAGGCTTATTTTAAAGGCCGTCATAGGGGGTATGCACAAAGAGAACATATGAAAAAGTGACCGAGTGCCTTATTCTCTCTATAAGAAGTTAGTACGTCTTTTGTGCCTTAGGGTTTTGTAACCAAGTACTTCTTGATCTTCATTGTTGATAAAGTGAAGAACTTTGTAGGTAACAACATCTTCTTCAAGTTGCTGGAGTTAGTCACGTACTGGGATCCGTGCATCATTGGATAGTCACGTACTAGGATTCATGCAAAAGGGTGATGTTCATATATTGAAAAGTTCAGAGGTTCTAAAGCAATAAAAAGTTTCTGCTTTAAGTTCATCTATGGGGATTGTAGAGTTTGAGATAAAGGCTTTTTACTAAATCTAAAACTTCTCTTTATTATAGTGGATTGCCTTTCAGAAAGATTTCACCCAAGTTTTTTACTGTGAAACTAGTTTGTTTCATTGGTTTTCTTGGGTCATCATATCTTGTCTTATTTATTATTCCGTTGTGCATGATATTGATGTTTGTTTGTTTTAACAAGGTCTATTCATAATAAATCTAATGAACAACTTGGGTTTAAAACTTGTTCATTTTATCAATTGGGGTCCAAATTTTTCAACAAGTGGTATTAGAGCGAGTACACTCTGATTGGATTAATTTATTGAGTGTGATCCTTGACTCTCATTATCATGGATCGTGGACAATCTCTTTTGATTCCTTCTTTATTTTCTAGCACTAATTATGCATACTGGAAAGTTTGTATGAATGCTTTTATTCAGGCTTTAGGTGAAAAAGTATGGCAAGCTGTTGAAATTGGCTGGATTAAGCCAAAGGAAGCGCCAGTGGATTGAAATGAAGCAACAATCAAAGTGGAAAATTTCAACAGTAGGGCTATGAATGCTTTGTTTTGCGGGGTGACCAATGAGGAATTTAAGAAAATATCATCCATGGAAATTTCCAAGGAAGCACGGACCATTCTTGAGACCACCTATGAAGGTACCAAGGTATTAAAGACTATGAAGCTTCAAAGACTCACTAGTAGTTTTGAAGAAATAAGGATAGAGGAGGATGAGACCTTTGATGATTTCTATGCTAAACTCAAGGATATTGTGAATTCTACCTTCAACCTTAGAGAATTTATAGCAGAATCAAAAATTGTTTGGAAAATCCTTAGGTCCTTACCTGAGTGATTCCATGCCAAGATCATTGTCATTGAAGAAGTGAAGGACATTGATCAAATTCCTTTGATTGAGCTTGTAGGGAACCTTCAAACATAGTATATGGGATTAGGTTTAATGGAAAAAGGGGGAAAGAGTAGAAACTTGACTCTTAAGGGTATAGAGGAAGAGATTGATGACTCTAAAAATGAAGATGAAAGCGAAGATGAAGATGAAGATGAGGATGAGGATGATGATCTAACCTTCATAGCTAATGAGATTATCAAGCTTCTTCAATATAGCAAAAAGGATAAGGACAAACCTCCTAAGAAATCTAAATCCTCTAGGAAAAATAAGAGTGAGAAACCCCTTATCCAGTGCCATGAGTGCAAAGGTTCTGGTCATATGAGGATAGAGTGCCTAAACTATCTTATGAAAGAAAAGACAAAGAATTCAAAAGGAAAAGGGTTGGTTGCTGCCTTGAGTGATGTTGAGAATGACTCTTTTGATGAGTATGTAGATGAATGTGGTCACTTTATGGCTTTTGCTGCCACAACCGATAAGGTGATTGTGGAGAGTGCTAGTGACAGTGAGGATTCTTACAATGATGAAGTACCCAAGAAGTTAACCCTTGAAGCCTATGATAAACTATGTACTGAATTTATAAAATCTGAAAAAGACTTCTCATCTTTGTAGAAAAGAGATTAATGAGGTAAAAACTGAAAAAACTGAACTGTTAGTCAAACTAAATAAGACTACAAGGTTAGTCGAGACTCTTATTGTGGAGAACACCTTATTAGAAGAGAATGTTAAGATTCTCAAGGTTAAGCTTAGTCAAGTTAGAACTCAAATAGAGAGGATATCTAGTGCAAAGCTTGATGAGGTATTGAGTGCTCAAAAGCCTAATTCTGATAAGACTGGCTTAAGATATGTTGTTTCCTTTGGCCCCTCCTCTCCCACGGCTTCTAGATCACAGGCTATCTTTGTGCCCCAATTTGAGAAAGATGATAAAGGTATGAAATTTATAATTGATTTGTCTAATTCTAAATACTTTGTTAGATCTCACTCTAGGAAGTCTAGTAGTCCTAAAACTGCCCAGGTTTTTCACCATTATGATGTTTTTGGACACATTCGTCCTAATTGCTTTAAGTTGTATTCTCAAAAACAAGTGTCCAAACGGTCACAGGTTTCCTTTCAAGGAACAATACCTTTGTTTGGAGAGTTATTAAAAGTTTTAAACTTTTTAACTCAATTTCAGGAGAATTCTAATTCTTCTATGTCCTTTAGTAGACATACTAAAACACGTGTCTTTTCATCTTCACGGCTAAAGACTCGTGCTGTGTGGGTGAGAAAGGAGCTTAAGACTTAATTGTCTTTTCAGTTGTCCTCTACTGTAATTCTTTTTATCTAAAGTAGGACTTTCTTGCTTGATTTCTTATATGTTTTTGGAATCATGTTTTCATGCATCTGCATCTTTCTTTCATGCTTTTATATTGTTTGTTTTTTTTTTTTGGTTGTTTAGTTTTTATTTTGTTTTGTTTTCAAAAAAAAAAAAAAAACAAAAAAAACAAAACAGTGTGTGTTTGTATATATTGGTACTTGTGGACCTTAGATGGCCATTGAAACAAAGTTTTTTAAACTTTGTATCTCTTGTAGCTTAGATGAGCATCTCAATGCACAACTGTGAAAGTAAGCTTTGACTTGTATTTGTGATGAGTACGATTAAGTAATCTCTTATACTTCACTCATATCACTATTTTTGACGGGAATGACTAAAAAATCCTAAGAGAAAGACATAAATAACTATCTCACCACTAAAGCCCGCCAATCATGTATAACATTTATGTGCTTTGGCATAGCGAAATTGTGATATTTTGGCTTACATTATTGGGTGTTTCTTCTCTCTCTATATATGCCCATGCATGATATGTTCAAAAAGAAAATATGTAGCGAAATATAAATGTAAAAAGAATCAAAATACTTTTAAATATGATTGCAAGTGTGTTTCTAAGAGATGTAGGAGTTATATGATGTACCTCGAAGGTGATAGTTCCCATCAAGCAGTTATGATTCTGTGCAAGTTTATTTGATTTTCTTATATCTCAAATTGTCATAATATGAGACACTTATGCACACTTGCTTTGTTTTTCACACATAACACGCAAATTCTTTTCTACTTTTGATACATGTGCAGGTACAATGTGATTTGGCCATTACAAGGGATACATGTGTTAATATATGCTCACTAAACTGTCTTAACTTGTTTTTGAGATATAAAATTCGTTAGACTTGTTTAGTGTGTGTGTGTGTGTTTTTGGATTTATGGATGCTATGCTTTTATGTTGCGAGTTGTTTTGAGAGCTTAACGTACTGCTTGGATCTTTGTTTAAGTAGCTTGCTTGTTGCATTCATCTTTATGTGTTTTTCCTCCTTGAAAAGTCTTTTCCCTCAAGCTCAACAACTTCTCGACAGATCTTCAATCCATTGAGATTTCTAGGGTTCTTCTTACGTAATCTTGACACATATCAATAGCTTCTTTCATCGAGAGACTTTTGTCTAGCCGATAGATACTCGACAAATTCTCGATCCATCGAGGTTGGCTTTTGCCCAATAGTAGCTCGACAACTTCTTGATCTATCGAGACCCTCTTACATGCACTATTTTTTCACAGGTTTTGCATCTTTCTATTATCTTGTCATCCATAGCATCTTGTTTCATTACATTCATGCATTTATACGGATTCCTTGTGCCCCCTTGATCATTTTTTATCATCTTTTTGTTTCTCGGGTAAAGTTTTATAACTTCTTGTACCCTTTGTCAATCATGACAAAAAGGGGGAGAATATGTGGTTTCTCTTTAAGATTTTACATATTATGGGGAGAAATACATGCCTCTTGTTAGGGGGAGTGTTTATCTCCTTGTTGTTTTAGGAGCTACTTTTAGCTTCTTGTACACTGGTCTTGTGACCATTTTTACATACTTTGTGCTTATCTTTGATATATATATATCCTCTACAAGTGTTGTTTCTTTTCTCTCTTTATACACATGTTTCTTTATGTACACAATCTTTATTTCTGTTTCACACATGATGCCTTGATGAGTTTTTTTTAAGAGTTTCAAAAAGACAGGTTGTGAAAGTCTATCTTGCCATGAACTCTCTTCTTGCAACATTTTTCAAGAGTTTGTAGTAGGGATAGATTTATTTTTTAATGCAACAAGTGGTTATAAGTTTAGTGATTTAAGACTTCTCTCGTGATTATTTTTTTTGTTGTGGTTTTGTCACGGATTGCCAAATGGGAAGATTGTTAAGAGCATATTTTATGTAATTGGCTAATCTTTTGACAAAATGCAATTTACTTGTAATTTGGTAGATCTAGGATGGGTTTATTACTTCGAGAAACACGTTGTTCAAGCCAAGTATTAAAGCCATGAAGATTGTACCAAGAAACAAGTGAAGGAAAGATGTTCATTAAAGCTCGATAGAAGCTGGACAGATTCACAACAGAAGCTCTATCAAGATCTACGAAATTAGAATTTTCAAGTCTGATTTTCAGCCCATGCTGACATGTATGTGTAGGGTTTCTTTTGTCACAACCCTGGACATATATCAGGTGTATTTTAAAGGCCATCATAAAGAGTATGCACAAAGAGAACATATGAAAAAGTGACCAAGTGCCTTATTCTCTCCGTAAGAAGTTACTGCGTCTTTGTGCTTTAGGGTTTTGTAACCAAGTACTTTTTGATCTTCATTGTTGATGAAGTGGAGAACTTTAAAGGCAACAACATCTTCTTCAAGTTGCTGGAGTTAGTCACTTACTGGGATCCATGCATCATTGGTTAGTCACATACTGGGATTTGTGCAAAAGGGTGGTGTTTTCCCCCCAGGTTTTTTACTATGAAACTAGTTTGTTTCATTGGTTTTCTAGGGTCATCATATCTTGTCTTATTTACTATTTTGATGTGCATGATATTGACATGATATTGATATTTGTTTGTTTTAACAAGGTTTATTCATAATAAATCTAATTAATAACTTGGGTTTAAAACTTGTTAATTCTATCAACGGGGGTTTAAATTTCCCAACAATATTTGATACCAAATGTTATTCTAATTAAGATATAATTTGATGCAAACTATATTTAGATTTTCAATGCTCACCAATTTCATACCAAGTGTCATTCCAATTATACTCTAATTTCGTGTCAACCACATTTACATAATATTTCATTCATCTAAATTTAGAGCATATAAAAAAGATTCAATCCAAAATTATTATTTTTCTGTCTAATACTATTTGTACTTCTGTTATTACGATGAGAGAAAGTTAACATTTAAACCTTGGTGATTATCATACTGTAGTAGTAGTTGAATATTTCTATACTATGGGTTTTCAAGTTTTTTCCTTTTGGCTCTAAGATAAAAACATGGTTAGCTCTAGGCCTAGGTCACTTATACCATAGTTGAGGGCACCTAATAGAAAACAATCATCTCCATTAGTTTGACTAAGGAAATAAAAAAGTAAAAATGTTAGTTATGCACTCTCCTCCACCTGAAGAAGGCCCAAATTATGGACCAATAGAAATTTAATCCAATTAAAACCCAAAGTTGTGAAAGATAAAAACCACAACTATGTTGAATCATCATTGACAATAATTTTCTCATAATAGCTTGAAACTTCAATTTTTATAAGTTGATCTCCTGCATTGTAAATTGCCAATATAACCACACAATCTCCAACACGACCAAACCCAAAAAATCTCGCTTAACATCAAAATCAAAATTGGAGATTAAATTTCAGATTTCCTTCCGAATCAATTGATTTACCAAAAGTAAATTAAAATATTTTTTCCTACAAATTAAAAAAAAGTTTTCATTAATTTTTGTTAAATCTATTGCATGAATTCTGATATTTTATTCTTATATGCCATTAGTCTTGGTTTGTTTAGGGTTAAATCATTGAGTTATGTGTTGAATCAATCTTTGCTTGGGTACATTAAGGTTATTGGGTGATTTTATTGTTAAATGAAATTACAATAATGCCCGTGATATCATTAATTATATTGTTATACACTTAGAAATTTAAATTATTGTTATAATTTTAAATTAAAGATCATATTTATATTTTTAATAATATAAGTTATAAACATTGTTGATGCCCACTTTTGACAAAATGCCCAGTGGCAGAAGAAGCCCAACAATATGAAGAAAATGGAATGAGAAAAGAGTAAAGCAAAACTCAGTAGGCTGGAATGGTAGGAATAATGGTCAGCAGGCCCACAAAAATAATAAGTGGTAAAGAAGAAGCAAATGGGCCGAGGAAGCCTAATGAGTGAAGTAGTAAATCCATGGTAATAATAAGAGGTAAAGAAGAAGTAAATGGACCGGGGGAGCCCAAGAAATAAGTTATTAAATTCATAAGATTGACTTAAAGGCCAATAAGCCTGAAAGATAATAAGAGGTAAGGATGTGGTAGTTGGGCCGAGGAAGCCCAAAGGATTTATCAAAAGCCTATGGGAGTAAAAGAGATAAAGAAGAAGTAAATGAGCCGAGGAAGTCTAAGGAATGAAATGGGTAGGCACAGTAGGAATGTGGTCCAATAAAGCCCAAAAGAGGTAAGGATGTTTAAAGTGGGTTGAAACAGTAGGAATGTTGGCTAGTGAAGCCCAAAAAAGGAAAAGATGAGGAAAGTGGATTGGCAGGAGCATTAGCCCATAAGCCCATGGGTAACAAGGAAATAAAAGAGATGTAATGATATAATAGGAGAAATGCAGTGGCCTGGTAGGTGTGAGAGATCTGCCAAAGTGCCTCTAAAAAAAACAAGAGAGATTTTTGGAATGCTTTTAAGGGAACCTCTCTTTTTGGGTAAGTAGTGTGGAGTCGCCACTTTTTTTTTATATATAAAAAAAATAAGAAAAAAAGACTAAATACAAAATATCTGATTGAATTGTTCTATACTCATTGATTGAATAAAAAATAATGCATATATGACAAATTGAGTATTACATGGCTTTGGGTCCTAGTTACAAACTACCAAATAATTACATGGCTTTTTGTCCTAGTTACAATCTATCCAAAATAAAAATAAAGATAAAGTCTAGGTATACCTATCCAAAGACACTAAATTCGGATACTAGATTATAGAATGGGAAGGTGTTAGACACCCATTTCCCCTAGACAGAGTCTGGTCTTTTAGACTATCGTGACCAATGTACCATTTTATGCATGACATGAATGATATGTTACACACATGAAGGGTCCGTTTGGATAGAGCTTATTGCTGAAAACTGAAAACTGAAAACTGAAAACACTGTAGCAAAATAATTTTTAAATGCGTAAATAGTACTGTGGGACCCATTTTTAATAAAAAAAATTCCGTAAAGTGAAGTTTGTGGGTCCCATGAACAGTACACGGGACCCACAAATGTGTTGAAAGTCAGCAAAATACGGCTACTGTTCATGCACAGGAACATGAACAGTAGCCTTGTCCCCCCTGACCCGTGCTACAGCAGCAGAAGAAGACGGAAAAAAAAAAAAAAAAAAACAGAAAAATCAAACGCAGACGCTCCCGCAGACGCAGACGCTGTATCCAAACTCAGCCGAACAAAACTAAATCACATAAGTTTATTTATGAATGTGTCCTCTTCTTTGTTAAGAATTCAAATATTTTTTTGTGAGTAAAAAAAATTGATTTGATTTATAATATAGAATCAAATCTGTTTTGTATATGTAAAAAATAATTTTTTTGAAGGAAAAAAAAATTCAAATATGTGTTTATTTAATAAAACAAAGTCTTTTGGTTTTTTAAAAAAATTCAAATATGTTTTTGAGAACTAGAAAAATTGGTTTTTGGTGTTTATTAAAAAAAATTTAGATCTGTTTTGTGATAGTAAAAAGAATTAGATTTGAATATTGAAAAAGATCAGATCTATTTTTATATGTAAAAGAAAAAAGGTTTTTTTTTAGAAGAGAACTTTATTCATGAAATAAATCTATGCTATATGCAATAAACAGACAAACAAAACTATTCATGATCCCATTTTTATTTCAAAATCTGCTATGTAAAAAAAATCAGATCTACATCTAAAGAAAACGTAAACCAAAATTTTTTTTTTTTTTTAAATAAGAAAAATTTAGATTTGTATCTAAGGAAGATACAAATCAGTTTTTTTACTGAGAAAAGTTTAGATCTACATCTAATGAAGATGCAAATCAATATTTGATTAAGAGAAATTTAGATCTGCATCTAGTGAAGTTGCAAATCAGTTAATTGTTTAAGAAAAATTCAGATATGCATCTAATGAAGATGTAAATCTATTTTTTGAGGGAGAAAAATTCAGATCTGCATCTAATGAAGATGCAAATCAATTTTTTTTTTTTTTAAAGAAAAATTTAGATCTACATCTAATGAAGATGCCAATCAGTTTTAGATTGAGAAAAATTCAAATATGCATCTAATGAAGATGCAAATCAGTTTTTGATTTGAGAAAAGATTTGATAACAAGTAGATTTTTGAAATAAAAGACAGATCTTAACAATAAAAGCATCATAAACATATTCTAACAAAGAAAATATTGACAACATATGAGATGAACATTAAAAAATCAAACTAAACAGATATTTATTCATGCATCACAAAATTAAAAGAGATAGAAGAAGTAAAAGTGAAGAAAAGCTACCTCTTGTACAGATGTACTATTTTTGTCAAAAGAATATTTTAGGGTTCAAAGAAATTTATACAATTGAATTTGAAACCTAAAAACCCTTGCTTACAAAAAAGAAATTCTTAAAACTTAAGCCTCCAGAATCTCATTAACGTAAAAGAGAGAAAATCCAAAAGGAGAGTTAGAAATATGAGAAATATGAGAAATTTGAGAGCGTGAAAACATGTCCTTCTCCCCAGAAAAAAAATGTGTGCTGAATTCTAAAATCCATCTTCTATTTATAAAGGCTAGGAGACTAAAAAAAATAGCTTAAACGATTAGAATATGCATTAGGACGCGTCCTTATCGCTAAAAAATTGAAAAGTATGTATTTCATTGTTACCTGAAGACCGTTGGGCCAAATCCCAAATGTGTGCCATTCGGCACTTTGAAAGTGACGATCGGCACTCCAAAAGTGCTAAATGGCACTCTTGGATGTCAATCACGCTTTCGAGTTTGGGTGCATTTTAGACTTCTTTTTCTTAGGTTTTCTTGATCCAGGACCTATACTTAGACGAGTTTTTAATCCATATTCTAAAATTTAAACTCCTTTCTGGATAATTCAAGTCTCTTTAGCAACAATTATCTTGTAGATAAATACTCTAAATTTTTTGATAAAGTTTGGATTATCTACAATTTTATTGTTATCCAATTATCTCCTTTTATTCCCATGCAAGCAATCCTATTTTTAACACTATCTAACAACCAATCACAAAATTATTCAATTAATTTTAATTGTTTAACCAATCAAAATTAATTTAAACTAATCATGCATGGTTAAATCTACCTAGACACAATGCATGCTGACTATGTAAACTAGATCATGCAATATCTTTTGATCCGACAATCTGATTTGGAAACCAGGCATATCGTTGCGACCGTTAGAACCTCAAGATCATTTTTATGTTATGCAATGAACAAATTAATGCATGTAGTGTAATCATGAATTTTGGGGATACAATTGGTCACTCCAGTCATCTTCTTTGATTAAATCATGGGTGCAAAATCGAGTGTCTGCAGAATGCCCCTCATTGACAGAGCTTGAAAAGAGAATGTCAATGTAAAACAAACACACCAATTTTAGTGACCATGATTTAATTAAGGTTGAATTTTCAAAGATTACTTAGCCCTTGAACCTAAAACCTTGGTACATAGAACTAATGCCTTGCCTTTGTGCAAGAAATGACAATTACTAACACTTGACCTACTTGATAGCTGATGAACAGAGAGGCATTTCTATCTTAGTCTTGAATGTGGACATTAACCAAGGGGCTTTTCAACTTCGATCTATAATTGTGGTGACCAAGGGTCTTGTCAACCTCGATCTTGAAGAAGGGTAACCAAGGGGATTTTCAACCTCAAAACCGAAATTGTTGCAATGTTGATCAAAGGGCTTTTCTACTTCGATTTGAGTTGCTGAAACGTCGATCAAATGGCTTTTCTACTTCAATCTTAACTGTTATAATGGCAACCAAAGGGCTTTTCTACTTCAATCTAGACTGTTGAAATGGCGATCAAAGGGCTTTTCTACTTTAATCTGAACTACTAAAACGTCGATCAAAGGGCTTTTCTACTTCAATCTAGAATGTTGGAATGTTGATCAAAGGGCTTTTCTACTTCAATCTGAACTGTTGAAATGACGATCAAAGGGCTATGCAACTTCAATCTAAGTTGTTGAAGCGTCGATTAAAGGGCATTTCTACTTCAATTTGGATTGTTGAAATGTTGATCAAAGGGCTTTTCTACTTCAATCTGAACTGTTGAAATGGCAATCAAAGGGCTTTTTTACTTCAATATGAGTTGTTTAAATGGTGATCAAAGGGCTTTTCTACTTCAATCTAAACCGTTGACCAAAGGGCTTTTATACTTCAATCTAGACTGTTGAAACGTCGATCAAAGGGCTTTTCTACTTCAATCTTAACTGCTGGAATGTCGATCAAAGGGCTTTTCTTCTTCAATCTGGACTTGTTGCCTGTAAAAAGTCAAAATTTGGGATTAGACTTTAAATGATGACGACTTTATGGTTGCACTATTTTTGAGATGTGTGACTTTCATTTGTTCCTTCTTGATTTGGATTTTTTCATTTTCTTAGCAAGAAAACTTTGATTGATCTTTGTAGCTCTTTGAAAAAGATTTTATCTTTGGAATTTAAAACTTGGGATTTTGAAAGATTGAAGCTTGACATTTTGTAAATTTCTAAGTTGAGAGTTTGAAACTTTGAATTTGAAGCTTAAGATTTTGAAAATGAAAACTAGAAATTTTGAAAGTTTGAAACTTGGAATTCGAAATTTTGAAGTTTGGAAGATTGAAATTTGGAATTTGAGATTAAAAATTTGAAATTGAAAATTTGGGGTTTGGGGTTTTGAAAATTTGGCATTTGAAAGTGAATCTTTTATCCTTAATTCGCTCTAATAATTATCTTTTCTCTCTCTTTTTTTGGGAAATCAATATGGCTCTTATCTTTTCATGACGATTAAAAGAGAGAGAGAGAGTGAAGAAAAGAAGGAAAAAGAAAAAGAAAAAGATTTTTTTTTTAGGGAGTTGACTGAGTTAACTCAGCAACTTGGCTGAACTTAAGTCTGGGGGCCAAACTTTGGACCCCTACTTTACTTGTCTCCCTTTTTTCTCTTTTTTGCCTTTTCTTTCCTACACCTTTCTTCTACCATTAACACTATTCATCTTCTTCTTTCACTTGATTTTTCTTCTTCACCTCGCCATTTCTTCCCAAAAAAAAAAAAAAAACACTTTTCTAAGTTTCTCAGCCTCCCTTTACTCATCTCCCTCAATATTTTTCTAGATCCTTGTGGTCTTTGAGCACTTTTGCTACACACTCATTTTTGGTGAAAGCCATTTCCAAACTTCCGTTTTCTTTGCTCCACAATGTCATCTTCTACCATAGGACCTTCTATCCTTACTTCTCATGGGAAGGAATATCATCCATCACTTGAATAGGAATGATGAGGAGGGGCTCCTTCAAGACCCCAAGACCCAGGCTCCACACTCTCACATGGACTTAAAGGTGAGCTTTTTTTTTTTTTTTTTGAAAAATGTTGTTTCATGCTTCATTTAAAGTTTGATGGTGAAACATTTTCATTTTATTGTGTGATCTTGTTGGAACTTGGGGTATTGTATGGTTGGTCATTTTGTATTTTGGACAATGTTGGTGGCTTATGGAATTTTTTTAAAGTTGGTGATTTGTGATGTTGTTGCATGAATTTTGGCTTGGATTTTGGGGGCATTGACATTGTGAAAACTTTTTTGTATAAGCTTGGATGGATATATTCATGATGAATGTGGAAAATTTGTTGGCATGTGTAAATTTTATTTCATGAACATGGCAAAATTTTGTGGGTATGAGTATGGAAAATTTGTGGGTAAGAAAAAAAACATTTCGTGTATGTTATGGAACTTGGATTATGGTGGGCTTTTGTTGAGCATGAGATTTTGGCTATGGCAATATTTTTGTTGTGTGTGCAACATTGGATCACTAATAAAATTTCTGATTATGAAATTAGACATGTGGGAACTTTTTGATGGTGGTTGTGATGTTGGAATTTTTTTTTGGTTGTGTGATCTTGATCATGGGAATTGTTTGGACGTGTGATTTTGAACATGTGGGAAAAAATTTGTTGGTAATTTTGGACATGTGGAAAATTTTTTGTCATGATTTTGGACATGCAAAGAATTTTTGGTTGTGGTTTTGGTCATGGAAAATTTTTGGTTATGGTTGTGATGTTGTAATATTTTTTTGTTGGTGATTTTGGACATGTGGAAATTTTGGTGGTGATTGTGATGTTGGGAATTTTTGCTGTGGTTTAGATCTTGAAAAATTTCCATGTGATTTTGCAGAATCTTAAGAGCCAGGCTAGTCTCCAAACACTAAAGGGTATATGGGTGATATTGTCTCTCGACATTAGGAATATTATCAATGTAGCCAGCTTTCAAATTTTCTTTGAGGTTTTGATGAATCAAGAAGCTCATGAGTACAAGGATATTTAATTGCTGCTTGCCTTGTCAGAATGGTTTTGGGATACCACATGCACTTTCCATTTTTCGAGAATTGGTGAAGTGATGCTAACTCCTTACAACTTCTCTGTCATCACTGGCTTGAGGTTAGGCAATGAAAGATACCGGGTCAATGATTCCCTTACTTCATAGGAGATTAAGAAGCTCTTAGGTGTAGTGCCTTCAAAAATGAAGGGCAAAAATGTCCCTTTGATGTGGTTATATGAGAATATAGAAAAATGTAGCACCATAGCAATCGGGACATGCATGTTCATGCTACTTTTCATTGGGACTATCTTGTGTCCAGACTTAGGTAGTACTGTGAGTCTGTGTTATTTGTGGAGCTTGAGAGATATTGAACAGATCAAGAATTATGACTAGGGTGGCATGGCTTATGCAACAATTTTGCACTTCATGACTTAACTTTCTAGACGTAGTATCTCAAGCTTGGGTAGTGCTCCCTTTTTTGGCTATGTGTGGCTTTTTAGGAAATTATTTGGTTAACTTGATGGTGTTGTGAGATTTTTCAGGCTTGGATGTATGAGTACTTTAGAGTTGGTCCTTAAGTATAAGAGGTGGTTGTTGGTATTTATCCTAGATTTCTCCGGTGGTTGCCTAAATACTGTTTGTCAACGCCTTCCAGGCGTTCTTCAAAAATTTGGCATATGGTGATTGACAATTTGACCGTTGCTAATGTGAATTTTTCTCTTTTTATGTGGGATTTTTAGTTTTTTTTTTTTAAATTATTTTATTATGGTTTGGTTGCCTTTTGATTTTGGGTTCTTTTGTGATTTTCAGATGGCTCTAAATCCTTGGGTTAGATGTGAGGAGTATGCCGAGTGTGAGTCGGCTTTGGAACTGAATGGTCGTTAGGTATTGTTCGAGTGTGGCCATGGGAAGTATTGGTATCTTGGTGATTGGGTGTTGCCTCAAGTCCAACATGTGTACCCTCTTACAAAAATTCTAATTCCTCCTTGTCCCTCCATCTGGTTGGCTGACCTTCTAGCCAATGAAGAGATTTCTTGGGCTCACATTGGTCATGTCGTTTTACAAATACCAGGCATTTACTCTAAATTTGTTCATACTCAACTGCAAGGCAATCTAGTTGGCATTTTTGTGACATTAGTATTTCCCTTCTCTCCTGAAATCAAATTTTCATCTTGCATATTCTTTTTCCATATTTCTGCTTGGTGACAACATTTACATGTTGGAATTTCAAGCTCCATCTTCTGAAGGAGAGGAAGAGGGAGAGGATGATAAAGAATAATTTCCTTCTCCTCACCATGCTGGTAGCTCTTCTAGTTCTTTCATGGAGACTTATCCTCATTTTTTGGCATGAAAATATGTATTGATGAATCCTGATGGAACATATAGTTTAATGCCTTTGGATAAGCCAAAGCACACACCAAACGTCCCTTGGCCCAATCCGGTATGTTGTTATATGTTCAGTTCTTTGTCCTTATTTCTTCTTGGCTCATTGAATGGCTCATGATCTGGTAGACTTATGCTTCTGGTTGATGTTGATCTTGTGGAAGAAAGTATGCAAATGATCGGAGGTTTAAAACTGTTGGCTCGTACTCAATCTTCCTAATATGTGATCAATGAGGTGAGCTGGGTATGTAGTGATGCTTTCTAAATGTCTTTAGCTTGGACTTTTCTAAGAATTGGTCTAACTCTTGACTTTACGGACTTTTCAGGAAGTAAAATCGCAGCTGTTGATTCCACCAGAAGAACTTTAGGGGAAAGGATTAGAAACCTTGAACTTGAGAGCCGTCAGTATGACCCTCGATTCTATGCAAGTCAAGAGGGAAATACCGAAGGTGGCTCCTATAGAGGTGGGTCGAGGAGGTCTTCTCACAGGAAAACCCGAAGTCTTAATGACGTTTGATTTGAATTTTGAATTTTTCCTACAAAACAAGAGGTGTTCCTTAGACAATCTTGTATTAATTTTCACGTTTAACTCTTTGTCCTTGGAATTGCCTTGGATCCTGTAGAAAATTTAACTGAGACAAGTTTAAAATTCCCCTAATGAGGCCATGTAGTACCAATTTAAACTTATCTTGATTGACTCTGATGGAATTTCCACTTACTTGAATGAGACGGAGCTGAATGCCCTTAGTTTAAAATGAAAGCTTGATTTTTGGAAGTCTTGATGATTTGTTTTGGAAAGGATGATGATGGCAGTCTACTTTTTCTAGAAATGAAAGAGGCATGGTCAAATGCCCCTAGTTTGGGACACGAATCCATGGTCTCGAAAAATCTTGATTTTATCAAATTTTGAAAACAATGATGTTGGTAATGATTTTTGAAAACAAATGAGTTAGGCATGCCTAAATGACCCAGTTCAGCCAAAAAAAATCTTTTTGAGTGTTTAACAGGGTAAAAAATGGACCTAAACAATGCCTAAAAATGCAAAATAGTGCAAATGGGCATTAGTGGAACTAGGTGCCGTTCAACACTTTTAGAGTGCCAAATGCTTGTTTCACGTTTTCTTGTTTTTTGAAAAATAGTTTCTCCGTGTGTGATCATGAAACACTTTACCATTCAACTACAAACTCTTTGAAACCTATTTAAACCTAATTAAGAACTGGAGTAGCTTATATTGATGATCTCTCCTACAACAAATCTCAGTATCAAGGTTAGCGAAGTACAATAATCAAAAGAAAAAGTCATCCATGGCTAGCAATCAAAAATTTTCTCATTCAACAATTCATGATATCAACAGATGGGTTCATAGCTTTTATTTTAGTACTAAGATAAATTTTACAACCTACAAACTAGAGGGGGTTAAGGCTCTAAGGAATGTTGAAATCAAGTGAGACTTCCTTCGTGCTATTGTGAATTTTTGGGATCTCGAAGATCACATGTTTTGGTTTAAAACTGCTAAAATTTGTCCCACAATAGAAGAATTTTCCACTATCCGAGGCTATAATCCAAGCAAAAAATCTGTAACAGTTTCCTGTGATCCCAAGCATACGGAGTCTTTGTCTAATACTCTTGGTCTTCCTACTTCCATTACTAGTAGTATGATTAAAGGAAATATGGTGAATCTTCGTGCAATTGTTTCAAGGATGATTAACAAACTCATTTCCGAAGTGACCAACAATATGCAAAAAAAATTTGGCTTGGCCCTATGCTTCGTGGGAGAATTTTTGCTTTGCTCTAGAAGGCATGGTTTTATGGATGTTCGAGCCATAAGTGTTATGAGTCAGATTAAGGATGGTGATAATCCTGTTTCTTAAATCTTGGCAGAAACTCTTCTAGGATTAGACTCTATGTTTCATGGTGGTGAATCTCAAAACTTTCTTGGGAGTCCCTTGACTTTGCAAATATGGCTGATGGAGCGGCTGGATATGGTTGCCAGGCCTACAACTAGTAACTATGGTCCTAATAGTTTTCCTAGTAGAATTGTCATTCAAACTGAGTGCCAAACTGAGAGTGATTGGGTGAAGTTTTTGAACAAGAAATCTAGTATGAGCAAGGAATGCCTCGTGGAAAAAGAAGAAAACATTTCACTCTTATGGATATGAATCCTACTTCTATAAAGAATATGCTATCGGGCTTGGAGATGGCTGACCGAGTGGACCTGTCCTTTGTCAAGGTTCACTTTCACAAGATGATTACAGAATACTCTAACTGGTTGGTGGACAAGATTTCTGACAAGGAAGCTGAGATGGTTTCTATGAGAAAACAGTTTCTCAGAGATAATCGGGAAAGACACGATGATGACAACTATGAATTCAAAAGAAGGGAAAAGGATGACGAATTACCTAACACAAAAGAAATCAATGATCAACTAAAAGAGAAAAGACTAAGGCAAAGTCACCTTCTTCTTTTTGGCTTTGAACATGTTTATTTAAAAGTTGATGTAAAAACTATTATGTTTAGGAATTATTTAGGACTTGCTGGTTAAGGGTTTTGTTTAAAGGTATAGGCTTTTAAGGTTTGGTTTTTATTTATTTATTTATTTTTAGGCATTGGTTTAGGGTTTGGGTTAAGGATTTAGGTTTCAGGTTTGGTGTGTAATGTTATGATTTAATGGAGTGGTTGAGTTTTGAAAAAGAATTTTTCTTAATGGGCAAATGGTGGGTTTGGGGAAATTGTGACCGGACCGGTGCATGGTTTCCAACGTACCTCCTTGGTAGAAGGATCAGGTCATCACATAGTTCATTGATTTTTTCATTTGCCCTAATTTTTTCCTAGGCCACCCTTTCGGGTTTTCAACCTAGCAGGCTCTCTCAATCTTCTTTTTTTTTTTTTTACTATCCTTTTGCATATATTGCCCTTTTGGGTTTTCAACCTACCTCTTTTTTTTTTTTTTTTAGGTCAAGCCTAGGGAGGGAAATAACATAATTTACAACCACTTCAGACATGGTGTTTTCAGACTACCACCTTAGATGTGGTATTTCTTAAATTGGTCCATGTTGGTTGGTTCTGTAAAAGGGTTTGCATCTAAATCCATGAACCTTACCACTCCCCTAGAGCATATTTGCTTGATAATATATGGACCTGCCCAATTTTGCTTGAACTTCCCATTTGCATCTTGAACTAGGGCCCGAATCTCTTTCAACACTAGATCCCCCAACTTCAAATCTCTTGTTCTTACTTTTTTGCCAAAAGCTTTCCTGAGCCTCCATTGATATCCCTAAATGTGATATAGGGCCTTGAGTCTTTTCTCATCTAATATGCATAACTGGTCATATCTGCTTTGCAACCAATTTGCTTTAGGTATTTCACTTTCCAATACTGTCCTTAGTGAACCAACACCCATTTCAATGGGAAGGACTACTTCAATCCCATACACCAATGAATAAGGAATGGCTCCTGTGAAGGATCAGATTGACGTTCTATACTCCCAGAGTGCATAGGGTAATGTAGGCGCCAGTCCTTGTAATTTTTTGTGCTTCTCTTCAAAACTTGCCCTATATTTTTGTTAGTGGCCTCAACTGCTCTATTAGTGTGAGAATGGTAGGGTGATGATTTATGGTGCTAAATGTTGAACTGTCATAGAAGCTTCTCTGTTTCTCCTTTAAAATGTAGCACATTGTCAAAGATAATTTCATGTGGTACCCCATATCTACAGATGATATTAGTTTAGATGAATTGAGCAACTTTCTTTGAGTTCAAAACCTTGTATAAGGCAGCTTCTACCCACTTAGTGAAGTAATCAATAGCAACAAGTATGAATTCATGGGCATTGGATGTTGTTGGGTGAATTTTCTCTATAATGACCATCCCCCATGTAGAGAACGACCAAGGCGATGTCATGGTATGTAATGGCATGGGTGGTATATGCTTTAAATCTCCAAGGATTTGTCATTGATGGAATTTTTGAACATGAGCTGCATAATCGACTTCCATAATGGTCCAGTAATAACCTTTTCTCAATACTTTCTTCATAGCATGTTTGCATTCATATGTGAACCATAGCTTGATTCATGAACCTCTTTAATTATTTGTTATGCCTCCTTAGCAGTTACACAGAGGAGATGAATTCCATCATATGATCTTTTGTAAAGCCTCTCACCAAAAATAATGTTATTAGTAGACAACCTTAAGATGGTCAACTGGTCATTCTTGTCTGCAGACGGTTGGTATGTCCCATCCTTAAGGTATTGTAAGATGTCTGAATACTGTTCACCTTCCCCATTCTTTCCCTCATCTTCTTCTATTTCCATGCAATAAGCTAGTTCCTCTTTTTGTTCCACCACTATTGGTCTTGTTTAGTCTTCTTTAGGTCCATCCATCATGGATGCCATCATTGCCAAAGCATCTGTAATTTGATTTTGCATCCTTGCCACATATTGGTATTAGACCTTGTTGAATTTCAAGGCCCACTTCTAAAGACATATGTGATAAGGCATCAACCCTTCTTCTTTGATTTTCCATTTATTTTGAATCTGAGAGATTATCAAGGCTGAGTCACCATATACTTGTAACTCTTTCACTCCAAGGCTTCGGCTACTTGTAACCCTATGATATAGGCTTCATATTCTGTGGCATTATTGGTGGCAGGAAAATTAAGTCTACAAGAAAATGGGATGTGCGTTCCTTTTGGAGAAATTAAGAGAACTCCAATGCCACTTTCATTATGATTTGTTGCTCCATCAAGTACACCTTCCATGATTCTCTTAGGATGTGTGCCCTTAAATCCTATTGTATGATGCTATGTATGACATTATGTATGACTTAATGTTATGATTAATAAAGTTGTTTTATTTTTATCTAAAATAATGGTAACATGAATATTTGGACATTATCATATAGTCCATGATATGCATAGTATGTGATTTATGTGATTTAATCACAGAAGATATAAATCACAAGTTCTTTGTAAACTCAAAATTTATAGTTTGTAGTCAATGATGAAATTGGGCATTTCATCTGCGAAGACTATAAATTATCACCTAAGTTGATTTGTCTTGATCATGGAAGTAGGGACTTCTAGTTAATATGTTGATATGTTTTAAAAGTTAAGACATTGAATTGGACTGTTGTGAGATTTGTTATTCTCCTTACGACTGCTAAATGAATAATAAATCTCACGACTTCTATTTACATGAACTCCTAATCCTGAGATGATAATTGGACTGATCATGAAATGTAGGTTGTTTTGATATATTAGGGGTGAAATCTAATGTAACGGTCAAAATCTCAGTATGTTGGGTAGCCACATTTAGTGTTGATGGAATATATATTCTCAAGATGGAATTCATAATCTTTTAACGGAGATATAAAATATTCCCTTGAGATAAGTTTAATGGGTTTGGTTATTCAGAGTGTTAGGCCTAACCACTTTAGTAAAGAGTTACTAAAGTACGTATTTATGAAATTGGATTTCATAAATATATGATGAATAATTTAAAGGATTAAACTGGGTACTCAAGGATAAGATGTAGTAATTTTCAAAGTGGCAGTCTACATTCATGACTTTGTATTACTACGAATATTTTATGAAGGGGTTGCATGTATATTAAAGTTTTGGGATATAATTTATTAATAAGGCCTAGAGTGGCATTATATTTATATAGTGGTATTAAATATAATTAATGGTAACTTTGGACTTGTCAAGAGTTGACCGAAAAACCCAAGGCCCATTGTAGCTAGCGTCTTATTGGTCTCTTTTGGTCCCACTCCAAGTCACACACTAACGCCCAATTGGAGAGGCCCAATTAGATAATCAGTTAGTTATAAAGGAAGAAACATACAAAAATTTTATTAGAGAGAGACATCATTGTGAAATGGTGTGTATGTGAGAGTAAGACACACTTTCATTCTCCCTTTAAAAACTAATTGAGAGACCACACATCTTGGGCATAAAGTGAAATTGGAGTGAAGATTCAAAGTATTTCCAAGTACTTCAATCTTTGGTTTTGAATTTCACCACACTAAGGTACGCTATCTTGTTCTTAAATTCTGAAATTTACATAGTGCATGTTATCAATCGTGAATGAAATAGATCCTTATTTGTTGCTTCCACTGTGAGTTTTATATGAGATACAAAACCAGTTTTTCCTACAGATTCTACCTCAATCCCCATGATATCATCATCTAGAAAATCTCCTTGGATCTCTTCAACATCTTCTAGTGAACAATGGGCTAAGTGATCAACCATCACCCTCCCCTTCACAAATTTCTGGGTCACATATTTTATACCAAATTCTAACAAAAGCAAAACCCATTAAGTATTAAGATTAGTGCCCTTAAATCCTATTGTATGATGTTATGTATGATATTATGTATGACATGATGTATGACTTAAAATTGTGATTGATAAATTTGTTTTATTATAATCTAAAATAATGGAAACATGAATATGGGAGAATATCATATAGTCCATGAGATGCATAGTATGTGATTTATGTGAAAAGTCACATAAGATATAAATCAAGAGTTCTTTGGAAACTCAAAATTTAGTTTGTAGTCGGTGATGAAATTGGACATTTCATCTACGAAGACTATAACATATCAACTAAGATGATTTGTTTTGATCATGGAAGTGGAGACTTCTAGTTGATGTGTTGATATGTTTTAAAAGTTAAGACATATTGAACTAGACCGCTGTGAGATTTATTATTCTCCTAATGACTATCAAATGAATAATAAATCTCACGACTTCTATTTACATGAACTCTTAATCCTGAGAGGATAATGGATCTGATCATGAAGTGTAGGTTGCTTTGATATATCAGAAGTGAGATCTATCATAACGGTCAAAATCTTAGTATGTTGGGCAGCCATATTTATTTTTGATTAAACATATATTCTCAAGGTGTAACTCATAGTCACTTAATGGAGATATAAAATATTCCCTTGAGATAAGTTTAATGGGTTCAGTTATTTAGAGAGTTAGGCCTAACCATTTTGGTAAGAAGTTACTAAAGTATATATTTATGAAATTGGATTTCATAAATAGATGTTGAATAACTTTAAAGGATTAAACCGGTTACTCAAGGATAAGATGTAGTGATTTACAAAGTGGTAGTTTACATTCATGACTTTGTATTACTACGAATATTTTATGAAGGGGTTACATGTATAATAAAGTCTTGGGATATAATTTATAAATAAGGCCTAGAGTGAAATTATATTTCTATAGTGGTATTACATATAACTAATGGTAACTTTGGACTTGTCAAGAATTGACAGAAAAGTCCAAGGCCCATTGGAGCTAGTGTCTTATTAGTCCATTTTGGTCTCATTCCAAGCCACATACTGAAACCTAGTTGGAAAGGCCCAAAAGGCTAGCCCAATTAGATAATCATTTGTAAGGAGATAAACATACAAAATTTTATGTATGAAATGAAAAAGTGAGACATCATTGTAAAATGGTGTGTATGTGAGAGTGAGACACTCTAACATTCTCCCTTGAAAACTGATTGAGAGACCACACTTCTTGGGCGTAAGTGGAATTGGAGTGAAGATTAAAAGTGTTCCCGAGTACTTCAATCTTTGGTTTTGAATTCCATCGTCCCAAGGTATGCTCTCTTGTTCTTATATTCTAAAATTTACATAGTACATGTTATGAATTGCAAATAAAGCAAATCAATTAGTTTTCTACTGTGTATGTATTGTATGTGATACAAACATATATTTTTCCATCATTAAGTACTTCAAATGATCCATTCTTACAATCAACAAGACCTTGTAAACAAGCATATAATGTCTGAGTTCGCGGGTTGCCCATACAAATGCTACACTTGTCTTCTCAAGTGGTCAATATTTTTCTTCATAAGGCAACATCTTCTTGCTGATGTAGTAGATTGCATTCTCCTTCCTAAACTCTTCTAGGTATTGAGCAAGCAAAGCCCCCATTGTTGTATCTGTAGCTGTGAGGTATAACAATAATGACTTTTCAAGTATCGATGGGACGAGTATTAGTGGTTTCCTCATATAATTCTTCATTTTTCTCAAAGGCTTCTAGGCATTGTTCATTCCACACTGTAGGAAATTCTTTCTTGAGCAATTGAAAAATTGGTTTACATGTCATTGTGAGTTGGGCTATGAACATGTTAATGTACTCTATCATCCCCAGAAATCATTGGATCTCCTTCTTAGTTCTTGGAGGTTTCATCTCTACAGTTGCCTTGATTTTCTCAGAATCTCCTTCAATTCCTCTTTGACTTACCATAAACCCCAATAGCTTGCCGGATGTGACCTCGAATGTGCATTTCTTTGGATATAACCGTAACTTGTAGAACTGGATTCTTTCAAAGAACTTCCAAAAAGCTGACATATGTCCTTCTCGGTCCTTGGACTTGACTATCATATCATCAACATAGACCTCTACTTCTTTATGAATCAAGTCATGCAAGAAAGTGGTAGCTACACGTTGGTAAGTAGCACCAGCATTCTTGAGGCCAAATGGTATGACCTTTTACCAATAAGCCCCCTATGGAGTAATAAAGGAGGTTTTCTCCATATCTTTTAGAGCCATCATAATTTGATTGTACCCTAAAAATTCATCCACAAATGATAGCAAGGTATGCCCTGCCGTATTGTCAACTAGGATGTCAATGTAAGGCAACGAAAAATCATCTTTTAGGCTGGCCTTATTCAAATCTCGAAAGTCTACACACATTCAGACCTTCCTATCCTTCTTTGGTACCGAAACTGTTAGGATGTATGCCCATAAATCCTATTGTATGATGCTATGTATGCATTATGTATGACTTAATGTTATGATAAATAAAGTGTTTTATTATTATCTAAAATAATGGTAACATGAATATTTGGACATTATCATATAGTCTATGAGATGCATAGTATGTGAATTATGTGAAAAGTCACATAAGATATAAATCAAGAGTTCTTTGGAAACTTAAAATTTGGTTCGTAGTCGGTGATGAAATTGGGCATTTCATCTACGAAGACTATAACGTATCAACTAAGATGATTTGTTTTGATCATGGAAGTGGAGACTTCTAGTTGATGTGTTGATATGTTTTAAAAGTTAAGACATATTGAACTGGACCACTGTGAGATTTATTATTCTCCTAATGACTATCAAATGAATAATAAATCTCACGACTTCTATTTACATGAACTCTTAATCCTGAGAGGATAATGGATCTAATCATGAAATGTAGGTTGCTTTGATATATCAGGAGTGAGATCTATCATAACGGTCAAAATCTCAGTATGTTGGGCAGCCACATTTAGTGTTGATGAAACATATATTCTCAAGGTGCAACTCATAGTCACTTAATGGAGATATAAAATATTCCCTTGAGATAAGTTTAATGGGTTCAATTATTTAGAGAGTGAGGCCTAACCGCTTTGGTAAGAATTTACTAAAGTATATATTTATGAAACTGGATTTCATAAATAGATGTTGAATAACTTTAAAGGATTAAACTGGTTACTCAAGTATAAGATGTAGTAATTTACAAAGCGGTAGTCTACATTCATGACTTTGTATTACTACGAATATTTTATGAAGGGGTTACATGTATAATAAAGTCTTGGGATATAATTTATAAATAAGGCCTAGAGTGAAATTATATTTCTATAGTGGTATTAAATATAACTAATGGTAACTTTGGACTTGTCAAGAGTTGACAGAAAAGTCTAAGGCCCATTGGAGCTAGTGTCTTATTAGTCCCTTTTGGTCCCATTCCAAACCACATACTGAAACCCAGTTGGAAAGGCCCAAAAGGCTAGCCCAATTAGATAATCAGTTATAAGGAGATAAACATACAAAATTTTATGTATGAAATGAAAAAGTGAGACATCATTGTGAAATGGTGTGTATGTGAGAGTGAGACACTCTAACATTCTCCCTTGAAAACTGATTGAGAGACCACACTTCTTGGGCGTTAGTGGAATTGGAGTGAAGATTAAAAGTGTTCTTGAGTACTTCAATCTTTGGTTTTGAATTCCACCGTCCCAAGGTATGCTCTCTTGTTCTTATATTGTAAAATTTATATAGTACATGTTATGAATTGCAAATAAAGCAAATCAATTAATTTTCTGCTGTGTATGTATTGTATGTGATACAAACATATATTTTTCCATCATTAAGTACTTCAAAGGATTCATTCTTACAATCAACAAGACCTTGTAAGCAAGCATATAATGTCTGAGTTTGCGGGTTGCCCATACAAATGCTAAACTTGTCTTCTCAAGTGGTCAATATTTTTCTTCATAAGGCAACATCTTCTTGCAGATGTAGTAGATTGCATTCTCCTTCCTAAACTCTTCTAGGTATTGAGCAAGCAAAGCCCCCATTGCTATATCTGTAGCTGTGAGGTACAACAATAATGACTTTTCAAGTATCGATAGGACGAGTATTAGTGGTTTCTTCATATAATTCTTCATTTTTCTCAAAGGCTTCTAGGCATTGTTCATTCCACACTGTAGGAAATTCTTTCTTGAGCAATCGAAAAATTGGTTTACATGTCATTGTGAGTTGGGCTATGAACATGTTGATGTACTCTATCCTCCCCAGAAATCCTCGGATCTCCTTCTTAGTTCTTGGAGGTTTCATCTCTACAGTTGCCTTGATTTTCTCAGAATCTCCTTCAATTCCTCTTTGACTTACCATAAACCCCAATAGCTTGCCGGATGTGACCTCGAATGTGCATTTCTTTGGATATAACCGTAACTTGTAGAACTGGATTCTTTCAAAGAACCTCAAAAAAGCTGACATATGTCCTTCTTGGTCCTTGGACTTGACTATCATTTCATCAACATAGACCTCTACTTCTTTATGAATCAAGTCATGCAACAAAGTGGTAGCTACACGTTGGTAAGTAGCACCAGCATTCTTGAGGCCAAATGGTATGACCTTTTAGCAATAAGCCCCCTATGGAGTAACAAAGGAGGTTTTCTCCATATCTTCTAGAGCCATCATTATTTGATTATACCCTGAAAATTTATCCACAAATGATAGCAAGGTATGCCCTGCCGTATTGTCAACTAGGATGTCAATGTAAGGCAATGAAAAATCATCTTTTAGGCTGGCCTTATTCAAATCTCGGAAGTCTACACACATTCTGACCTTCCTATCCTTCTTTGGTACCGAAACTGTTAGGATGTGTGCCCTTAAATCCTTTTGTATGATGCTATGTATGCATTATGTATGACTTAATGTTATGATAAATAAAGTTGTTTTTATTATTATCTAAAATAATGGTAACATGAATATTTGGACATTATCATATAGTCCATGAGATGCATAGTATGTGATTTATGTGAAAAATCACAGAAGATATAAATCATAAGTTCTTTGTAAACTCAAAATTATAGTTCGTAATCGGTGATGAAATTTGGTATTTTATCTACGAACACTATAACATATCAACTATAAGATGATTTGTGTTGATTATGGAAATGGAGACTTCCAGTTGGTATGGTAATATGTTTTAAGAGTTAAGATATATTGAACAGGACCGCTGTGAGATTTATTATTCTCCTAACGACTGTCACATGAATACTAAATCTCACGACTTCTATTTGCATGAACTCTTAATCCTGAGAGAATAATGGACCTAATCATGAGGTGTAGGTTGCTTTGATATATCAGGAGTGAGATCTAAAGTCACGATCAAAACCTTAATATGTTGGGCAGCCACATTTAGTGTTGATGAAACATATATTCTCAAAATGGAATTCATAATCTCTTAATGTAGATATAAAATATTCCCTTGAGATAAGTTTAATGGGTTCAGTTATTCAAAGAGTTAGGCCTAACCACTTTCGTAAGAGGTTACTAAAGTATATATTTATGAAATTGAATTTCATAAATATATAATGAATAACTTTAAAGGATTCAACCGGGTGCTCAAGGATAAGATATAGTTTTCTTCAAAGTGGCAATCTACATTCATGACTTTGTATTACTACAAATATTTTATAAAAGGGTTTCATGTATAATAAAGTCTTGGGATATAATTTATTAATGAGGCCTAGAGTGCAATTATATTTATATAGTGGTATTAAATATAAGTAATGGTAACTTTGGATTTGTCAAGAGTTGACAGAAAGGCCCAAGGCCCATTGGAGTGCTAGGATTAGTGCCCTAAAATCCTATTGTATGATGCTATGTATGATATTATGTATGACATGATGTATGAGTTAATATTGTGATTAATAAAGTTGTTATAGTTTTATCTAAAATAATGGTAATATGAATATGGGATATTATCATATAGTTCATGAAATGAATAATATGTGATTTATGTGGAAAGTCACAGAAAATATAAATCACAAGTTTTTTAGAAACTTAGAATTGTAGTTCGTAGTCGGTGATGAAATTGGGCATTGCAATTGCGAAAACTTTAACATATCAACTAAGATGATTTATCTTAGTCATGGAAATGTATATAGGAATAATCATGGTTTGTATCTCATACAATACATACGCATCAAAAAATTAATGGATCTACTTCATTCGCAATTCATAACATGTACTATGTAAATTTCAGAAAATAAGAACAAGAGAACATACCTTGGAGCAGTGAAATTCAAAACCAAAGATTAAAGTACTCGAGAAAACTTTTATCTTCACTCCAATTCCACTAACGCCCAAGAAATGTGGTCTCTCAATTAGTTTTCAAGGGAGAATGGTAGAGTGTCTCACTCTCACATACACACCATTTCACAATGATATCTCTCTTTTTCATACATAAAATTTTGTATGTTTATCTCCATATAACTGATTATCTAATTAGGCTAGCCTTTTGGACCTTTCCAATTGGGCTTTAGTATGTGGCTTGAAGTGGGACCAAAAGGGACCAATAAGACACTAGGGATAATGTGGATGTATTAGATACACCACAAGATATTACTCATAAGATGGATAATACATATGTGCCTCGTCGTAGTGGGAGAATTGTTTGGCCTCCTATAAGATATATAGGTTTGGGAGAAACTTATGAATCTATCTTAGAAGAGGCTGAATCGGATTCTCACACTTATAAGAAAGCAATGAATGATATAGATGCACATCATTGGGTCCAAGCTATGAAATCTGAATTGGATTCTATGTATTCCAATCAAGTTTTCAATCTTGTAGAGGCGCCTAACAGCATTAAACTTGTTGGTTGCAAATGGGTTTACAAGAGAAAGAGAGGGATAAATGGAAAGGTTGAAACCTTTAAAGCATGACTAGTGGCGAAAGGGAATACAAAAAAAGAATGTATTGATTTTGAAGAAACCTTTTCACTAGTAGAATGCTTAAATCTATCAAAATTTTCTTATTCATTACCGCTCATTATGATTATGAGATTTGACAAATGGTTATCAAGACTGCATTTCTTAATGGCAATCTTGAAGAGGAAATTTATATGATGCATCTGGAAGGTTTCATAGGAAAGAACCAAGAGCATATGGTATGCAAGTTGAAAAGGTCCATTTATGGACTTAAGCAAGCATCTAGGTCATGGAACATCAGATTTGATCAAGAAATCAAGTCATTTGGTTTTGAACAAAGTCTTGATGAACTATGTGCGTACAAAAGACATCGAGATAAAGTAGTAATGTTCCTAGTGCTTTATGTTGTTGATATTCTACTCATTGGGAATGATGTAGGGGTAATGTCAACGGTAAAAGTTTGGTTGTCAAGCCAATTTGATATGAAGGACTTGAGTGAGGCTAACTTTATTCTAGGGATCAAGCTTTGGCGAGGTCGCAAGAATAAGATGTTATGCTTATCACAAGCTGGATATATAGATAAGGTTCTAGAATAGTTTAGCATGCAAAACTCCAAGAAATGATTTCTTCCTTTTAGACATGGAGTTCTTCTTTCTAATGACCAAAGACCTAAGACTCAAGAGGAAGAAAACATGATGAGACAAGTTTCTTATGCTTCTGCAGTAGGAAGTCTCATGTATGCCATGATGGAAATATGCATGTACGCAGCAGAAAATAAACAGATCTACTTCATTCGTAATTGATAACATGCACTATGTAAATTTCAAAATATAGAATCAAGAGAGTGTAATTTAGTGCAGTGAGTTTCAAAACAAAAGATCATAAGTTTTTTAGAACACTTTTAATCTTCACTTCAATTCCACAAACGCCCAAGATGTGTGGTCTCTCAATTAGTTTTTGTTCAAGAGAGAATGAGAGAGTGTCCAACACTCACATACACACCATTTCACAATGATGTCTCTCTTTTTCATCCATTAAAATTATTTGTGTTTCTCTCCTTATAACTGATTATCTAATTGAGCTAGCCTTTTGGGCCTTTCCAATTGGGCTTTAGTATGTGGCTTGGAGTGGGACCAAAAAAGACCAATAAGACACTAGCACCAATGGGCCTTGAGCTTTTCTATCAACTCTTGACAAGTCTAAAGTTACCATTAACTATATTTAATACCACTATATAAATATAGTTGCACTCTAGGCCTTATTAATAAGTTATATCCCAAGACTTTGTTATACATGCAACCCTTTCATTAAATATTCGTAATAATACAAAGTCATGAATGTAGACTGCCACTTTGTAAATTACTACATCCTATCCTTAAGTACCTAGTTTAATCCTTTAAAGTTATTCAACATATATTTATGAAATCCAATTTAATAAATATATAATTTAGTAACTTCTTACCAAAGTGGTTAGGCCTAACTCTCTGAATGACTGAACCATTAAACCTATCCCAATGGAATATTTATATCTTCATTAAGAGACTATGAATTCCATCTTGAGAATATTTGTTCCATCAACACTAAATGTGGCTGCCCAACATACTGAGGTTTTGACCGTTACTTCAAATCTCACTCTAGATATATTAAAGTAACATACACTTCATGATCAGGTCAATTATCCTCTTAGGATTAAGAGTTCATGTAAATAAAAGTCGTGAGATTTATTATTCATTTGACAGTCATTGGGAAAATAAGAAATTTCACAGTGGTCCAGTTCAATAGGTCTAAACTCTTAAAACATAACAAAATATCAACTAGAAGTCTACACTTCCATGGTCAAGACAAATCATCTTAGTAGATATGTTATAGTCTTCGCAGATGAAATGCCCAATTTCATCACTAACTACGAACTATAATTCTGAGTTTACAAAGAACTTGTGATTTACATCTTCTATGACTTTTCACATAAATCAATACTATGCATCTCATGAAATATATGATAATGTCACATATTCATGTTACCATTATTTTAAATAATAATAAAACAACTTTATCAATCATAATATTAAGTCATTCATCATGTCATGCATAATATCATACAAAACTAGATTTTCCAACAGGAACCACATTAGCTAACCATTCTGAATAGTTGACCACTCTTTGGATTCCTGCATTATACTATTTCTCAACTTCTTCTTTGATCTTGAAAGTCTACTATGGCTTTATTCTTCTCAATTTCTGCTTGCCTGGCTTCATGGTCAAATCTGTTGGAATGCAATGTTGTATTATATCTATACCAATTCAAGGCATGTCCTCGTATGACCCCCGGTGAAGCCTAGATTAAGCCGATGAGTAGCTGGACGAAGATCGATTCTCGCAAAGACCTCTTTGAACTCTGTCAGAAGTGCCACTAATGCATCTCTCTCTGAAGTGGTTAAGGTATTGCCCACTTGTATCATTTTAGGTTCATTATCAGTTCCCAGGTTAATGGATTGGGTTTTGTCCATTACGGGTTCTAGGTTTCCTTATTTTAATTCCTTATTATTAAGAATTTCTTTGCCAATTTCATAAATAAATATTTTCAAATCCAATAAATAAGCAGAATTAGAAATCATATCGTAAGGAAAAGAGTTCTCAACAAACTCAATAGACTTAATTAAATTAGACACAACTAGAATACTATCACAAACAGATTTAATAGGAATAGAAAATACTAGCAGAAATAGACTCTATAGGGACATAAACAATGTTCTTAGCAGGGGTAACTGGTTCGATGGTCTTGATCTTCTTAGCAAGAGTGATTGACTTGACGGTCTTGATCTTCTTTACGGAGTCCTCCATGGGGTGGGCAGCTCCCTCTCATGCCCAGTTCTTCAAGTCGGTCATGGCTTCAACAATGGTAGGTGGCTCTCAGTGAATTCCTTCTTTGCTTAGCATCAGTACATGGGATCTTCATCCATATAATTTGTGGCTTCATCATTAATCTCCATATCTGTAGGCTTGTCAGTCGCGAAAGCATCTAGGTGCTCTATGCTGTCCATCCACTCATCAAACAAATCATGCCTCCCTTCATTGCCCAAGTAGGTGTGTTACAGGAGACATTATGACTAGCCCCCTTCCATCCTTTCATTGTTACATTCAGCCTTCTCAAGTGTCAGGATTCTGAGACTGTGGACCATCAGTTTTGGGTCTAGAATGGCCAACCTAGCATTTATATCATCCTTTCCTTTGGTATGAGGGATCAGTGAGATAGGTATCGTAATATGACCCCAACTTTGGAATCTCTCTACCATACTTATCATATCGAGGACCTAACCTTGAGCTAACATTAGTGATACAACTCCAATTGGAGGGAGGCCCATAGGGATAATCATCATAGTCCACCTCATTTGGTTATCCAACCTTCTCTCTTAGATTTATCAACCTGTATTGGTCACTATCAATGTCACTCCACCTGTTATTTTCAGCATCATCTTCAATATCTTCATCAAAGTATTCTACATCATCATCATATTCCTCATAGTAAAGATCTACATCTTCATCTTCTCTATCACTAGCAGGTTCACCCCAGTCATCGCCACTATACTAGTTATCTATGCTAATGTTGCTACCGTCAACATCATGTCCATCGTCACTGCTGCTGCTATCACCACTACTATTATTCTCAGCATCACTTCCTACATCATTATCACTAGGGGCTATCTCCCCTTCTTCATCTTCATCTTCATCTTCATCATTGGCTCTTCTTACTTCTTACGGGCTTTTCAAGGCATATTAGCAGGCCTCCCAGTATTCTTCTTCCTCTATATTGCAAATGGCATCTCCAAGGAGTGTAGTCATGTCATTAAGGTCCATATAATCAACCCAATCAGTAGGAACCCAGGGTGTCTCTTCTTTCTTTGGTTCTGGAAGCTTGTTGTTGCAATCAAGTAGTAGTAGGAACCCAGGCATCATAGTTCTGGTCTTAGGGTCAAATCTTGGTTTAGGAATCCCCAATAGCGTTTGCTATCTCCAGCTTTGACAAACTTCCAATTCAATGT
Organism: Castanea crenata; assembly: GCA_020976635.1. Lineage (NCBI taxonomy): Eukaryota > Viridiplantae > Streptophyta > Magnoliopsida > Fagales > Fagaceae > Castanea > Castanea crenata. The sequence goes on from JAGHPS010000020.1 coordinate 5,758,003, forward strand.
GGGTGTATAGGGCTTTAGGGGTTCTAGAGAGCAAGAAAGTCCCTTTTCTTTTGCTTTGACATAGGCTAATCTTCTCATTTCCATTTGTAGCAAATTATCATCAGTGGGCTTATAGCCCAACCCAAAAGTTGGTGTGGTAGTGGGAATCATCAGGTCTTGAATAGTAGGCTTCCTCACAATTCTCCCAAAGTTCATACCTGGAAGGTAATTCATTTTCCTCATCATCGCTACCACATTGTTGTTGTTGTAGGGTGCAAAGTCCATTGGGATCTATTCCACTTCTTCTTCTCTTCTTTCAAAACCAGGCCTCTCAATCTCAAAGCCATCCAAGGTCAATGGCTCTTTCTCAAAATCAATTCCAAAAATAGGCTTAGGCACTATCAAAGTATCACTATATATGGTCACAATAGCTCCTTCATGTGGAAATCACACCTTTTGGTATAGAGAGGAAGGTACGACCTCTATGTCCTGGATCCATGGTCGTCCAAGGAGCATATTGAAGCATGAGGATATGTTAAGGACTTAAAACTCTATCTTCTTGACCATTGGTCCTATAGTGAGCTCTAATGTTATGGTTCCTAAGACCTCCCTTCTACTGTTGTCGCATACCTTCACATGATGATCAGTACGCACAAAGTCTTCAATGCTTAGACCCAAGCACGAAGTCTTCAATGCTTAAGGCACTTCCATCATCTATCAAAACCATCGATATCCTCTTCCCCTTGGCTTCCCCTTCTTGGTCAGATCCTTGGAGGAATAGGAAATGGTGAGTTCCCTATTTATGGACACAATCATAGTGGGATACTGTGGTTGTAGGGACTTGGATTTTGTTAAGAAGGTCTACTAGGTTTTGACGATGTTTGTATGAGGCCACAAGTAAACCCCATAAGGATATGTTGGCTTGTGTCCTCTTTATTTGCTTGAGGACCTCATCTTCTTCAGCGGGTGTTTGTTGGGTAGATTTGTTCAAGGCTTTTATTAGGTTGTTTGTCTCCAAATGTGGGGGTTTGAAGTGTCTCCCCCCCTTATGATGTGGACAATTTTTGTTGGGTCATTAGGATTGGTATCTTGGGGTTTGAAGTGTCTCCCCCCATTTGTGGATGTTTGGTTACTGAATTAGGGTTTGAAGTGTCTCTCTCCATTTGTGGGTGTTTGGCTATTTACTTAGGGTTTAAAGTGTCTCCCCCTATTTGCGGGTGTTTGGTTATTTGATTGGGGTTTGAAGTGTCTCCCCCTATTTGTAGGTGTTTAGTTATTTGATTGGGGTTTGAAGTGTCTCCCCCCATTTGTAGGTGCTGGGTAATTTTTGGTTTTTGGTACTTCCTCACTCCATATGTCATATCCTGTGGTGGTGGTGGATGTCCTATCCATCAATTCTTCCCATGTCATCATAAAACATTCGGGTAGGTCATAGATTAGGTCAGATGGGTCTTCTTTACTTTCTTCTTTGGCCATCAGGAAATTAATCCATGGTCCTTTCCTAAAATTGTGATTGGGTAAGGAATTATTAGTGATGTTAGGCCTTGTAGGCGGTGCAATCACCTTACTGTCTATTAGGGTTTGAATTACATGATGAAGGCCAAAACAATTTTCAGTATTATGGCCAGGGCCTTGGTAGTAAGCACATCTCTTATTCACATCAAACCTTGAGAGTAATAGATTTGGAATCGGCCTTGGGTCTAAGGGTTTCAATAACCCTTTTGTTTTTAGCTTGTCAAACACTTGACTCATAGGCATATACAACTCATAAAACTCCTTCCTAGGTCTAGGCCCTTATGATACTTGCACGAGTGCAATTAGTTGATAAGGATCATTTTTATGAATATTAGAAATTTTTGCAGCCTTAGAATTGGATCCTACATTCTTTTTAAACCTTGGTGGGTCATCATTCTTTATAGTGCCACTATTTATTGCATCCTCAATTTGGGTTCCAGCAATAATCAAAGCTTTAAAATTACGAAAGTATTCGGCAAACAAGTACTTACGGTATACATGTAATAAATTCTTTACAACCATAGCTAACTATTCTTCTTCACTTGGCCTATCCATCATCTATGGTGCCTTGGCTCTCCATTTAGTAATAAGGGTAGAGAAGGATTCTTTCGGCTCTTGCATAGTGGTTCTCGAGATCTCTCCTTGTTATGTCCACTTATATATTGTACTTATATTACTTGTGAAACTCTCGGCAGATGTCCTCCTAACTTCTTGCTCTAGCATCATCCAGGTTGAGGAACCACCTGAGAGCGGCTCCGGTCAAAGTGTTTTGGAACATTTGAGTAAGTACTTCTTCAGTCACTCCTAGGTGCTGCATAGCCCTCATATAAATCTTCAGATAGGACTTTGGGCAACTCATCCCATCAAACTTATCCAAGGTCAGCATCTTGAACTTGGGAGGCAGTCTTACTTCAGGGAAAAGTGAGAGAGATTCATAGTCCATAAGGTCTTCCATCTTACAAGCTCTTCTAATCCTCTCTTCCATTTTGTTCAATCTTTCGTTGATCTTATTTTCATTTTCCATGGTTGGTGGATCATGGTCAGTCTTGTTCTCCTCTTAGTTATTCTTCAAATTCTAAACTTGTTGCACCATACTGTTCATGTCCTTCCTCAGCTGGATTTGACAAGCTACCATGGTGCTAAGTAGCTCTTGAAGGAAAAATTCTGGTTTTGCATCTCATACAAAACCCACAGCGGAAGCAACAAACTAGGATCTATTTCATTCATGATTGATAACGTGCACTACATAAATTTCAGAATTTATGAACAAGATAGCGTACCTTGGTGTGGAGAAATTCAAAACAAAGATTAGAAGCACTTGGGAACACTTTTAATCTTCACTCCAATTCCACTTTACGCCCAAGATGTGTGGTCTCTCAATCAGTTTTTCAAAGGGGGAATGAAAGTGTGTCTCACACTCTCTCACACACCGTTTCTTTTTCTTTTCTAGTCACACCTAATAAAAATTCTGGTTGTTTCTCCCTTTATAACTAACTGATTATCTAATTGGGCTGCCCTATTGGGCCTTTCCAATTGGGCTTTAGTGTGTGGCTTGGAGTGGGACCAAAAGGGACCAATAAGACACTAGCTCCAATGGGCCTTGGGCTTTTCCGTCAACTCTTGACAAGTCCAAAGTTACCATTAATTATATTTAATACCACTATATAAATATAATTGCACTCTAGGCCTTATTAATAAATTATATCCCAAGACTTTATTATACACGTAACCCCTTCATAAAATATTCGTAGTAACACAAAGTCATAAACGTAGACTGCCACTTTGTAAATTACTACATCTTATCCTTGAGTACCCGGTTTAATTCTTTAAAGTTATTCATTATATATTTATGAAATCCAATTTCACAAATATATACTTTAGTAATTTCTTACTAAAGTGGTTAGGCCTAACTCTCTAAATAACTGAAACTATTAAACTTATCTCAAGGGAATATTTTATATCTCCATCAAGAGACTATGAATTCCATATTAAGAATATATGTTCCATCAACACTAAATGTGGCTGCCCAACATACTGAGGTTTTGACCGTCACCTCAGATCTCACTCCTGATATATCAAAGCAACATACACTTCATGATCAGGTCCATTATTCTCTTAGGATTAAGAGTTCATGCAAATAGAAGTCGTGAGATTTATTATTCATTTGACAGTCGTTAGAAAAATAATAAATCTCATAGCGGTCCTGTTCAATATGTTTTAACTCTTAAAACATATCAACATATCAACTAGAAGTTTCCACTTCCATGATCAAGACAAATCATCTTAGTTGACACGTTATAGTCTTCGCAGATGAAATGCCCAATTTCATCACCGACTACGAACTATTAATTCTGAGTTTACAAAGAACTTGTGATTTACATCTTCTGTGACTTTTCACATAAATCACGTACAATGCATCTCATGGACTATATGATAATGTCCCATATTCATGTTACCATTATTTTAGATAATAATAAAATAACTTTATCAATCACAATATAAAGTCATACATCATGTCATACATAATGTCATACACAATATCATACATAGCATCATACAATAGGATTTAAGGGCACTAATCCTAACAGCTCTTGAGTGTTAATTGGTTTCTAGGCGTTTGGGTGTTCTCCCTCTTCTACCATAGTGTTGGAAGGTTCAGACTTCTTGTGGCCTGAACTGTCTTATAGGTTGAAATGGGATTATGATGTTGCAGGAGCGAAATACCTTCAATGTTTACGAGCTTCAGTGTCGTAATGGGAGTGGTAGGCTTGGACCTTGAGCTACTGACTTGAGGGTCGACCTTAGGTTTCTCTTTACAGTCTTCCTTTAGAACCTAACCAAATTCTCCCCTAATGACAGGCTTGGTCGAGTTAATTAAAGCTAAGTTCCCATCTATATCAATCAAGTAACCACACACAACATGCAATGCAATTTTAACATGAACCAGCCTAAGGGTAGGTTCTAAGCCATTACGTTGTAGGGTCAGTTTGTTGTTTCATTATTTCCCATAGCTAGGATGTTACACCTCCCAACTTGTAATGTAATGAACATTGCGTTGGTCCAAACGGCATAGTCTGTCCTTTACAGTCAACAAGAGATGATTTAGTGACTTTAGACTATGAGTTGGTGAGTTGGCCGCTAGGTACTCGAATCTAATGAAGACCAGTGATCCATGGTTACTATCACCATATGTCGTTAAAAAGGGTGCATGCATATTTGTTGTTTTGATGGCACACACTATGACAATTAGGGAAAGCTCTTAACAAACATAAACAAACAAACAAACAGCAATATCATGCAAGACCATGCAAAAACAAGGGTACATATTTGGTCACTTAAGTCTAATATGAAGCTTAGCCCTCGACATCCCCAATGGAGTTGCCACTGTGAGAGACTCGCCAAAATGTTCTCATTAATTGAATAAAAAATAGTACATATTTGACAAATTGAGTATTGCATGGCTTTGGTTCCTAGTTACAAACTACCAAATAATTACATGGCTTTTTGTACTAGTTACAATCTACTCAAAATAAAAATAAAGATAAAGCCTAGGTCTACCTATCCAAAGAAACTAAATTCGGAGGTTAGATTACGGAATGGGAAGGTGTTAGGCACCCATTCCGTCCAGATAGAGTCTGGTCTTCTGGACTCTTATGATTAACATACCATTTTTATGCATGACATGAATGATATGTTGCACACATGAACAAAACTAAATCACATAAGTTTATTTATGAATATGTCTTCTTCTTTGTTAAAAATTTAGATATGTTTTTGTGAGTAAAAAAAATTAATTTGATTTAAAAAAAGAAAAAGAAAAAAAGAATCAGATATGTTTTGTATATGTAAAAATAATAATTTTTTGAAGGAAAAAATTCAGATCTGTGTTTATTAAATAAAACAAAGTCTTTTGGTTTTAAAAAAGTAAGATCTGTTTCTGAGAACTAGAAAAATGGTTTTTGGTTTGTATTTAAAAAAATCAGATTTGATTCATGATAATAAAAAAAAAAAAATTAGATTTGAATATTGAAAAAAAAAATCAAATCTGTTTTTATATGTAAAAGAAAAAAGATTTTTTTTTCGAAGACTTTATTCATGAAATAAATCTATGCTACATGCAATAAACAGACAAACAAAACTATTCATGATCCCTTTTTTTATTTTAAAATCTACTATGTTAAAAAAAATCAGATTTATATATAAGAAAATGTAGATCAGTTTTTTTTCTTTTAAATAAGAAAAATTCAGATTTGTATCTAAGGAAGATAAAAATCAGTTTTTTTATTGAGAAAAGTTCAAATCTACATCTAATGAAGATGCAAATTAGTTTTTTATTAAGAAAAATTTAGATCTACATCTAATGAAGACGTAAATCAGTTTTTTTTTTTTTTTTTAAGAATTTGATTATCAAATTCATCTTATGGGAACAAGTTGGTAGCATACCTCTCATCCTTTAGCCCATAGTCAGCCATATTCATGAACTCAAAGCCACTCATTTAAAGCTCACTCCTTTCTTCCTCAAGCCCCCAAACTAGTGCTAGAATTTCTCCATCTCCATGAACTGTGGCAATCCCTCATTTCAATGGCATCTTCATTTTTTGTTGTAGTGAGGAGGGAATTTCGCCACTAGGGTGAAGCCAAGCCTTTCCCAAGAGAAGGTTGTAATTTGGAGTTATGTGCATGACATGAAATTCCACAATAGTTTCCATGGCCCAATCTTACAAGGAGCCTTGAAGGTACCCATAACCTTCCTTGTAGTGTTGTCATATGCCCTTACAGTCAAGGGAGAAATAATAATGGTCTCCTTGTCTAGGCCAATGGTGAGGGTGATCCTAAAAGGATAAACATTCAAGGTGGATTCATTGTCAATAAGAACCATAGGAACCTTGGCACCCATGCATTCAATGGTGATTTGTAAGGGTCTAGTATGAGTCGCTCCTTTGGGAGGGAGATCTTCATCGGAAAAGGTAAGGAGGGGGCATGAGGAGCCCTTGACCCTTGGTGTGTTGTCGCAGGCAACCAAAAATAAAACTTTTGAAAAAACACATGGAAAATACGTGTTTGCATCTCATACAAAACATGCGTAACAAAAAATTAACGGATCTACTTCATTCGCAATTGATAATATGTACTATGTAAGTTTCAAAATTTAAGAACAAGAAAGCGTACCTTGGTGCGGTGAAATTCAAAACCGAAGATCAGAAGTACTTGGGAACACTTTTAATCTTCACTCCCATTCCACTTCATGCCCAAGAAGTGTGGTCTCTCAATCAGTTTCCAATGAGAGAATAGAAGAGTGTCCAACACTTACATACAAACCATTTCATTCCTTGTATGTTCATCATGAAAACACTTATGAAAAGGACTTATGAAAACCCTTAATAAAATTTTGTATGTTTCTCTCCTTATATATAACTAATTATTTAATTGGGCTAGCCTTTTAGGCCATTCCAATTGGGCTCCTATGTGTGGCTTAGAGTGGGACTAAAAGGGACCAATAAGACACTAGCACCAATGGGCCTTGGGCTTTTCTGTCAACTCTTGACGAGTCCAAAGTTACCATTAACTATATTTAATACCACTATATAAATACAGTTGCACTCTAGGCCTTATCTAGAAATTATATCCCAAGACTTTATTGTACAAGCAACCTCTTCATAAAATATTCATAGCACTACAAAGTCATGAATTTAAACTGCTACTTTGAAAATTACTACATCTTAATTCTTAAGTACCCGATTTAATCCTTTAAGTTATTCATTATATATTTATGAAATCCAATTCCATAAATATATAGTTTAGTAACTCCTTACTAAAGTGGTTGGGTCCAACTCTCTGAATAACCAAACCCTAAAACTTATCTCAAGGGAATATTTTGTATCTCTGTTAAGAGACTATGAATTTCATCTTGAGAATATATGTTCCATCAATACTAAATGTGGCTGCCCAACATAGTGAGGTTTTGACCATGACTAATAGATTTCACTCCTAATATATCAAAGCAACTTACACCTTATGATCAAGTCCATTATTCTCTCATGATTAAGAGTTCATGTAAATAGAAGTCGTGAGTTTATTATTCATTTGACATTCGTTAGGAGAATAATAAATCTCATAGCGGTCCAGTTCAATATTTCTTAACTCTTAAAACATATCAACATACCAACTAGAAATCTCAATTTCCATGATCAAAGCAAATCATCTTAGTTGGTATGTTATAGTCTTTGCAAATGAAATGTCCAATTTCATCACTGACTACGAACTACATTTTGAGTTTACAAGGAACTTGTTGTTTACATTTTCTCTGACTAAATCACATAAATCACATACAATGCATCTCATGGACTCAGATAATGTCACATTAGTTCATTTATAGATAGTCTCATATAATTAAATAATCTAATTATTTATAACATGCCAATAAATTGGATTTTAGGGTATAAACCCCAACAAAAACCTATACTCCTAAATATGTAGTAGTGTGAGTAAGGATCATTCCTACAGAGAGTATCTAGCCGAGTTTCATGCTACGTGAACATGGGGGATGGGTTAAGTATAATGAAAACAATTTTTAAAATAAATAAATAAATAAAACAACTAAGGAACAATTCAAATTAAAGTATTGAATTCAATCAAAAGAACAAACCTTGGTCTAAGTCAACATCCACAACCGGAATTTTATAAACTGATCATCAATGCAACTATATATCAATTCACACTTTGAATATTCACCGTTGGAACTATTTTCCTATTTCTCCTTAGTTCCAATTAATTAGAAAACAAGCAATCTAATTAACCCTAACTACTAAAGAACCCAAGGCAAGCGCTAAAGTTTTAATTTAGTAGTAGCTTTAAGAACTAGAGAGATCAATGAAGCTAAACAACACAAGCACAAGCGGTTGTATTTAATTTAGTTGAGCGTTCTTCCTAAGATCTAATAATTTCTGATGCAGTAAATCATTAACTCTTGGTTGCTTTACAAATTAGAGGGATCAAATAATCACGGATTTGATATTTAACCTAGAAGTAGATTTCAACGAATAATAAACTAGTAGGCCATCTAGAAATTATATGAGACAATCATGAAAATAGGCACAAAAGAACATCTGATATTCAAAGCAAAAATTGAACAATAAAAACAAATCAGATCTCACAGTTTTATTGATTCCGAGGCTTCTGTTTCCTTCAACCAAGTATAAAATTTTAGCTAAGCCATGCCATGAGGAAAATTTGAAGGAGAAAATTAGAGAACAGGGGTGAGAGAGGCTTGTGTGTCCAATTTGATTTCTCCTCCCCTCTTTTACATGTTTATTCCCCCTTTCCCAAGCCTAAAAAATCTCCTAAAAATATTCCAAATAATAATATCCAAATCTAATTAAATAAAGAAAATATTAAAAATGAAACAAAGTCCTAATATTACTAGGAAAGTGGTGTTTTTCAGTTGGAATTTTTGTGCACCAAATCTGGAAACTTCTAAAAAAAAAACTGCATCAGGTATTAGAATTTTAGGCAAAGGAACATTCCAGAACATTAGTAGTGTAGGTGCAGCAACTTCAAGCCCGATTTCGACCTTAATGCAGCATGTATCTCTCAAAACTCAAAACATGAAAGTTGTAGAGATTTTTCTTAGAGTTCCATAGCATCTTGAATCATCTCAATAAGAGCTCTAATTAGAGAGTTATGCCCAGATTATGAAGCGATGTCGAAAATGTCCAAAATCTCCCAATTAGCTACGTTTTGCACTTAATGCCTCCATTTGCATCCTAAATCAAAATATAAGAATAATTAGTACATTTAGGCACCAAATGAGTATAAAAGACTAAATATTAAGGGAGAAAAATATGACAATTTGCATTCTCATCAACCATAATAAGAGACAAAACTTCTCGTGGTGTAGTTTCTATAGGTACTACTATCCCATTCAAGGCATCCAAGAAAGCCTTACAATGTTTTTAAGAGTCCATGAGTAGGCCCTACACAGACACATGAGCTTGGGTCTTTTTTAATTGAATTAGGACCCTATCATCTTCTTCTTTGTCTTCTTTGGGTTCTATGGATTTTGACCCTTCTCCTAGATCCCTACCAGGATGATCCTTTTCTAAAAATGATGACTTGTTGTGCTTCCCACTCCTAGTGATATTTGCAACATTGTCTTCCAAGACTCTTTTCTTCAATTCCATCACTCCTTTGGGAAGTATTTCCCATATCGCTACCACTTCCTTCAAGACTTCATCTTCTTTATCCCATATCCTTTGAACTTCTATGACATTGACATTAGTGGTCTCTTTCAACTTCGAGCAATCCCATTCAACTTCATCTATTTGCACCCAATTTTGATGCGGAGGGGGAGCCCTATGGTAATCAGGCAAATGGTTCTTTCTAATGTTGAGTTTGGTGATGATGTTGAGATTTGGAAGGGTTTTATTGTTTATAAGGTTTTGTATCTAAAGTTTGAGACAGAAGCAATTGTTGGTTTTGTGGCTAGATTTTTTGTGGTAGTGGCAATATTCATTGTGGTTCCAAGAGGGAGGTATGGGATTAGGCATGGGTGTGAGGTCTAAAGGCTTGATGAATCCTTTGGAGGATAGGTTTTTAGATGCTTAGGTGTAGGTCATTCCTAGGTCAAAGAATTCTCAGTGAGCTATCTTTGGGTAAGCTAGTGTTTTTTGGGGTATGATGGCTCTTACATTTACAAGATTAAGTGCTTTGGTGGTTGCTACCCCTCCATGTGTCTTCTTCGTTGGAAGTTTGCTTTCCTCTTTCTCCAATTACCCATTATTGAGAGCATCTTCGATTCTTGTCCCATAATGACATAACTAAATGAGCTAATAGGTGATGACAAAAGCCTACTATTATAAGTCGGAAGCAAGGTCTTGATGATCATGTTGATTTAGTCCTTCTTATTTGGCCAAACAACCATTCTTGACACCTTGGTCTTCCATCTAGTCATGTATTCAAAAAATGTCTCCCCCATACCTTGTTTGGTAGTCTCCAAATCCCTTAGAGCCACATCAATCATGGTATTGAAGATGAATTGGTCCACTAACAACTCTACAAGTTCATTCCACACCTTAGTTTTGCTTGGATCAAGGTTATAATACCACCTCAATGCACCTTCCATGAGTGAAAGGGGAAACACATGCAAACTTTGCTTCTTATGTATCTTCTTTTATGTTAGGTATCTTCTTTTGGGTTACTTTTGATCCTTAATCCCATCAAACTTTTTTGCATCGGGGATCTTGAACTTGGGAGGCAATGTAATAAAAGCCTTTGAGCTTACCCCCCCTATGTTATAAAGGTAATCATCCATTCCTTGTGCCTTACGGAAGGCAAGTTGCATCTTTTCCATCTTTTCCTTCATAGCTATCATTTCTGTGGTGAGCTTTTCAAATTGTTTGTTTCTTTCATATTCCACTTTATCCTTTTCGTCTTATTCATCATCTTCCTCCTCATCATCACGGATTTCCACATGTGAAGACTACTTGAGCTTATACTCTTCAAACCTAGTGAGGCGCCCTCCCATTCTCTTAAGGGCTTCTCCATGTTTGTCTAAAGCCTTAAGGATCCTTTGTGCCATTGGCTCTTTAATGGAGGTAGTCATGGTTTCTTGGGGGTGTTCCTTCTTCTTGGTGTGTGTCATCAATCTTGATCAAGCGCCTTCCTTTCTCTCATGTCCAAATAGGGGGGGGGGATGTGTTTTCTTGACTTTGGTGATGCATTGATGCCTGAAAAGATGCCCCATTGTCACTAAGTTCATGTCCCAATTATAATATTCCTTTTACTTTTAGATGTTCTTAGAAAATTCTTAAGTTCATTCTAATGGAGGCCCAATTACAATGTCATCTCTCCTTCCTCTCACGGATTCGTGCCCCTTGTTTCATTGGGCTTTAGTTCATTTACAATGAAGCTCTCATCTTACTATCATGGGCTTTCATTAGAATGTACTTAGGACTTTTTCAAGCCTTTGTCTCAAATTTGGGCTTACAATGTATTCATCAGTTTTAGGCTTTTCATTCTTTATTCATCCTTTCAATCCTTTTTTTTGTTTTTCTTAAATAACCCCTAGCTAGAATATATTGTAGGCTTCCTCTCAAAACCCGTGAAATTCTCATCAATTTGGGCCTAGGACTGCACTAAGGAGGCCCAAGATTAGAAAAGTTCATTTTGGCTTTGTAGGACCTTGGATGCTAAGTTCATAGCATATTTTTTATATTAGGCCCAAAGTCCTCTTTTTTGAAAGGGCTTTTTCCACTTGTGAGAACTTTTCTTTTATCCGATGACATCTTAGGGAATACCATAATGTTATGCCTTTTATTCATCCTTTAGAATTAGTTGAACAAACAAGAGATACGATATCCTTTATGATAGGGTCTAGGATCTCTCTAGTGTGGGTAGGCTTCCAAAGGCTAAATGGATAGATAAGTAGGTCACTTACAACTAGGTGGGGTATGATTCCAACCGAGGGCCTAAGTGGACCCAATAGTGGATTGGTTGCAAACCTTTAACATACTCAAACCTCATTATAGGTGATGAAACTGATTATGAGTTGGTGGGATGAACTTCAGAAGATTTGGGCCCGAGTGAAGTCTTCCATCTTCCCATTCATCACCAACCAAGGTTGAGGGACAAAAAAGAACAAGTGATGTGTGTGTAGAACAAGTGTTGAAATAATTTAGCTAAAGGTTAAGTGACAAGGCACATAGGATCATATCATAAATGCATGAACATTTGCAATGCATGACTTACATTTTACTTACCTTGTAGCAACACAGCACCTATGCATCAATGCATGGGCATGTGAATAAATGGCATGGTATCAAAGCAAGAAACAACATAAAAACCCTAATCTAAGCATGTGATAGCAAACGAGCATGTGAAAGACGTAAACAAGAAACTATAGAGCTTAAAACACATAAAAAGGGGGGTAGACTAAACAAACATGTGAAGACAAACAAAACAAACAAGAGGATTTAAAGGTAGAAAATAAAAAGAAAGGAAATTAAAATTTTTAGACTAGATACCTTACACAAAAGCTTTCCAAGCTTGACTTTGATTGTTCCTCTCAGTCAAGTTTATTCACAAACCAATAAGAAAGTGATTAGCAACGTTAAACTAAAAGGATTGGGGCCGGAAAAGGTCTCAATCAAATAAAAATAACTTAAGGGTGTTTTGTGAAAAACTCCCTTTTGATTCACTATTTTCTAGTGAATTTTAAGTTTTTCCCATGAGATTTTTGTGTGTTTTGAAAATGTACCTTGTAAGGCCTTTTATAGTGGAAAAAATGGGGTTTGGAATAGCTCCCAAATGATGTGGGATTCATTCCAAACCTCCCAAATGGGTCATTTTGTTTCCAAAAATAGGTTTTTTTCTCATTTAAAAGGTTCTTTGTTCCATTTTAACACTCCTCGAGTCTATTTAATATCGGATTGGACTTTAAACTAGCCCTAGGCCTTAGAGTTTGAGCATCAATTGGGAACAAGGGCCTGAGTCATAAAGGATATAAAATACAGCGTCTACAAGAAGCAACATCCATGGGTTGGCAGAAATAATGGCATGAAGACCCTTAAGAGGAATAAGACAAAACCCACAGCCACCTACCAACTCTTGGCCAAAGAAGTCATCCTGGTCTGCTAATACCCATGCATCAGAGCAGTATAAAGGCCCTCTCTTTATGAGCTAGGAATGGTGACAGATGTGAAGTGCTTGCTCCAGAAATTAAAAGCACTATGGCACAGGAAAGGCCAGATAGAAGTAGTGAACTCCAAGATGGTAGTAAAATCATCTGGTAAATCTTGATTTAGCCTAAACAGCCTCCTCACCCCGTTGGAGGAATAATGAACAAAACGGATGCCCTCATTGACTAGATAAGGCAACCTCCTAGTATTGGTGGCTACCAATTCTATGATCCCCTTCTCATTAAAAGTAATCAACGAGGTAGTGGTCCTAGCATTGGCCATAAAGGGACCCATGGCCGAATTAGCACAAGTAAACCCACTACCAAAATATTTGTAGGCCCTCCAAGAAAATCCAACTCCCTTGTCAAAGAACTCAATGGCAAGATGCCCAAATGGATTCAACCCAATTTAGCAGTAGGCCATCAGAAGCAAAATGACCATAGAAATCAGTAATCACTTTCAGACAAAACAAGTACTTCCCTTTGGCAAAACAAACAGACTTACACTTAGCCAAATGTCTAGCACAACGTTCCCATAGTAGGTGCTGCAATATGTACCATGGGTAGAAGTAGTAACTATATGGCTAGATCCTACCGGTCTCTCGTCACCGCAAACTCTTCCCCAGCAAAAATCTTTATAGCTAATTGACAGTAAAGAGGTTTTACGTCATAATGTGTGTGAGAGCCAAATATAAACTTACAAAGCCAAAATGCGATGAAGGCTGCAAGGCGAACGACATCGACAGCCTTGGAGAAAAGCCTAACCCAATGAGACAACTTCATGTTCACACTCATCCCTTTCCTCAACTTGGCTTCCATAGTCTACTGCTTAGTAGAAATCTCGATATCATTCCATTTTGTGTCACCAAGAATGGATAGAAGTAGTTTGTTTGCCACATCCTCTAAGGTCACAGTGATCTTGCCGCAAGAAAGGAAGAAGGTATGGGTGGCGTTGCACCACCGACGGGCTAAATGGTAGAGGTGGAACAAATCTCGATAGTTGGACAAACACCAGGATGAAACAATGGCCTTTAACATGCCAACCTACTATAACATCGCCATTAAACCCACAACAGACAACTCCTTGTCCACCAACTCTTTCCAACCCAAAGAAGTGCTTGATCCACATTTGAAGAGAATGGGCATGGGAAGTGAAGTTCCTTGGCAAATATTAAGATCGAGAATGGTGGAAACCAAAGGGGTCCAAGGAACCTCTGTGTTACCTTTGTATTACAGCGTCAAATAGAAAGCCACACATGGCACAGGGGCCAAGGCAAGTAGTCACCTGGTGTTGATGCCCATTTTTGGCAAGAGGGCCCAATAGTAGAAGAAGCCCAACAATATGAAAACGGTGAAGAAAGGAAATAGCAAAGTAAGATTATTGAGCCAGAATGGCAGGAATAATGATCCACAGGCCCACAAAATAATGAAGTGGCTCTAAAGAAAGAAAATGGCACAAGGAAGCCTTAAAGAATGAAGTAGTAAGCCCATGGAAATCATAAGAAATTGAAAGAAAGCAAAAATGAGTCGGAAGAGCCCAAAGAAAGGAATTGGTAAATGGGATTGTTTCGAAGGCCAATAAACCCAAAGGAAAAGAATGTGGCAATTGGTCCAGGGAAGCCCAAAGGATTTAGCAAAAGCCCATAGGATTGTAAAAAGTAGGAAAAAATGATTTGGGCCAAGGATGCCCAAAGAATGAAACAGGCCGAGGCTGCCCTAGGAATATAATGGGTCGGGGAAGCTTGAGATATTGTGTAAACTAGCCTAGCAAGAATGCTTGGCAATAGAAACTAAATGGAGGAATAACACATGAAACTAAAATGGCAGGCACTTTAACCCGCAAGCCAAGGGGTAGGACAATAAACAAGGTTAAATGATATCATGGTATAAACAATTCAGTGGTGTGGCAGGAGCACCAGCCAGCCCATGAACAAAGGATGAAAGGAGACATGGGCCGAATTATAGAAGGGAAAGCCCACACCTAAGCATTGTCTAGACAAAAGAAGGAATTAGATACAATGAATGAAGAGCCAACAGCTCATCCACACCACAAGAGTTAAACAAGCCCAAGAGTGTGCAATAGAGTCAGAAAAGCTTGTAGAAAATGGAGAAAGAATGAATGCTGGAGCAACAATGGACTCATATAGGAGTGGAGCAAGCACACAAGGCTCAGGTCCCACCTATTTGTAGGCAACCAATACAAGGGAGGTAGGCTATGGGCCAGAAGTAAAAGAAGGTATGGTTTGGTGGTGGGGAGAAAGGGGAGCAAATTTTGGGATTCCTACTCAAGCTCTTTTAGGAGAAATGTCTTGCTAGGATAACAACCCACCAAAAAGAGGCAAACTTGAACTGGAGTCACTAGGTGCATGTTATATGGGTTGGTAAGAGAGAAGCCTAGCCTTTATCTAGATAGGAGTGCCAAGTGTTAGGATTAGTGCCCTTAAATCCTATTGTATGATGCTATGTATGATATTATGTATGACATTGTGTATTGTATGACATGATGTATGACTTAATATTGTGTTTGATAAAGTTATTTTATTATTATCTAAAATAATGGTTACATGAATATGAGACATTATCATATAGTCCATGAGATGCATTGTATGTGATTTATGTGAACAGTCACAGAAGATGTAAATCACAAGTTCCTTGTAAACTCAGAATTAATAGTTCATAGTCGGTGATGAAATTGGGCATTTCATCTGTGAAGACTATAACGTGTCAACTACGATGATTTGTCTTGATCATGGAAGTGGAAACTTCTAGTTGATATGTTGATATGTTTTAAGAGTTAAAACATATTGAACAGGACCGCTGTGAGATTTATTATTTTTCTAACGACTGTCAAATGAATAATAAATCTCACGACTTCTATTTGCATGAACTCTTAATCCTGAGAGAATAATGGACCTGGTCATGAAGTGTAGGTTGCTTTGATATATCAGGAGTGAGATCTGAAGTGACGGTTAAAACCTCAGTATGTTGGGCAGCCACATTTAGTGTTGATGGAACATATATTCTTAATATGGAATTCATAGTCTCTTGATAGAGATATAAAATATTCCCTTGAGATAAGTTTAATGGTTTCAGTTATTCAGAGAGTTAGACCTAACCACTTTAGTAAGAAATTACTAAAGTATATATTTGTGAAATTGGATTTCATAAATATATAATGAATAACTTTAAAGAATTAAACCGGGTACTCAAGGATAAGATGTAGTAATTTACAAAGTGGCAGTCTACATTTATGACTTTGTGTTACTACGAATATTTTATGAAGGGGTTATGTGTATAATAAAGTCTTGGGATATAATTTATTAATAAGGCCTAGAGTGCAATTATATTTATATAGTGGTATTAAATATAATTAATGGTAACTTTGGACTTGTCAAGAGTTGACGGAAAAGCCCAAGGCCCATTGGAGCTAGTGTCTTATTGGTTCTTTTTGGTCCCACTCCAAGCCACACACTAAAGCCCAATTGGAAAGGCCCAATAGGCCAACCCAATTAGATAATCAGTTAGTTATAAAGGGAGAAACATACAGAATTTTTATTAGAGGTGATAAGAAAAGAAAAAGAAACGGTGTGTGAGAGAGTGTGAGACACATTTTCATTCTCCCTTTGGAAAACTGATTGAGAGACCACACATCTTGGGCGTAAAGTGGAATTGGAGTGAAGATTAAAAGTGTTCCCAAGTGCTTCTAATCTTTGTTTTGAATTTCTCCACACCAAGGTACGCTATCTTGTTCTTAAATTCTGAAATTTACATAGTTCACGTTATCAATCATGAATGAAATAGACCCTAGTTCGTCGCTTCCGCTGTGGGTTTTGTATGAGATACAAAACCAAAATTTTTCCTTCAATTGGTATCAGAGCCAGGTTTTCATATCATGATTGTATTGCGTGTGATTGAATTTTAAAATTTAAGAAAACTTTTATCTTAGTGTAGACATAGTTTGATAATTATTGTTTTATGAATTAATGTTATTAGCATTGGAATTCATATGAAACAATTTATATATATATATATATATATATATATATATATATATATATATATATATATATAGCCATTGTTGTTCTGCACGGCAACATTCCACAACTATGGCCTTCATGTTTATTCGAATAGGGGTAGTTATTGACCGTTTTGGCTTGGAATTCTACTCATTCATTGCACCGTTTGACCGTTTGGCTTGGAATTTCATTGTACGGTTTGATTTTTTGTCATGGCTTGGACTTAATGTTTGGTTGCATTACTTGGTCTTTGATTGCACTTTTGGATTACATTGAATGGTTTTGTTTGTAAAGTTGCATGCTTTAGAAAAAGTGAATCCGTGTGATTCACATCTTCTGACAATAATATATATATATATATATTATATTATAATATATATAAAGTAATATATTATATTATAATATATATATAAAGTAATAATTATATATTATATATATTAATTTGTATATTATATTATATATAATATAATATAAATTTTTATATATAATAAAAGTTTTTATTACGTTATATATATATATTTATATTCGTTAATGCTAGTTTAGTGAAATTTATTCCTAATTAGATTAGGATTATTTTTTCAACGTGTCTAGCATTATTATGGGACTTAATCTTAAAAACCTTTATTTTAAAATATCTAGTGGGAGAGAGATTCAAGGGTTGGATCTCACGGCCTCCATTGTTGGTTCATAGTAGTGTGAAATATATACTTTGTCTTTGCCTCGAGCTTAGCATTCCATGCGGAGAGTATTTATTTCATGGTCCTACAAGATTGAATTTCTTGGTTTATAGTGGTTTGATAATCACCTTGTCTTAGCTTCGAGCTTTGCATTCCATGCGGAGGGTGTTTTATCATGGTACTACAAAATAAGCTTGTTAAAGGGATGAGATGTGATTACACATGATTCTAGACAATGGTATACACTAGACTAAGTATTTTAGTATCCTCTATGCTGAGTTCTTACTATTATTACTTAGAGGCTAAATGTAAAACGGCATATTATTAGTGTTTGATAAGAGTTATCATGATAGCACTAATAATGAGAATAGTTCTCAATCAATCATAGTATTTTATATTCACTCTATGCTGAGGGATATTGAATATGAGATTGGGTTGTCGTTGCATATATTATTCTATGGTTTTATTAAGGTTCCATATTATATGTTTTTATGCTAAATTGATAATGTCCAATTTACTTATTATATTCATGTTTATTATTTTCAGATTTTGTCATGGCATCATTTAGCCCACTTGTTTCTATTCTTAACCAAAACAAACTGACTGGATCCAACTATGTTGATTGAAAAAGAAATTTGGACATTGTTCTTACTGCTGAAGAGCACAAATATGTGCTTACTCAACCATGTCCTAAATTTCCTTCATTAGATGCTCCTCTTGAGGAAAAATAGCGATATCATCGTTGGTAGAAATCTAATGAGATGGCCAAGTGCTACATCCTAGCATCTATCTCAAATGTTCTACAGCATCAAATGCAGGATGTAGAATTTGCTTCGGACATACTACATAGTCTGAAGGAGATGTTTGGTGAGCAAGGCCGTTCTGCAAGGCAAGAAACCATGAGGCAAATTTATAATACCAAAATGGCTGCAGGAAGTTCAGTGAGAGAGCATTGTCTTAGGATGATTGCTAATCTGAACACATTAGAAGTTTTAGGTGCCGACATTGATGGAGAATCCCAAGTGGATATGATACTCCAGTCACTACCAGAATCATTCAAGGAATTCAGACTCAATTATAACATGAACAAAAAGATTTATTCTTTGTCTGAATTAATGAATGAGTTAGTGGCGGCGGAAGGCATCCTTAGTACTTCTAGTGTTGAAGCCAATGTGGGTGAAGCTTCTACTTCTCAACCTAAGTCGAAAGGCAAGGGTAAGAAGAAGAAGAAGAAGGACTTCACTAAGAAAGATGGTAAACAAATTGCCTTGGGGGTTGCCAACAAAGGAAAGAAAACCAAAGGAAAGTGTTTCCATTGTGGTGAGAAAGGACATTGGAAGAGGAATTGTCCAACATTCAAGGCTGCCAAGAATAAAGGTATGAAAAGTTCATTTCTTCTTGAAATATGTTTGGTACAGAATCCAACAGATTCCTGGTGTGTGGATTCAGGTTGTACTAATCATGTCTGCAATTCTTTGCAGGGGTTCCAGGAGACCAGAAAATTGAATGAGGGAGAACTATTTCTTACTTTGGCTGATGGGAGCAAGATTCCGGTTGAAGCTGTTGGAGTGTTTAATTTGTGTTTTAAGTCTAGAGTTTTAATATTGGAAGACTGTTTGTATGTACCTAATGTTCGTAGGAACTTAATTTCTGCAACTTACTTAGGTAAACATGGATATTGTATTATCCTGAAAGACAATGTTGTAATAAAGAAGGATAAAGTGTTTATCTGTTCTGGCAATATTGTGGATGGTCTTTATATTTTAACTCCTGATAAGCATGAATTATACAATTCTGAATTAGATAGTAACTCTCATGTGAAATCATTAAAGAGAAAGTTTCCTTCTACTAGTGATGCATATCTATGGCACTTGCGTTTAGGTCATATCAATTCAAGTAGAATTCAAAGACTAATCAAAGATGGACTTTTACAGCCCATGGACTTTGATGGTTTTCCAGTTTGCGAATCTTGTTTGGAAGGAAAGATGACCAAACGACCTTTTAATCCAAAAGGTAGAAGAGCACAAGATTTGCTAGAACTAGTACATTCAGATGTATGTGGTCCTATGTCAATCCAAGCAAGAGGTGGCTATGAGTATTTCATTACTTTCACTGATGATTACTCTAGATTTGGTTATGTGTACCTAATGAAACGGAAGTCCGAAGCCTTTGAAAAGTTCAAAGAGTTTAGGGCTGAAGTTGAGAATCAATTGGGTAAACACATAAAGGCCATTCGATCTGATCGAGGTGGCGAATACCTTCTTGGTGATTTCAAGGATTACTTGACTGAAAATGGGATTATATCCCAATTGACTGCACTTGGAACTCCACAACAAAATGGTGTAGCAGAAAGAAGGAATAGGACTCTTTTAGATATGGTTAGGTCCATGTTGAGTTATTAGACTCTACCAATTTCCTTTTGGGGATATGCCTTAAATACTGTAATGTATCTTCTGAATTTAGTACCTTCGAAATCTATTCCTAAAACACCTGTAGAGTTGTGGAATGGGCGTAAGCCTAGTATGAGACATCTCCACATTTGGGGTTGTCCAGCACATGTGTTGAAAGGAAAGGCCGACAAGTTACAGTCTAAAACAGAAGTGGTATTTTTTGTAGGGTATCCAAAAGGAACAGTTGGAGGTTTATTCTATAGTCATAAGGATAATAAAGTGTTTGTTAGCACAAATGCCAAATTCTTGGAAAATGACTATATGAATAATTTTACTCCTAGAAGTAGAGTTGTCTTGGCTGAAATGAATGAACCTGTAGTTGAACAACCAATGGATGAAACTAGGGATGATGTGATTGTTTTAGATACACCACAAGATACTACTCACGAGATGTCTAGTACACAGGTGCCTCGTCGTAGTGGGAGAATTGTTCGGCCTCCTATAAGATTCATAGGTTTGGGAGAAACTTATGAGGCTATCTCAGAAGAGGCTGAATCGGATCCTTACACTTATGATGAAGCAATGAATGATATAGATGCACATAATTGGGTCCAAGCTATGAAATCTGAATTGGATTCTATGAATTCAAATCATGTATGGGATCTTGTAAAAGCGCCTAACGGCATTAAACCTGTTGGTTGCAAATGGTTATGAGATTTGGCAAATGGATGTCAATACTGCATTTCTTAATGGCAATCTTGAAGAGGAAATATACATGTTGCAACCAGAAGGTTTCATAGCAAAGAACCAAGAGCATATGGTATGCAAGTTGAATAGGTCCATTTATGGACTTAAACAAGCATCTAGGTCATGGAACATCAGATTTGATCAAGCAATCAAGTCTTTTGGTTTTGAACAAAATATTGATGAACCATGTGTGTACAAAAGGCATCGAGACAAAGTAGTAATGTTCCTAGTGCTTTATGTTGATGATATTCTACTCATTGGGAATGATGTAGGGGTAATGTCATCGGTTAAAGTTTGGTTGTCAAGCCAATTTGATATGAAGGACTTGGGTGAGGCTAACTTTATTCTAGGGATCAAGCTTTGGCGAGATCGCAAGAATAAGATGTTAGGCTTATCACAAGCTGGATATATAGATAAGGTTCTAGAACGGTTTAGCATGCAAAACTCCAAGAAAGGATTACTTCCTTTTAGACATGGAGTTCCTCTGTCTGATGACCAAAGGCCTAAGACTCAAGAGGAAGAAAATATGATGAGACAAGTTCCTTATGCTTCTGCAGTGGGAAGTCTCATGTATGCCATGCTTTGTACTAGACCAGATATTTGTTATTCAGTTGGCATGGTCAGCCGATATCAATCAAATCCAGGACCAAAACATTGGCAAGCTGTAAAGCATATTCTCAAGTATCTTAGGAGAACGAGAGATTATATGCTTGTTTACCATAGTGAGGATTTGATTCCCATTGGCTATACAGATTCAGACTTTCAGTCAGATCTAGATTTCAGAAAATCCACTTCAGGATGTGTTTTCACCTTGGGAGGTGGAGCCATAAGTTGGAGGAGCGTTAAGCAATCTTGTATTGCGGACTCCACCATGGAAGCCGAGTACGTTGCTGCTTGTGAAGCAACAAAGGAGGTTGTTTGGCTCAAGAAATTCCTTTCTGATCTTGGTGTTGTAAGAATGGAGCAACTTCCCATCACATTGTTTTGCGACAATAGTGGAGCAGTTGCACAATCCAAAGATCCAAGAAATCATAAGAAAGGAAAGCACATTGAGAGGAAGTACCACATTATTCGAGACATTGTTGCTCGTGGAGATGTTGTGGTAGCAAAGATTGAAAGTGCAAATAATCTAGCAGATCCTTTTACCAAAGCCTTACCTCAAAGGATTTTCGAGTCACATTTGGAGGGAATGGGAGTTAGATTAGTGGACAATAGTCTTTAGGGCAAGTGGGAGATTGTTAGGATTAGTGCCCTTAAATCCTATTGTATGATGCTATGTATGATATTATGTATGACATTGTGTATTGTATGACATGATGTATGACTTAATATTGTGTTTGATAAAGTTATTTTATTATTATCTAAAATAATGGTAACATGAATATGAGACATTATCATATAGTCCATGAGATGCATTGTATGTGATTTATGTGAAAAGTCACAGAAGATGTAAATCACAAGTTCCTTGTAAACTCAGAATTAATAGTTCATAGTCAGTGATGAAATTGGGCATTTCATCTGTGAAGACTATAACGTGTCAACTACGATGATTTGTCTTGATCATGGAAGTGGAAACTTCTAGTTGATATGTTGATATGTTTTAAGAGTTAAAACATATTGAACAGGACCGCTGTGAGATTTATTATTTTTCTAACGACTGTCAAATGAATAATAAATCTCACGACTTCTATTTGCATGAACTCTTAATCCTGAGAGAATAATGGATCTGGTCATGAAGTGTAGGTTGCTTTGATATATCAGGAGTGAGATCTGAAGTGACGGTTAAAACCTCAGTATGTTGGGCAGCCACATTTAGTGTTGATGGAACATATATTCTTAATATGGAATTCATAGTCTCTTGATAGAGATATAAAATATTCCCTTGAGATAAGTTTAATGGTTTCAGTTATTCAGAGAGTTAGGCCTAACCACTTTAGTAAGAAATTACTAAAGTATATATTTGTGAAATTGGATTTCATAAATATATAATGAATAACTTTAAAGAATTAAACCGGGTACTCAAGGATAAGATGTAGTAATTTACAAAGTGGCAGTCTACATTTATGACTTTGTGTTACTACGAATATTTTATGAAGGGGTTACGTGTATAATAAAGTCTTGGGATATAATTTATTAATAAGGCCTAGAGTGCAATTATATTTATATAGTGGTATTAAATATAATTAATGGTAACTTTGGACTTGTCAAGAGTTGACGGAAAAGCCCAAGGCCCATTGGAGCTAGTGTCTTATTGGTCCTTTTTGGTCCCACTCCAAGCCACACACTAAAGCCCAATTGGAAAGGCCCAATAGGCCAACCCAATTAGATAATCAGTTTTCCAAAGGGAGAATGAAAGTGTGTCTCACACTCTCTCACACACCGTTTCTTTTTCTTTTCTTATCACCTCTAATAAAAATTTTGTATGTTTCTCCCTTTATAACTAACTGATTATCTAATTGGGTTGGCCTATTGGGCCTTTCCAATTGGGCTTTAGTGTGTGGCTTGGAGTGGGACCAAAAAGGACCAATAAGACACTAGCTCCAATGGGCCTTGGGTTTTTCCGTCAACTCTTGACAAGCCCAAAGTTACCATTAATTATATTTAATACCACTATATAAATATAATTGCACTCTAGGCCTTATTAATAAATTATATCCCAAGACTTTATTATACACGTAACCCCTTCATAAAATATTCGTAGTAACACAAAGTCATAAATGTAGACTGCCACTTTGTAAATTACTACATCTTATCCTTGAGTACCCGGTTTAATTCTTTAAAGTTATTCATTATATATTTATGAAATCCAATTTCACAAATATATACTTTAGTAATTTCTTACTAAAGTGGTTAGGCCTAACTCTCTGAATAACTGAAACCATTAAACTTATCTCAAGGGAATATTTTATATCTCTATCAAGAGACTATGAATTCCATATTAAGAATATATGTTCCATCAACACTAAATGTGGCTGCCCAACATACTGAGGTTTTAACCGTCACTTCAGATCTCACTCCTGATATATCAAAGCAACCTACACTTCATGACCAGGTCCATTATTCTCTCAGGATTAAGAGTTCATGCAAATAGAAGTCGTGAGATTTATTATTCATTTGACAATCGTTAGAAAAATAATAAATCTCACAGCGGTCCTGTTCAATATGTTTTAACTCTTAAAACATATCAACATATCAACTAGAAGTTTCCACTTCCATGATCAAGACAAATCATCGTAGTTGACACGTTATAGTCTTCACAGATGAAATGCCCAATTTCATCACCGACTATGAACTATTAATTCTGAGTTTACAAGGAACTTGTGATTTACATCTTCTGTGACTTTTCACATAAATCACATGCAATGCATCTCATGGACTATATGATAATGTCTCATATTCATGTTACCATTATTTTAGATAATAATAAAATAACTTTATCAAACACAATATTAAGTCATACATCATGTCATACAATACACAATGTCATACATAGCATCATACAATAGGATTTAAGGGCACTAATCCTAACAATCTCCCACTTGCCCTAAAGACTATTGTCCACTAATCTAACTCCCATTCCCTCCAAATGTGACTCGAAAGTCCTTTGAGGTAAGGCTTTGGTAAAAGGATCTACTAGATTATTTGCACTTTCAATCTTTGCTACCACAACATCTCCACGAGCAACAATGTCTCGAATAATGTGGTACTTCCTCTCAATGTGCTTTCCTTTCTTATGATTTCTTGGATCTTTGGATTGTGCAACTGCTCCACTATTGTCGCAAAACAATGTGATGGGAAGTTGCTCCATTCTTACAACACCAAGATCAGAAAGGAATTTCTTGAGCCAAACAGCCTCCTTTGTTGCTTCACAAGCAGCAACGTACTCGACTTCCATGGTGGAGTCCGCAATACAAGATTGCTTAACGCTCCTCCAACTTATGGCTCCACCTCCCAAGGTGAAAACACATCCTGAAGTGGATTTTCTGAAATCTAGATCTGACTGAAAGTCTGAATCTGTATAGCCAATGGGAATCAAATCCTCACTATGGTAAACAAGCATATAATCTCTCGTTCTCCTAAGATACTTGAGAATATGCTTTACAGCTTGCCAATGTTTTGGTCCTGGATTTGATTGATATCGGCTGACCATGCCAACTGAATAACAAATATCTGGTCTAGTACAAAGCATGGCATACATGAGACTTCCCACTGCAGAAGCATAAGGAACTTGTCTCATCATATTTTCTTCCTCTTGAGTCTTAGGCCTTTGGTCATCAGACAGAGGAACTCCGTGTCTAAAAGGAAGCAATCCTTTCTTGGAGTTTTGCATGCTAAACCGTTCTAGAACCTTATCTATATATCTAGCTTGTGATAAGCCTAACATCTTATTCTTGCGATCTCGCCAAAGCTTGATCCCTAGAATAAAGTTAGCCTCGCCCAAGTCCTTCATATCAAATTGGTTTGACAACCAAACTTTAACCGATGACATTACCCCTACATCATTCCCAATGAGTAGAATATCATCAACATAAAGCACTAGGAACATTACTACTTTGTCTCGATGTCTTTTGTACACACATGGTTCATCAAGATTTTGTTCAAAACCAAATGACTTGATTGCTTGATCAAATCTGATGTTCCATGACCTAGATGCTTGTTTAAGTCCATAAATGGACCTATTCAACTTGCATACCATATGCTCTTGGTTCTTTGCTATGAAACCTTCTGGTTGCAACATGTATATTTCCTCTTCAAGATTGCCATTAAGAAATGCAGTCTTGACATCCATTTGCCAAATCTCATAATCATAATGAGCAGCAATGGATAAGAGAATTCTGATAGATTTAAGCATGGCTACTGGCGAAAAAGTTTCATCATAATCAATACCTTCTTTTTGTGTATACCCTTTCGCCACTAGTCTTGCTTTAAAGGTTTCAACCTTTCCATCTATCCCTCTCTTCCTCTTGTAAACCCATTTGCAACCAACAGGTTTAATGCCGTTAGGCGCTTTTACAAGATCCCATACATGATTTGAATTCATAGAATCCAATTCAGATTTCATAGCTTGGACCCAATTATGTGCATCTATATTATTCATTGCTTCATCATAAGTGTAAGGATCCGATTCAGCCTCTTCTGAGATAGCCTCATAAGTTTCTCCCAAACCTATGAATCTTATAGGAGGCCGAACAATTCTCCCACTACGACGAGGCACCTGTGTACTAGACATCTCATGAGTAGTATCTTGTGGTGTATCTAAAACAATCACATCATCCCTAGTTTCATCCATTGGTTGTTCAACTACAGGTTCATTCATTTCAGCCAAGATAACTCTACTTCTAGGAGTAAAATTATTCATATAGTCATTTTCCAAGAATTTGGCATTTGTGCTAACAAACACTTTATTATCGTTATGACTATAGAATAAACCTCCAACTGTTCCTTTTGGATACCCTACAAAAAATACCACTTCTGTTTTAGACTGTAACTTGTCAGACTTTCCTTTCAACACATGTGCTGGACAACCCCAAATGTGGAGATGTTTCATACTAGGCTTACGCCCATTCCACAACTTTACAGGTGTTTTAGGAATAGACTTCGAAGGTACTAAATTCAGAAGATACATTGCCGTATTTAAGGCATATCCCCAAAAGGAAATGGGTAGAGTCTAATAACTCAACATGGACCTAACCATATCTAAAAGAGTCCTATTCCTTCTTTCTGCTACACCATTTTGTTGTGGAGTTCCAGGTGCAGTCAATTGGGATATAATCCCATTTTCAGTCAAATAATCCTTAAAATCACCAAGAAGGTATTCGCCACCTCGATCAGATCGAATGGCCTTTATGTGTTTACCCAATTGATTCTCAACTTCAGCCCTAAACTCTTTGAACTTTTCAAAGGCTTCGGACTTCCGTTTCATTAGGTACACATAACCAAATCTAGAGTAATCATCAGTGAAAGTAATGAAATACTCATAGCCACCTCTTGCTTGGATTGACATAGGACCACATACATCTGAATGTACTAGTTCTAGCAAATCTTGTGCTCTTCTACCTTTTGCATTAAAAGGTCGTTTGGTCATCTTTCCTTCCAAATAAGATTCGCAAACTGGAAAACCATCAAAGTCCATGGGTTGTAAAAGTCCATCTTTGATTAGTCTTTGAATCCTACTTGAATTGATATGACCTAAACGCAAGTGCCATAGATATGCATCACTAGTAGAAGGAAACTTTCTCTTTAATGATTTCACATGAAAGTTACTATCTAATTCAGAATTGTATAATTCATGCTTATCAGGAGTTAAAATATAAAGACCATCCACAATATTGCCAGAACAGATAAACACTTTATCCTTCTTTATTACAACATTGTCTTTCAGGATAATACAATATCCATGTTTACCTAAGTAAGTTGCAAAAATTAAGTTCCTACGAACATTAGGTACATACAAACAGTCTTCCAATATTAAAACTCTAGACATAAAACACAAATTAAACACTCCAACAGCTTTAACCGGAATCTTGCTCCCATCAGCCAAAGTAAGAAATAGTTCTCCCTCATTCAACTTTCTGGTCTCCTGGAACCCCTGCAAAGAATTGCAGATATGATTAGTACAACCTGAATCCACACACCAGGAATCTATTGGATTCTGTACCAAACATATTTCAAGAAGAAATGAACTTTTCATACCTTTATTCTTGGCAGCCTTGTATGTTGGACAATTCCTCTTCCAATGTCCTTTCTCACCACAATGGAAATACTTTCCTTTGGTTTTCTTTCCTTTGTTGGCAACCCCTAAGGCAATTTGTTTACCATCTTTCTTAGTGAAGTCCTTCTTCTTCTTCTTCTTACCCTTGCCTTTCGACTTAGGTTGAGAAGTAGAAGCTTCACCCACATTGGCTTCAACACTAGAAGTACCAAGGATGCCTTCCGCCGCCACTAACTCATTCATTAATTCAGACAAAAAATAAATCTTTTTGTTCATGTTATAATTGAGTCTGAATTCCTTGAATGATTCTGGTAGTGACTGGAGTATCATATCCACTTGGGATTCTCCATCAATGTCGGCACCTAAAACTTCTAATGTGTTCAGATTAGCAATCATCCTAAGACAATGATCTCTCACTGAACTTCCTGCAGCCATTTTGGTATTATAAATTTGCCTCATGGTTTCTTGCCTTGCAGAACGGCCTTGCTCACCAAACATCTCCTTCAGACTATGTAGTATGTCCGAAGCAAATTCTACATCCTGCATTTGATGCTGTAGAACATTTGAGATAGATGATAGGATGTAGCACTTGGCCATCTCATTAGATTTCTGCCAACGATCATATCGCTGTTTTTCCTCAAGAGGAGCATCTAATGAAGGAAAGTTAGGACATGGTTGAGTAAGCACATATTTGTGCTCTTCAGCAGTAAGAACAATGTCCAAATTTCTTTTCCAATCAACATAGTTGGATCCAGTCAGTTTGTTTTGGTTAAGAATAGAAACAAGTGGGCTAAATGATGCCATGACAAAATCTGAAAATAATAAACATGAATATAATAAATAAATTGGACATTATCAATTTAGCATAAAAGCATATAATATGGAACCTTAATAAAACCATAAAATAATATATGCAACGACAACCCAATCTCATATTCAATATCCCTCAGCATAGAGTGAACATAAAATACTATGATTGATTGAGAACTATTCTCATTATTAGTGCTATCATGATAACTCTTATCAAACACTAATAATATGTCGTTTTACATTTAGCCTCTAAGTAATAATAGTAAGAACTCAGCATAGAGGATACTAAAATACTTAGTCTAGTGTATACCATTGTCTAGAATCATGTGTAACCACATTTCATCCCTTTAACAAGCTTATTTTGTAGTACCATGATAAAACACCCTCCGCGTAGAATGCAAAGCTCGAAACTAAGACAAGGTGTTTATCAAACCACTATAAACCAAGAAATTCAATCTTGTAGGACCATGAAATAAATACTCTCCGCATGGAATGCTAAGCTCGAGGCAAAGACAAAGTATATATTTCACACTACTATGAACCAACAATAGAGGCCGTGAGATCCAACCCTTGAATCTCTCTCCCACTAGATATTTTAAAATAAAGGTTTTTAAGATTAAGTCACATAATAATGCTAGACACGTTGAAAAATAATCCTAATCTAATTAGGAATAAATTTCTTAACCCTAGCATTAACGTATCTAAATATATATATATAAATATATATAACGTAATAAAAATCTTTATTATATATAAAAATTTATATTATATTATATATAATATAATATTCAAATTAATATATATAATATATAATTATTACTTTATATATATATATATATATATATTATAATATAATATATCATATTATAATATATTACTTTATATATATATATTGTTGTCAGAGAGACTTGAATCCTCACGGATTCAATTTTCTAAGACATTCAATTTCACAAACCAAGCCATACATTGAATTCAACCCGTGCAACAAACTCCAAGTGATGCAATCAACATCCAAGAAGTGCAAAACTTCAACCAAGCACAGTACGGTTACAATCAAAAGTCAATCCGTATATTCAATGCACTAATTCCATGTTATTGCATCAATTCAATAACTACCTTTCGCGTGTGTTAACTATATGCACCGCTCGGCATAAATAAACCATTTAATGCATTGAATCCTTCTAGATCAAAACATGAAAAGGATTTCACACGGATTCAACTCCTTTTTTTTTTTTTTTTATATATCAAACTTCATGAATATTAAAACCCATGACATCACAGAACCATAATTTGATGCAGAAAATTGAAAGACAATGATAATGGCTTTTTTTAAAAATTCTAAAATCCAATCACACACTATACAATCATGATATGAAAACCTGGCTCTGATACCAATTGAAGGAAAAATTCTAGTTTTGTATCTCATACAAAACCCACAGCGGAAGCGACGAACTAGGGTCTATTTCATTCATGATTGATAACGTGAACTATGTAAATTTCAGAATTTAAGAACAAGATAGCGTACCTTGGTGTGGAGAAATTCAAAACAAAGATTAGAAGCACTTGGGAACACTTTTAATCTTCACTCCAATTCCACTTTACGCCCAAGATGTGTGAAGACAAAAGTGTAGGTTGCTTTGATATATCAGGAGTGAGATCTGAAGTGACGATTAAAATCTCAGTTTGTTGGGCAGCCACATTAGTGTTGATGGAACATATATTCTTAAAATGGAATTCATAGTCTCTTGATGGAGATATAAAATATTCCCCTGAGATAAGTTTAATGGGTTCAGTTATTCAGAAAGTTAGGCCCAACCACTTTAGTAAGAAATTACTAAAGTATATATTTATGAAATTGAATTTCATAAATATATAATGAATAACTTTAAAGGATTAAACCGGGTACTCAAGGATAAGATGTAGTAATTTACAAAGTGGCAGTCTACATTTATGACTTTGTATTACTATAAATATTTTATAAAGGGGTTGCATGTATAATAAAGTCTTGGGATATAATTTATTAATAAGGCCTAGAGTGCAATTATATTTATATAGTGGTATTAAATATAATTAATGATAACTTTAGACTTGTCAAGAGTTGACGAAAAAGCCCAAGGCCTATTGGAGCTAGTGTCTTGTTGGTCCTTTTTGGTCCCACTCCAAGCCATACACTAAAGCCCAATTGGAAAGGTCCAATAGGCCAGCCCAATTAGATAATCAGTTAGTTATAAAGGGAGAAACATACAAAAAAAATTTTGGAGATAAGTAAGTGAAAAAAAGAGAAATAAGAAACGGTGTGTGAGAGAGTGTGAGACACACTTTCATTCTCCCTTGAAAACTGATTGAGAGACCACACATCTTGGGTGTAAAGTGGAATTGGAGAGAAGATTAAAAGTGTTCCTAAGTGCTATTTATCTTTGTTTTGAATTTCTCCACACCAAGGTACGCCATCTTGTTCTTAAATTCTGAAATTTACATAGTGCACGTTATCAATCATGAATGAAATAGATCATTGTTTGTTGCTTCCGCTATGTGTTTTGTATGAGACACAAAACCAGAATTTTTCCTTCGGATACAGGCACTTCAGTGAATCTCATTTTGCTTAGCATGCTACAAGCAGCAAGAATTTCAAAGGGGAAAATATAGGGATGCCCAATGGAAGTAACAACATTTAGGGGAAGAGCTGAGTACACCCCATGCCACATTCAACTGTGGCTAAAAGAAGGGCTAATAGCATCCTTGGCTCGCTTCCCTGTAGTGAAAACAAAAAGTTTCATATCACATATTGTTGGGTAGACCGTGGTTACACAAACACCGACTAGTTCCGTATACCTTTCATTAATGCATGAAAGGAAGGTTGAATGGTAGGATGATACAGATATCGGCAAACCTGTCACCCTTTGAGCAAGCAGAAGCACATTTGGTAGAAACCATGTTCTATGATGAATGGGCACCATCTGGTGAAATTTTGGTGTCCAAACCACAAGGCACCTACGTCCCCAAGTGGGAGGATATATAGGATGACCCAAAACCTGACTTGAGGGAGCTACTAATGTACAGAAAATAGAGGAAAGAAGAGCCCACCTTATAGTCAAATGGCACGCTATGATGCGTCAAGGTTCAAACATTTGATGGCAGGATAATCTACAAGTTAAGAAGGTGTGCAGGGCCCATTTGTAGTACATAAAAGGGTCCCAAACAAGGGTCCTAGCATAAAAGTTAAGTGTGCTATGTGGCACAAGAAAATTTAGAAGAAGAAATTGACACGAAAAGTGAAAAGGAGGTTATAGTAGAAAGGAACACACAAGTTACGGCAAAGGAGAAGTTGGAAGAAGTTGACTTGGGTATGGACCCACAAAAGCCAAGATCCATTTCAGTAAATTCGAAGTTGTTAAAGGATGAAAAAGGCAGTGTTGATCCTGTTGTTGAAAGAGTTCAAAGATGTTTTCACATGGGAATACAACAAGATGCTTAGGCTAGACCTAGGATTGGTAGTGAACACGCTTAAAGTAGATCCCAAGGTTATGCTAGTGGCTCAGCCTGCTAGAGTGTTCCACAGCAAAATAGAAGAATAGATAGTGAAGGAAATGCAAAATTTGTTGGTAGCTAGTTTCATCAAACCCATCTAGCACCCATGATGACTATCCAATATTGTGCCAGTTAAGAAGAAAAATTCGTAGATAAGATGTTGTGTGGACTTCAGAAACCTTAATCAAGTCTACCCAGAGGATGAATTCCCGCTACCCAACATGGACCTACTAATAGACCTTGCAATAGGAAACACCATGGAATGTGATTTATAAATGAACTAATAGGACATTATCATAGTCTATGAAATGCATTATATGTGATTTAGTCACAGGAGAAGTAAGTCACAAGTTCCTTGTAAACTCAAAATGTAGTTCGTAGTTGGTGATGAAATTTGGTGTCTTATCTGCGAAGACTAAAACACATCAACTAAGATTATTTGTTTTGATCATGAAAGTGGAGACTTCTAGTTGATGTGTTGATGTGTCTTAATAGTTAAGAAATATTGAACTGGACTACTGTGAGATTAATTATTCAATCAACAACTGTAACCCGAATAATTAATCTCACGACTTCTAATTTCATAAACTCTCAATCCTGAGAGGGTAGTGAACCCAATCATGAAATGTAGGTTACTTTGATATATCAAAAGAGAGATCTAATATTCACTGTCAAAATCTCAATATGTTGGGTAACCACATGTAGTGTTGAGGGAACACATATTCTCAAGATGGAATCCATAATCTCTTTTTATAGAGACATGAAATATCCCTTTGAGATAAGCTTAATAGGAATTAGTTATTCAGGGCACCCACTTTAGTAAGGAGTTACTAAAGCTTATGTTTATTGAAATTGGACTTCAATAAATATGAATAACTAAAATATTAAACCGGGTACTCAAGGATAAAATAGTTGTTTACAAAGTGACAATTTATTATGACTTTGTTCTCTATGGATATTTCATGGAGGGGTCAAATCATTAGAGTCTTGGGATATAATTTATTAATAAGGCCTAGAGTACAATTATATTTATATAGTGGTATTAAATATAATTAATGGTAACTTTGGACATGTCAAAAGTTGACAAAAAAGCTCAAGGCCCATTGGAGCTAAAGTTTTATTTGTTCCTTTTGGTCCCATCTCAAGCCACAAACTAAACCACAATTGAGTAGGCCCAAAAGGCTAACCCAATTAGATAATTAGATTTAATTTAATAAAAGTTATCAAATAAAGTAACTACCAAGGTAGTTAGAATGTACGTATGATGAAAAGAAAGAAAACAGTTTTTCTCTACAAGGAGAAGAAGAAGGATTTTTCTTTAAAAATGAACGTACATAAAAACTGATTGAGAGACCACACTTCTTGGGCACCGTG
The DNA here is from genome assembly GCA_020976635.1 of Castanea crenata. NCBI lineage: Eukaryota > Viridiplantae > Streptophyta > Magnoliopsida > Fagales > Fagaceae > Castanea > Castanea crenata. Next base: position 5,791,425 of record JAGHPS010000020.1, read on the forward strand.
TAGAATTGAGATGAAGATTAAAGGTATTCTCAATTCTTGGTTTTGAATTTTACTGCATCAAGGTATGCTTTCTTTTCTTTGTTCTAGAATTCAAGGTTACATGTCATCTCTCATGAATGAAGTAGATCCGTGATTTTTGCTTCTGTTGTATGTTTTGTATGAGATACAAAACTAGATTTTCCAATAGAATAGACATGGACTCAGCCCAAGGCTATAGCCATAGCAACCATAAAGTCGCCGGCCATAGTAAAGGAATTGAAGAGTTTTCTGGGAAAGGTCTCTTACATCTAGAGGTTTATCTCGGGTTTTGCATTGATCACTTCAGCCTTCACCAAATTATTCAAGAAGGGATAAAGCTTCAAGTGGGGAGAGGTGCAGTAAACATCCATTCAAAGGCTATAGCAGATCATGACAAACCTCCCTATATGCAAGCCCCAGTTCGCAAAAAAACACTGTTACTCTATTTGGCCTCAAGCCCAACAGCCATAGGTGCCTTGATAGCCCAAGAAGATAGAGGTGGTGTCTAGTCAGTCTATTATATAAGTCACACTATAAGGAATTCAAAGACCCGCTACCCCTGAGTAGAAAGGGCATGCTTGGCAATAGTTTATGCATCACAAAGATTGCACCATTACTTCTTGGCCTACGAGATAGACTTGATGACAAAGTCTCACACAATTAAAGCCCTTCTTTGACAACCAATTCTCCCTAGAAGGATATCTTAGTGGTTGTTATAATTATCACAATATCACTTAAAGGCAGGAACACCCAAAGTAGTTCAGCATCAGGCGATAGCAAACTTGCTAGAACAATTTCTGGTAGAAGAGGAATTCCTACTAGAGGATGAGGTTCTAGGGGAAGTGGCCACTACAGAAGTAATCGAAGAGTGATGGGTCATGAAATTTGACGGCTCTTCTACAGCAAGCTTTGAGAGCGCATGAGTGTGTAAGGATTAGTGACCTTAAATCCTATTGTATGATGCTATGTATAATATTATGTATGACATTGTGTATAAGTTAATATTGTGATTAATAAAGTTATTTTATTATAATCTAAAATAATGATAACATGAATAAGGGACATTATTTAATAGTCCATGAGATGCATAGTATGTGATTTATGTGAAAAGTCACATAAGAGATAAATCACAAGTTCTTTGTAAACTCAGAATTATAGTTCGTAGTCGGTGATGAAATTCGGCATTTCATCAGGAAAGACAATAACATATCAACTAAGATGATTTGTCTTGATCATGGAAGTGGAGACTTCCAGTTGATGTGTTGATATGTTTTAAGAGTTAAGACATATTGAACTGGATTGCTGTGAGATTTGTTATTCTCCTAACGAATGTCAAATGAATAATAAATCCCACTTACACAAACTCTTAATTCTGAGATGATAATTGGTCTAATCATCAAATGTAGGTTGTTTTGATATATTAGGAGTGAAATCTAATGTAACGGTCAAAATCTTAGTATGTTAGGCAGTCACTTTGGTAAGAAGTTACTAAAGTATATATTTGTGAAATTGGATTTCATAAATATATAATAAATAACTTTAAAGGATTAAACTGGGTACTAAAGGATAAGATGTAGTAATTTACAAAGTGTCAGTCTACATTCATGACTTTGTATTATTACAAATATTTTATGAAGGAGTTTCATGTGTAACAAAGTCTTGGGATATAATTTATAAATAAGGCTTAGAATGCAATTATATTTATATAATGGTATTAAATATAATAAATGGTAACTTTGGACTTGTCAAGAGTTGACAAAAAAGCCCAAGGCCTATTGGAGCTAGTGTCTTATTGGTCCCTTTTGGTCCCACTCCAAGCCACACACTTAAACCTAACTGGAAATTCCCCAAAGGCTAGCTCAATTAGATAATTATTTATAAGGAGAAAAACATACATAATTTTTATGTATGAAAAAAAGAGATCATTGTGAAATGATGTGTATGTGAGAGTGAGACACTCTATCTTTCTCCCTTTGAAACTGATTGAGAAACCATACTTCTTGGGCGTAAAGTAGAATTTGAGTGAAGATTAAAAGTATTCCTGAGTACTTCTGATTATTATTTTGAATTTCACAACACCAAGGTACGCTTTCTTCTTCTTGAATTCTGAAATTTGCATAGTACATGTTAACAATCGTAAATGAAGTAGATCCATTATTTTTCCGCTGCGTATGTTTTGTATGTGATACAAACGTGTAATTTTCCATTAAATGGTATCAGAGCTGTCTTCAATTCGAATCTGTATAACATGTTTTGTGAGTTTTGGAATTAGAGATAATAGTTTCATGCTGTTAGAAGATTATATATGTATTTAATTTTCTGCATGGTTGTTGAAACTACGATTTGATAAAAACTGATATTGATGTTATGATGTTGTTTAAATTTGAATTTAAGTATTTTAAATTGATCTTTAAGGCTATAGCATCAATGGAATTTTGTTTTGATATCAAATCTCATCTATTATGTTCATATGGTGGTTGTTTGTTCATGGAAAACCGTTGAAAGCTGTTCAAATGTTCCCTTTAGAAAACTGAAAAATACAGGTTTTTTGCGGGTAAGCTTTACTCGAGAAATAGTCGCGAGTAAGCTTTACTCGTGAAATAGTCGCGAAAGCTTTTGTCTGAATTTTGTGTTTTCACAAAATATTTCGCCAGTAAGCTTTACTCACGAAACAATCGCGTGATAGTCGCGAAAGCCTTTGTCTAAATTTTATGTTTTCACTTTTTTGTCTTAATTCATTTTCGTGGGAAGAGTTTAGTCACGAGATAATAGCGAAAATGTCACCGAAGGGAATTTTGAACTTTTTCTAAGTGTTTTCAAATGTATAAAATGTAAGCTGTGTGTGAATAGATTACACATGTTTACAAATTAAAAACCTTTAATTTAAAACATCTAGTGGTAGAGACATACAAGGGTTGCATCTCACGGCCTCCATTGTTGGTTCATAGTAGTGTGAAATCTATACTTTGCCTTTGCCTCGAGCTTAGCATTCCATGCGAAGAGTATTTATTTCATGGTCCTACAATATTGAATTTCCTAGTTTATAGTGGTTTGATCAAACACCTTGTCTTAGCTTCGAGCTTTGCATTCCATGCGGAGGGTGTTTTGTATCATGGTATTACAAAATAAACCTATTAAAGGGATGAAATGTGGCTACACATGATTCTAGACAATGGTATACACTAGACTAAGTATTATAGTATCTTCTATGCTGAGTTCTTAGTATTATTACTTAGAGGCTAAATTATTAGTGTTAGATAATAGTTATCATGATAGCACTAATAATGAGAATAGTTCTCAATCAATCATAGTATTTAATGTTCATTGTATGCTGAGGGATATTGAATATGGGATTGCATATATTATATTGTGGTTTTATTAAGGTTCCATACTATATGTTTATATGCTGAATTGATAATGTCCAGTTTACTTATTATATTCGTGTTTATTATTTTCAGATTTGAACATGGCATCATTTAGCCCACTTGTTACTATTCTTAATCAAAACAAACTGACTAGATCCAACTATGTTGACTGGAAAAGAAATTTGGACATTGTTCTTATAGTTGAAGAGCACAAATATGTGTTTACTCAACCATGTCCTAACTTTCCTTCATTAGATGCTCCTCTTGAGGAAAAACAGCAATATGACCGTTGGTAGAAATCTAATGAGATGGCCAAGTGCTGCATCCTAGCATCTATCTCAAATGCTCTACAACATCAAATGCAGGATGTAGAACTAGCTTTTTAGACATTATGCTAAGTCTAAAGGAGATGTTTTGTGAGCAAGGCCGTTCTGCAAGACAAGAAACCATGAAGCAAATTTACAATACCAAAATGGCTGAAGGTAGTTCAATGAGGGAGCATTGTATTACAATGATCTCTAATCTGAATACATTGGAGGTTTTTGGTGCTAATTGATGGAGAATTCTAAGTGGATATTGTAGGGGTATTGGGCCCAGTAAAATATGAAGGATGGCCCAACGAAGTCTTTTGGGCTAGCAACCTAAATCCGAAACATCAAAGTGATCATAGAGTATTCAAAAGTCCAATTACGTCCGAGGAGTAGATTTGTCCTCGGAATGTTAAGCCGAGGACATAGGAAGAGAAGTTTAGTATCCCCGAGTTAGTTTATAAAGAGTCCTACAATTATGGGGATACACAGTATACGTGGAGGACACTAGAAAGAACGGAGGAATGACTAAAAGTAAAGCTGCTACCACCGCCCATGCATTAAAAACTCTATGATTGATACGCTGACTGTATAGACGGAAGGATGGGACCTGGGTATAGAGCTTGAAACTTGGTCCCTAATCCCAGCGGACTTTAAGGAAGAATGGATGCGACATAAGCATAGAGCTTGAAACTTGGTCCCTAATCCCAGTGGACTTTAAGGAAGAATGGATGGGACATAAGCATAGAGCTTGAAACTTGGTCCCTAATCCCAGCAGGCTTTAAGGGAAAATGGATGGGACAAGTATCCAATAGGAGGATTGCAACCATAAAAAAGAAGATGATAAATAGAAGGGGGGGAGGCACGAAGAAAAGGAGAGGATTAGTCCGAGGAAGAAAAGAGAGTCAATAGTAGAAGATAGTCCATATTTGTATCCAAAATTAAGAAATACTGTTATAAACTATCCTCGGAAACAGTCCGAGGAGGAATTCTCAGTCTTATTCTTTGCAAAACGATTCTTTGTTCTGTTCCTTTGGGCCCAAAGCCCGTTCTCTTTTGTAATTTTCCAAGCCATCCTTAAAATCTAGATTGCAAACCCACCCTCTACAAATTCATTGTAAAGAAAGGCCTTTTAAGCCCACCTACTCCCTGTTGTGGTTTGGGAACTTGAATTGTGTCCTTACAATTGGTGCCGTCTGTGGGAATTTAGTCTTTAAGGAAGTTCAGGACATCTTGGCATTATGGTAGGATCGGGACCACAACGCAGGGCAGAGTCCGTGGGCTCCCAGCATGAGGATCAATCCTTACATCCTGACCACGGAGAGAACCGAGAAGGGAGTGTACATACTAATCACACCATCAGAAGTGCAAGTCATTCACAAGGAGGCAGCAGAGTTCCTTATGAAAGAAATGCCAGGGCCATGCAGAAGGAGATTGACGGCCTAAAGAGGAGATTGCGTCATGAAAGGCGGAGGGGGATTCCTCCGGACTCTGACCCCTCTTCGGAAGGATCCGAGGATGACAATTACGGGCAGAGATCCAGAACTCCCCCAGGTGTTTTTTCCTCCTCCGAGAAAGACAATCTGCATGGGAGACGTGGCAGAGACTACCCCTTTAGGGGCTTGGGAAATGATGCAATGGGAAAGGCGTTGCACCAAATCTCCAGATCACCCTTCACGCGCAGATTGGAGGAAGGGAGGTTACCTCGGCGCTTCACACAACCGGCCTTCACTCTTTACAATGGTCGGACGGATCCTATGGAGCACGTAAGCCATTTCAGCCAGAGAATGGCAGTGCATTCCAGGAATGAAACGTTGTTGTGAAAGATTTTTCCTTCCAGCCTGGGACCCGTGGCCATGAGATGGTTCGACGGCTTGAGGGCAGGCTCCATTGATTCTTTCAAAGAACTTACTAGAGCATTTGGCTCTCGCTTTATCACGTGCAGCAGAGTTCCTCGCCCATTGGATTCTTTACTATCCATGGCCATGAGGGAAGGGGAAACCCTGAAAACATATTTAGACAGATATTGGGAAATGTTCAACGAAATTGACGGAGACTTTGATGATGTAGCAATAAGGACCTTCAAGGTCGGCCTACCAACAGACCATGACTTGAGGAAGTCCTTGACGAAGAAACCCATCAAAAGCATACGTCGACTGATGGATCGCATCGACGAGTACAAAAGGGTTGAGGAAGATCAGCAGCAGGGAAAAGGCAAGGCGAAGGTGATCCCGCAGGAAATGAGGGATTTCAGGTCGGACAGATACAACAACAATAGGCCAGCAAGGGATTTTTCTAGGCAGGCTGGTCACATACCGCAACAGGTGGTCAACATCGTCTTCAAGGAACCAGCGCAGCAGCTCTTGGAGAAGATAAGGCATGAGCCTTTTTTCAAATGGCCAAATAAAATGGCGGGGGACCCACTGAGACGCAACCAAAACCTCCATTTCCATTACCACCAGGAAAGGGGACATACCACCGAGGACTGTCGCACTTTGTGGAGTCATTTGGAACAGTTGGTTAAGGAGGGAAAGCTGAAACAATTCCTGTACCAACCTAATGGGCGAGGAAACCAATCCGGAGTAGCGAACCACGACGGCCCTTCATCGAGACCTCCTCTAGGTACTATTAATGTCATTTTCGTAGCACCTGGAAGGACTGGCTCAGCTCCTTTTAGGGTAATGTCCGTAGCTCGTACATTGGCCGAGGACTCACGGGATCAGCCGAAGAGGATTAAGGCAAGCATCCTACCGACTCTGAGTTTCTCTGAAGAGGACAAGATGGGGACTATCCAACCTCATGACGATGCCTTGGTGTTAACCCTCAGACTAGGGAACTATGATGTGAAGAGGGTAATGGTTGACCAGGGGAGTGGCGCAGACATCATGTACCCTGACCTATTTAGGGGCCTGAAACTAAGAGTTGAAGATCTCACGGCATATGACTCACCCTTGATAAGCTTCGAAGGGAAAGCTGTGGTTCCGATGGGACAAATTAGACTGCCTGTGCAATCAGGCCCTGAGGTGGTAGACGTAGATTTCATCGTAGTCGATGCTTATTCTCCCTATACGGCTATAGTAGCGAGACCATGGTTGCATGCGTTGGGGGCTGTTTCCTCAACCTTGCATGTCAAAGTTAAATTTCATTCTGGAGACCAGGTGGTGGAGTTACTTAGGAGTCAATCCATGGCTCGACAGTGCGTCACGGCTGCAATTCTGCGACGACCAGAACCAAACTCCTCGGCCTCGGCTAACGGAGAAGCATAGCAATCAAAGACTCTTGCCACGGCCGAAACAGATGAAGCGGTATGTGAGGAATTGGAGAAAATCCTCATAGACAATGACCCTGAGAAGTTCTTTCAGGTCGGAGTTCAAATGCCACAAGAAGAGAAGACGAAACTGATTCTATTTTTGAAGAAGAATATAGATGTTTTTGCTTGGAACGCGTATGAGGCCTCGGGGGTGGATCCGAGCTTCATATGTCATCATTTAAGGATCGACCCAACTGTAACGCCGAGGAGGCAAGCACCTCGGAGATCCTCCAAGGAACATTCCGAGGCCATAAAAGAGGAAGTGCTCACACTCAAAAAGGCAGGTGCTATCAAAGAAGTGTTTTATCCTGAATGGTTAGCCCATACAGTGGTGGTGAAAAAGAAGAATGGGAAGTGGAGAGTTTGTGTAGACTTCACAGATTTAAAAAAAGCTTGCCCGAAAGACTCGTTCCCTATGCCTCGGATTGATCAGTTGGTTGACGCTACTGTTGGACATCCTCGGATGAGTTTTCTTGATGCCTTCCAAGGTTATCACCAGATACCCTTAGCCGTTGAAGACCAGGAGAAGACTGCGTTCGTCACTCCTACGGGAAATTATCATTATAAGGTAATGCCCTTTGGTTTGAAAAACACAGGGGCTACCTACCAGAGGATGATGACAAGAATGTTTGAGGCACAGCTAGGAAAAACTATTGAGGTATACGTGGACGATATGGTGGTAAAAAGCAAAGAAGTTTCTACACATTTGGAAGATCTGAGCAACACTTTTCAGAAGCTGAGAGAGTATAAATTGCGCCTCAATGCCTTTAAATGCTCATTCGGTGTGGGGTCGGGCAAGTTTCTGGGATATATGGTGACACACCGAGGAATTGAAGTAAATCCTGCTCAGGTTAAAGCAATAAATAGCTTGCACCCACCTCGGAATCCTAAAGAAGTGCAAAGGCTAACAGGTATGACTGCTGCCCTCAACCGGTTTATATCTCGGTCCACAGACAGATGCAGACCTTTCTTTAAATTACTGAATAAATGGAAAGGTTTTGAATGGACCGAGGAGTGCGCGGTGGCTTTCCAACAGCTAAAAGAATATCTCTCGTGACCGCCAATTATGTCTCGACCAGAGATTGATGAGGTTCTGTTTGCGTATATTGCAGTGGCTAACCATGCAGTTAGTTTGGTTCTTATCCGAGATGACAATAATATCCAGAGACCGGTTTATTATGTAAGCAAATCTCTGCATGAGGCTGAGCTGAGCTATTTGCCACTAGAGAAAGCTATCTTGGCGGTGGTACATGCTACACGAAGACTTCCCCATTATTTTCAGTCTCACACGGTGGTTGTTCTTACGCAACTCCCTCTTAAATCAATTCTGCCGAGTGCGGATTATATGGGAAGAATTACCAAGTGGGGAACTGTCCTAGGGGCTTTTGATATCAAATATATGCCCCGCACCGCTATGAAGGGGCAGGTCATCGCGGACCTTGTGGCGGAATTTGCTGAGCCTTCGCTAGAGGACTATCAAGGAAGCATGGGTAAACGATCAGTAGGCATGATTTCGTGCGAGGGGCCTTCATTATGGAAGGTCCATGTTGATGGGGCAGCAAATCAAAGAGGATCTGGTGTAGGACTAGTTTTGGCATCCCCAGAGGGAATTACTTTTGAGAAATCTTTGAGGTTAGGGTTCTCGGCCACCAACAACGAAGCAGAGTATGAGGCCGTCCTCGCAGGGATGAACATGGTTCACAAAATGGGAGGGAAGACGGTGCAAATGTTCTCGGATTCACTATTGGTGGTAGGCCAAGTAGAAGGAAAGCTAGAAGCAAGGGCTTCTAGAATGCGAGAATATCTAACCCAGGTCAGGTGTATGCAGTCTAAATTTGAGTCTTTCTTACTAATACATATATCCAGATGTGGCAATACCCATGTTGACTCATTGGCCACACTCGCAACGTCCTCGGCACAAAGTCTGCCACGGGTTATCCTTGTTGAAGATTTGTTGAAACCCACTGGGACGGATGGTACCTCCACTCAAATTCTTCAAATTAGGACAGGGTCAAGTTGGATAAATCAGATAGTAACATTTCTCCGAAGTGACATCCTGCCTGGGGAAAAGGCTGAAGCGGATAAGGTTCGCAGGAAGGCCACTCGTTTCTGGTTATCCGAGGACCAGAAATTGTACAAACGTTCCTTTTCGGGACCGTATTTGTTATGTGTACACCCCGAGGCAACGAAACTACTTTTGGAAGAGTTACACGAAAGGATTTGCGGAAGTCATACTGGGGGAAGGTCTTTAGCTCACAGGGCCCTTACTCAGGGATATTGGTGGCCAAATATGCAGAGGGAGGCGCAAGATTATGCAAAGAAGTGTGATCAATGTCAAAGATTCGCTCCAAATATACATCAACCAGGGGGAGTCCTGAATCCTCTGTCTAGCCCTTGGCCTTTTGCTCAATGGGGCTTGGACATTGTTGGCCCTTTCCCCAAAGCAACAGGAAACAGACGGTGGCTCCTCGTGGGGACAGATTATTTCACCAAATGGGTTGAAGCCGAGCCATTATCAAACATCAGGGACACGGAAGCGAAAAAGTTTGTATGGAAGAATATCGTTACTAGGTTCGGCATCCCTCATACTCTCATATCAGATAATGGTTTGCAATTTTATAGCAAGGCCTTTCGGACATACTGCGGTGATATGGGCATCACAAATAGGTATTCCACTCCGGCTTATCCCCAAGGAAATGGGCAAGCCGAGGCTGTCAACAAGGTAATAGTAAACGGACTCAAAAAGAGGTTGGGCGACGCCAAAGGGAGATGGGTGGAAGAGCTGCCACATGTCTTGTGGACATATCGGACTACACCTCGGAGATCCACAGGTGAAACACCCTTTGCTATGACTTATGGAGCCGAGGCAGTAATACCCTTAGAAACTGGGTTCCCAACCCTGAAGAAAAGCTCCTTCATTCCAGCCAGCAATGATGATCTATTAATAAAGAATTTAGACTTAGTTGAGGAACGACGAGAAAACGCCATGGTTCAACTAGCTTATTATCAGCATAAGCTCAAGCAGGGGTATGATTCTCATGTGAAACTTCGACCTCTTGGACCTGGTGACTTAGTATTAAGGAAAGTTTTGGGCACGACGAAGAATCCTGCTTGGGGAAAATTGGGGCCCAACTGGGAAGGACCTTATCGCATTACTTCGGTCGCAGGAATAGGGGCCTACAATCTGGAGGATTTGGACGAACGTGTTGTACAACGTCCCTGGAATGTAAATAATCTACGGAGGTACTATTACTAAATAAAAAGGCACTTCGGCCATTTTTTGCTGTAAACTGCATTAGGTTCGTTACATACCTCGTCTAAATTGGTACTCTTTATTAAAATGTTAAACAGAACCTAAGTTATGTCTGGTCCTCGGATCATCTACTTTGGGAAAATTAACATTTCAAATTCATTTATCTAAGTATCAAACAGAAACTTGATATGCCTAGATCCTCGGACCACATACCTCGTCTAAATTGATACTCTTTATTAAAATGTTAAACAGAACCTAAGTTATGTCTGGTCCTCGGATCATCTACTTTGGGAAAATTAACATTTCAAATTCATTTATCTAAGTATCAAACAGAAACTTGATATGCCTGGATCCTCGGACCACATACCTCGTCTAAATTGATACTCTTTATTAAAATGTTAAACAGAACCTAAGTTATGTCTGGTCCTCGGATCATCTACTTTGGGAAAATTAACATTTCAAATTCATTTATCTAAGTATCAAACAGAAACTTGATATGCCTGGATCCTCGGACCACATACCTCGTCTAAATTGATACTCTTTATTAAAATGTTAAACAGAACCTAAGTTATGTCTGGTCCTCGGATCATCTACTTTGGGAAAATTAACATTTCAAATTCATTTATCTAAGTATCAAACAGAAACTTGATATGCCTGGATCCTCGAACCACATACCTCGTCTAAATTGATACTCTTTATTAAAATATCAAACAGAAACTTGATATGCCTGGATTCTCGGACCACATACCTCGTCTAAATTGATACTCTTTATTAAAATGTTAAACAGAACCTAAGTTATTTCTGGTCCTCGGATCATCTACTTTGGGAAAATTAACATTTCAAATTCATTTATCTAAGTATCAAACAGAAACTTGATATGCCTGGATCCTCGGACCACATACCTCGTCTAAATTGATACTCTTTATTAAAATGTTAAACAGAACCTAAGTTATGTTTGGTCCTCGGATCATCTACTTTGGGAAAATTAACATTTCAAATTCATTTATCTAAGTATCAAACAGAAACTTGATATGCCTGGACCCTCGGACCACATACCTCGTCTAAATTGATACTCCTTATTAAAATGTTAAACAGAACCTAAGTTATGTCTGGTCCTCGGATCATCTACTTTAGGAAAATTAACATTTCAAATTCATTTATCTAAGTATCAAACAGAAACTTGATATGCCTGGATCCTCGGACCACATACCTCGTCTAAATTGATACTCTTTATTAAAATGTTGAACAGAACCTAAGTTATGTCTGGTCCTCGGATCATCTACTTTGGGAAAATTAACCTTTAAAATTTATTCGTCTAAACATTGGCATTCTTTACTATATGTTAAAGAAAACCTAAGTCACGCGTGGTCCTCGGATCATTTACTTGGGCAAAACTAAACATTTCTTTTCTTTTCTGTCAAAAACACGAAAGCTTTACATACCTAAAGTTAAAAGACCATGTGCTTTGTTCTTATATAATTCAAATAAAGATACAAAGTGAAAAATCAATTACTTAAATACAGATCGACGGCATGATTAAACCTCCCTGGAGTATCAAAATCAATCCAAGTTATTGCTTTTTAAGTTCGGTCAAAAGGAGTGGTACTTTTTGAACAATATGATCAAAATAAAGCAAGAAGAAATATCTAAAACAAGCATTCATTCTTATATTAGATTCCAAGAAACAGCTAAAATGTTAAAGTACTTTTTCACCTACACTTAGATATTACACTGGAAAAAGGAAAGTAAAAGTAAAAATAAAGCAGTCATTGCTTCAGCTTAATCTTCAGAGGGCCTTTGGGGTCTCGAGGAGATGGAAGCTGAACTGAGGGCTCAACGGCAATTCCTTTGCCTTTGGGATCATCTAGCAAGGTTATTGGATTTGCTTGATCACCCAACTCATCCTTCGAAGATTCCTGAAGGCCACTTGAGGGCTGTACGTCTTCAAGTGCCTTTTCTGGTGCTGAATCAACTTGTTTAGGAACATCTTCAGGAAGAGTTGAGTCTTCAGCCAAATCACCTCCTTTATCCTCGGATGATCCTTGGGCAACTTCTTGTGCACCATCAGGGGTGGAAGAAGCTCGAATTGCCGGAGGATAGTAAACACTCTCTGCCTTCCAAAGAGTGGAAGAGGCATCAACCCCAGCTTGGGAAAGTGCCTCATTCCACACTTGGAGGCAGTAGTGCCTACATACCTCGGGAACCTGAGCCTTAAAGGTTTCGGTGACCTCCTTCACACCTATGTCGTAACCGTCCTGTTCGGCTTGGTCCCTTGAGATCTCGGCCTCTTTCTTTGCTTGAAGGGCCTCCTCCCTGCCCTTAATGGCTTCCTCTCTGGCCTTCTCAGACTCATGCAGGTCTCTCTTAAGATCCTCTACGAGCTTGCGTGCCGCTGAGAGGTTATCATCGGCTTCACGGAGCATAAGGCGCTGATCCTCGGCCTGTTTAGTCGTTGTCTTCAGATCAGCTTCTAAGCTTGCTTTACCACTCTCCACCTTGGCCAGCTTTGCTGAGACCTCCTGCAGTTTTTTCTTGTGAAGGTCCGAGATCTTTTGGGCGGTTTCACGCCTGGATTCCTCGGCCTTCAGAGATTTATAGGAGCTGATGGCAATCTCCTCTGCCCTGTGGGCAGATTGAACGGCCTACAAACGAAACATTTAAAGTCATTAAAGCAAGACATATATAGGAAATGAAATCCTGAGCCAAAGGTTTTTAGAGAAAGAAAAACTCACCATTGCTAGCTCCTTCTTAAAAGTCATGAAGACGGCATGGTCCCTTTTCTTCCTAAGCTCAACCATATCCTCGGGGAGCAACAGCGCCTGCTCCAACGCATCCGCAACACATGCAGCTGTCCCTTCATCGAAATTTCTGATGGAAGCATCTACTTTAATGGCCTCGTCATCCAGGGACATGTCGGGGAGCCATACAGGGGCTCGCACAGCCACCTGTTGGTTGGTTCTTCTTTCCGACCTAGTCTGCGTAGGGCGGGCCTGCTTTCCACCCTTTTCCACCTTGGGCTCTTTGGAAACAGAGCCCTTTCCTATTTCCACCACTTCCTTCCCTTTCATCTGATCCCTTTTTCTTTTGAGATCAGCTGTGTTGGTGCGTTGTGTTTGGGAGGATGGAGGAGGAGGAGGAATCCTGGCTTCAGGGCCTTTGTCAGCACCCTTTTCTTGCGTCCGAGGGCGCAGCTCTTTTGGAGGTTCTTGGACTTTATGGCCCTTGTCAGCGCCCTCAAGGACGTCCTTTAGGCTGGGTTTAATTTTTCGTTGGATGCCCATATCGTCAAGTTCTTCGGTTATAGCCTTTGAAATTTGAGTGGAGGTGCCGAGGATAGAAGTTAAATCTTTAGGAGAGTAAGGTTGATTAAAAACCTCAAACTCGTCCTCGGAATCTGCTACTTCGACTATTTCTTCTTCTTCTTCTTTTACAGTAGAATGGGAGGACGCAGCTTCACTAGGAATTGATGGGGTGGAGAGAGGGACTATGGGAATCCCAACTGGAACGAGTTGTGATGGTTGGATTGGTTGGGTGACCAAAGTACCTTGAGGAATGGTAGTCCCCTCTGGTAGCAAGAAACCCTCAACGGCAACACTGATCCGAGGAAGACGAGGATCGTGGGCTTTAATCACGTACTTCGGCGCCTGAAAAGCTTTGGATATTGGAGTATAGCCGAGGATCAGATGAGCCGCACGGAGTTGGCCGTCAGTATGCACGAAGACCTCGGCTTGTAGGATCCTATCCAACCGCCCGAAGTCAACAAGGTTAGGATGACGATCCGCTGCGTGTGGATCGGTAGAGTTATCCAAATAAAAAATGGTTAAGAACAAGTAAAAAGACGAAATATAACAGAGTGTAAAAAGAAGCTTCACCTAGAGTCCCTTCCCTCGTCGGACAGGGGAGGCCGTCGTGCCAATTTCCTGATACAATCAGGAAGTCATCTTTTAGGCCCTTATTTGATTCGGGCAGACATTGAATTAGCCTAACCTGTGGGTATCTAGACTTTAGGTAATATTCATCTTTTTTGCTTAGGTAATGGAGGTTATAAACCCAGTTCACATCATGGTGAGTGAGCCCTAGGTTCATCTTCTCATTTAAGGCATCTATGGAACCTAGGATCCTAAAGACATTTGGGGCGCACTGGGTGGGAGCTAACCTAAAAGCCCTAAGATAATCCCTGGTCACCGTTCCCATGGGGATTTTCATTCCCCCTTCGATGAACGCAATCATCGGGATTACAACTTCCCCCGTTTTTCTTTTTGTATAATATTCTTCCTCGTTGCAGTACCTAATGGATACATCCGAGGGAATTTTGTACTTAACCTTAAACTGCTCTATTTTTTCATTTGAGTCAACAAGGGACGCAAATCTACCCATTTTGTTTGAAAAAGAAAGCGGGTGTGAAGAAAAATAACTACGCCGAGGATAAAAGATACAGTGAAAAAGAGAAGCTGGGATGGAAAAGAAACAAAAGAAACAAAAAAGCTGATAAGGAGGGGAAAAAGTATTGAAAAACTTACTTTTAAAAAGGAGAAAGCACGGTCACCTCGGACAGGGTACTTGAGTAGAAAGAGAGAGTACGGGGAGATGGAAAGTGTGGCAGGTACGCTATGAGGTTTCTATAGTGTGAAGATTTTTGAAGAAAAAATGGTATTTATATGCCAAAGGTATTTTGAAGCAGGCGAATTCCCGCCTCAACACCGGAATCACGCTCGACCGTTGGATGTGTGTCATATCAATAAAACGTGGGGGACATAGAAGCGCCAATAATTAATTCGGGGGCGCTTCGCATACCGAAACATCGGGAACACGCGATGGGTAATTCAGAAGTTATTTCTGTCAACAATATTCGAGTATTCTGTAGGGTGAAAAGGTCTTTTAATGTCGAGATCCCATTTTTCTCCCGAGGTGAAGAAAAATAAGGAATCTCGAGGGGCTATTGTAGGGGTATTGGGCCCAGTAAAATATGAAGGATGGCCCAACGAAGTCTTTTGGGCTAGCAACCCAAATCCGAAACATCAAAGTGATCATAGAGTATTCAAAAGTCCAATTACGTCCGAGGAGTAGATTTGTCCTCGGAATGTTAAGCCGAGGACATAGGAAGAGAAGTTTAGTATCCCCGAGTTAGTTTATAAAGAGTCCTACAATTATGGGGATACACAGTATACGTGGAGGACACTAGAAAGAACGGAGGAATGACTAAAAGTAAAGCTGCTACCACCGCCCATGCATTAAAAACTCTATAATTGATACGCTGACTGTATAGACGGAAGGATGGGACCTGGGTATAGAGCTTGAAACTTGGTCCCTAATCCCAGCGGACTTTAAGGAAGAATGGATGGGACATAAGCATAGAGTTTGAAACTTGGTCCCTAATCCCAGCAGGCTTTAAGGGAAAATGGATGGGACAAGTATCCAATAGGAGGATTGCAACCATAAAAAAGAAGATGATAAATAGAAGGGGGGGAGGCATGAAGAAAAGGAGAGGATTAGTCCGAGGAAGAAAAGAGAGTCAATAGTAGAAGATAGTCCATATTTGTATCCAAAATTAAGAAATACTGTTATAAACTATCCTCGGAAACAGTCCGAGGAGGAATTCTCAGTCTTATTCTTTGCAAAACGATTCTTTGTTCTGTTCCTTTGGGCCCAAAGCCCGTTCTCTTTTGTAATTTTCCAAGCCATCCTTAAAATCTAGATTGCAAACCCACCCTCTACAAATTCATTGTAAAGAAAGGCCTTTTAAGCCCACCTACTCCCTGTTGTGGTTTGGGAACTTGAATTGTGTCCTTACAGATATGATACTCCAGTCATTACCAAAATCATTCAAGGTATTAAAACTCAATTATAATATGAACAAAAAGATTTACTCATTGTATGAATTAATAAATGAATTGGTAGTGGTGGAAGGAATCTTTGGTACTTCTAGTGTTGATGCCAATATGGCTAAAGCTTCTACTTCTCAACCTAAGTCAAAAGGCAAGGGGAAGAAGAATAAGAAGAAGAAGGAATTCACCAATCAAGAGGGTAAACAAATTGCCTTAGGTGTTGCCAACAAAGAAAAGAAAGCCAAAGGAAAATTTTTCCATTGTGGTGAGAAGGGACATTAGTAGAGGAATTGTCCAAAGTTCAAAGCTGCCAAGAATAAAGGTATGAAAGTTCCTTTCTTCTTGAAATACGTTTGGTACGAAATCCCACGGATTCTTGGTGTGTGAATTCAGGATGTACAAATCATATCTGAAATTCTATGCAGGGGTTTCAGGAGACCAAAAAGTTGAATGAAGGGGAATTGTTTCTTACTTTGGCTGATGGAAGCAAGATTCCAGTTGTAATTATTGGAGCTGTTAATTTATGCTTTGAAGCTAGGATTTTAATATTGGAAGACTGTCTTTATGTACCTAATGTTTGTAGGAATTTAATTTCTGCAACTTATTTAGGTAAACATGGATATTGTGTTATCCTTAAAGACAATGCTGTAATAAAGAAGGGTAAAATGTTTATCTGTTCTGGTAATATTGTGGATGGTCTTTATATTTTAACTCCTAATAAGCATGAATTATATAATTCTAAATTAGATAATAATTCACATGTGAAATCATTAAAGAAAAAGTTTCCTTCTACTAGTGAAGCATATCTTTAGCACTTGCGTTTGGGTCATATTAATTCAAAAAGAATTCAAAAACTTATCAAAGATGGACTCTTAGGGCCCATGGACTTTGATGGTTTTCCAGTTTACGAATCTCGTTTGAAAAGTAAAATGACCAAACAATATTTTAATGCAAAAGGTAGAAGAGCCTAAGATTTGCTAGAACTAGTACATTCAGATGTATGTGGTCCTATGTCAGTCCAAACAATAGGTGGCTATGAGTATTTCATTACTTTCAGTGATGATTACTCTAGATTTATTTATGTGTACCTAATGAAACAAAAGTCTGAAGCTTTTAAAAAGTTCAAAGAGTTTAGGGCAAGTTGAGAATCAATTAGGTAAATGCATAAAGGCCATTTGATCTGATCGAGGTGGCGAATACCTTCTTGGGGAATTCAAGGATTACTTAACTGAAAACAGGATTATATCCCACTTGACTGCACTTGGAACTCCACAAAAAAAATGGTGTAGCAGAAAGAAGGAATAGGACTCTTTTAGATATGGTTAGATCCATGTTGAGTTATTCGACTCTACCAATTTTCTTTTGGGGATATGCCTTAAGTACTGCAATGTATCTTCTGAATTTAGTACATTCGAAGTTTGTTTCCTAAAATTGTGATTAGATTACAATGTTTTTAGGACAATCCACTTGTTTTAAAATTTCTAGTGGGAGAGAGATACAAGGGTTGGATCTCACGCCCTCTATTGTTGGTTCATAGTAGTGTGAAATATATACTTTGTCTTTGCTTTGAGCTTAGCATTCCATGCGGAGAGTATTTATTTCATGGTACTACAGGATTGAATTTCTTGGTTTATAGCAGTTTGATCAAACACCTTGTTTTAGCCTCAAGCTTTGCATTCCATGCAGAGGGTGTTTTGTATCATAGCACTACATAATAAGCCTGTTAAAAGGATGAAATGTGGTTACACATGATTCTAGGCAATGGTGTACACTAGACTAAGTTTGATAATATCCTCTATGTTGAGTTCTTACTATTATTACTAAGAGGCCAATGGAAGAGCGGCAAATTATTTTTGCTCGGTAAGAGTTACCATGATAGCATTAATAATGAGAGTAATTCTTACCTGATCATAGTGGTTGGTATTCACTCTATGCTAAGTAATATTAATTGCGGGATCAGGTTGTCGTTGCACCTAGTATAGTATGTTTTTCGGGTTCCATACTATATGGTTATGGATGCAAAATATAATGTCCCTGTAATTATGTTCATAGTCACAAAATAAAATTGTCATAAATTTTTTTCTCAAGCTACTATTTTAATTAAATCATATTAACTAAGAAATAATTTTGGACATGGTGCTTAAAGGAGCTGAAGTACATAAATTATGTTTTGATTCAGCATTATCATAATTTCCTATGCATGATACATTGGTGGAAGATGGCTTATGATATGATCATAATCTCCATTGAAATGCTAATATGTTACATTGGCTTTTATCTCAAATGTACTACAACATGAGATGCAAGAGTTAGTACTAGATTTAGACTTTATATTAAGTCTAAATGAGATGTTTTGGTATGAAATATCGTGCTGCTAGACGATATTCAATATAAGTCATATGGAGTGCCAAGAAAAGCTTAAGGAGTTCCAATTCTATATCATTTTATGAAAACATTCTAATTTTGAAATGAATTGGAATTCTTGGATGTAGAGATTAAATGTTAATCTCATATGGATATGATCCTCAAGTCCTTGTTAGAATCATTTGATCAATTCAGATTGTTTTGAAAATAATTTTCCTTTATACTATTTGAATTGATGAGTGAGTTCTATGCAAAGGAAGACATCTTAAAAGCTAAGGCTAGGATCAATATGATTTAATTCAAATTCTTAACCTAGACCGAAAGGTATGGGTGGTTGGAATAGGAATTATAATACCAAACAATTGGGCAAGCAAGTTGCCCTAGTAGTTGCCAAAAGGAAATTAGACTCAAAAGCATGACTAAAAGGAAAGTGTTTCCGGTTTTGGTAAATCTAAAGCATTGTCCATGATTATTTTCTAGGTGGAAATTTACATGTTTTACTTTTTAAAGAGAAAGTTTTCATCCTTTAGCAGTGTATGTTTTGGCACTTATGTCTAGATCTTATTAATCTAAATGATATGCAAGATTGGTGAAAGATGGGCTTTTAGAACCATTATTTTGTTATATCTCAATCTATGAATTCTATTTAGAAAATAATATGATCTAGGGTTCCTTTTTTGTAAAGGAATGTAGTTTCAATGACTTCTTTAAGTGAGTGCATACATGAAGGAGGAATAAGACTCTTTTAGAAATAGTAAAGTACATGATTAGTATTTCCATTTGCTTATTTCTTTTGGAGATATATTGCAATTATTACTATACATTTTCCAAACCTGATTTCAAAAGTTTGTTCCTATGACATTAGTCAAATTGTGGATTGGGTGAAAACATAGTATATGATACTTCCACTTTTGGGGATGTCCAACACTTGTGCTAGAAAGGAAGTCTAACAAATTGAAATCAAATGATAGATAAATGTGTGTTTATGTTGAGTATCCAAAAGGAATTGCAGAAGATTATTTTGGTAGTCATAAAGAAGACAAGATGTTTGTAGAGTACAAATATAAAGTTTCTTGATGATGACCATGTGAATAATCTTAAAGCAAAACGTAGAATCGTTCTAGAACATAAATGTCAGAATTTGTTGTAAGACAACTATGAAATACATTTAGAAATGAGATGGTTGTATTAGATACACCACAAGGGATTATTCTAAATATATAGCTAGTACATAGGTACAATATTGTAGTGGGAGAATTGTTAATTATCAAATAAATTCATACTTTTAGGATAGACTTTTGACGTAATTCCACAAGGATATGAATTTTGATCCTCGGTCTTGATCCTCGGTCCTACATAGAGGCAATAGATGATATGAATATGGATTATTGAATCAAAGTTATGTAAATAGAATTAGATTCTATTTAAAGTCTAGAACTTGTAAAGGCGCCTAGTGGCATTAAGCCTATTGTTCTCAAATAAGTCTGTAAGAAAAATGAGATTGATAGAATTGAAAGTGTAAACCTTCAAAGTCAAGACTAGTGGTGAAAATATTTGTTCAGAAAGAAATGGTTCAACTATGAAAGATTTTTTCACCAATAGTCAAGTTTGACACTATCTAGATTCTCTTATCCATTATATTTCATTTGGATGAAATATGGTAATGGATGCCAAGGAGGCTTCTTCTAGTAGCAATCTTGAAAAAGACATCTATATGATACAATTAGACTTGAACATAGCAAAGAACCAGTAGTGTTTAGTTTGCAAGTTGCTGAAATTCCATTTATGGACTAAAGCAAGCAAGTAAATCATAAAATATCATATTTGATCAAGAAATTAAAGTTTTTTTGATTTTGATCAAGTATTACAAGGCCTTATGTGTGAAAATGCTATATAGAATAATAAATTTCTTAATGTATGTTGATGACATTCTAATCATCTAGAATGATGTAGTTGTTGTCATCAATGGAGTTTTTAGTTGTCTATTCCAGTTTGATATAAGGTATTTGGGAAAGACTGGTCACATCCTAAGAATTAAACTTTGTTAAAATTCAGAATTTAGGATGTTTGGACTATCTCAAACTGTTTAAATAGATTAGATTTTAGCCAAGTATATCATGTAATACTTCAAGAAAGGATTCTTTCCTTTTAAGTTTGAAGTTCCTTTATATAGGATTATGGTCCTAAGACATATAAAAGGAAGAGCATATTAAGACGGTTCATTATACTAATCGATAGGAATTCTTTATGCTATGCTACATGCTAGGCTAAATATCTATTTTGCAATGGGCATAGTAAGCAAATATCAATTGAATCAAAGATCACCTATTTTAGTGGGAGTAAAGCATATACTCAAATATCTTAGAATGAGGGATTATATGCTTATCCACAGAAGTGAAGTTTTGATATTTACTAGATGTACAAATACTGAATTGTAGATTGATTATGATTCATGAAGTTGGACTTCAAGATATGTGTTCATCCTCGATGGTGAAGATACACATCACGAAGTTGGACTTTAACATATGTGTTCATCCTAGGTGGTCAAGATACACATTATGAAGTTGAACTTCAAGATATATGTTCACCCTAGATGGTGAAGATACACAGTAAGTGTAAATAGTATCTTCTCATTAGAGATATATGAGTACATGAGAAGTAGTAATAGAAAAGATAATTTATGCAATAAATTTGGCTATAACTTGTTTCCAAGCCTTGCCTTAGAGTGATTATGAATTACTCTAAAGGGAATTAAGTGTCAGATATATAATAAATTGTCATTGAGGGCAAGTGGGAGATTTTTAGGTTTATGCCCTTAAATCCAATTTATTGGCATGTAATAAAGAGTTAAATTGTTTAATTATATGAGACTATTTATCAATGAACTTATTTAATTATATGGGACTATTTATAAATGAACTAATGTGATATTATCTAAGTCCATGAAATACATTGTATATGATTTATGTGATTTAGTCACAGAAAATGTAAATCACAAATTCCTTGTAAAATCAAAATTTAGTTCTTAGTTGGTGATGAAATTGGACATTTTATCTGTGAAGACTATGACATATCAACTAAGATGATTTGTCTTGATCATGGAAATGGAGATTTCTAGTTGGTATGTTGGTATGTTGTAAAAGTTAAAACATATTGAACTAGACCGCTGTGAGATTTATTATTCTCATAATAACTATCAAATGAATAATAAATCTCATGACTTCTATTTACATGAACTATTGATCCTGAGAGAATAATGGATCTGATCATGAGATGTAGGTTGCTTTGATATATCAAGAGTGAGATCTATTAGTCACGGTCACAACTTCAGTATGTTGAGTAGCCACATTTAGTGTTGATAGAACATATATTCTCAAGATGAAATTCATAATCTCTTAACGAAGATACAAAATATTCCCTTAAGATAAGTTTAATGGGTTTGGTTATTCAGAGAGTTGGGTCCGACCACTTTAGTAAGGAGTTACTAAAGTATATATTTATGGAATTGGATTTCATAAATATATAATGAATAACATAAAGGATTAAATCAAGTACTCAAGGATAAGATGTAGTAATTTACAAAGTAACAGTCTACATTCATGACTTTGTATTACTATGAATATTTTATGAAGGGGTTGAATGTACAATAAAGTCTTAGGATATAATTTATAGATAAGGCTTAGAGTGCAACTATATTTATATAGTGGTATTAAATATAGTAAATGATAACTTTGGACTTGTCAAGAGGTGACAGAAAAGCCCAAGGCCCATTGGAGCTAGTGTCTTATTGATCCCTTTTGGTCCCACTCCAAGCCACACACAAGAGTCCAATTGGAATGGCCTAAAAGGCCAGCTCAATTAGATAATCAATTATATATAAGTAGAGAAACATACAGAATTTTGCGGTGAGTGGTGTGAGACATCATTCTGAAATGTTGAGTATGTGAGTGTTGGACACTCTCCTATTCTCTCATTGGTAACTGATTGAGAGACCACACATCTTGGGTATTAAGTGGAATTGGAGTGAAGATTAAAAGTCTCACAAGTGCTTCTGATCTTCACTTTTGAATTTCACCGCTTCAAGGTACGCTTTCTTGTTCTCTAATTCTGAAACTTACATAGTACATGTTATTAATTGCGAATGAAGTAGATCTGTTAATTTTTTTCGCTCCGCATTTTTGTATGAGATACAAACACGTATTTTCCATGTATTTTTTTCAAAATTTTAGACATGGAGTTCCTTTGTCTGACGACCAAAGGCCTAAGACTCAAGAGGAAGAAAATATGATGAGACAAGTTCCTTCTGCTTCTGCAATGGGAAGTCTCATGTATGCTATGCTTTGCACTAGACCTGATATCTGTTATTCAATTGGCATGGTCAGCTGATACCAATCAAATTCAAGACCAAGACATTGGTAAGTTGTAAAGTATATTCTCAAGTATCTTAGGAGAACGAGAGATTATATGCTTGTTTACAAGTGTGAGAATTTGATTCCCATTGGCTATACAAATTTAGATTTTCAATCAGGTCTTGATTTCAGAAAGTCCACTTCAGGTTGTGTGTTCACCTTGGGAGGTGGAGCCATAAGTCGGAGGAATGTTAAGCAATCTTGTATTATGGACTCCACCATGGAAGCTGAATATGTTACTGCTTATGTGGTGGCAAAGGAAGCTGTTTGACTCAAGAAATTCCTTTTTTATCTTGGTTTTGTGAGAATGGAGCAAGTTCTCTTCACATTGTTTTGTGACAATAGTGAAGCAGTTGCACAATCCAAAGATCCAAGAAATCACAAGAAAGGAAAGAACATTAAAAGAAAGTATCACATTATTTGAGACATTGTTGCTCGTGGAGATGTAATAGTAGCAAAGATTAAAAGTACAAAGAATCTAGCAAATCCCTTTACCAAAGCCTTGCCCCAAAGGACTTTCAAGTCACATTTAAAGGAGATGAGAGTTAGATTAGTGTACAATAGTCTTTAGGGCAAGTGAGAGATTTTTAGGATTAGTGCCCTTAAATCCTATTGTATGATGCTATGTATGTTATTATGTATAACATTGTGTATGACTTAATATTGTAATTAATAAAGTTGTTATATTATAATCTAAAATAATGATAACATGAATATGGGACATTATCTTACAGTCCATGAGATGCATAGTATGTGATTTATGTGCAAAGTCACAAAAGATATAAATTACAAGTTCTTTGTAAACTCAGAATTATAGTTCGTAGTTAGTGATGAAATTGGACATTTCATCTGCGAAGACTATAACATATCAACTAAGATAATTTGTCTTGATCATGGAAGTGGAGACTTCTAGTTGATGTGTTGATATGTTTTAAGAGTTAAGACATATTGAACTGGACCGCTATGAGATTTATTATTCTCCTAACGACTGTCAACTAAATAATAAATCTCATGACTTCTATTTACATGAACTCTTAATCTTGAGAGGATAATGGACTTGATCATGAAATGTAGGTTGCTTTGATATATCAGGAGTGAGATATAATATAATGGTCAAAATCTCAGTATGTTAGGCAGCCACATTTAGTGTTGATGGAACATATATTCTCAAGATGGAATTCATAGTCTCTTAATCGAGATATAAAATATTCCCTTAAGATAAGTTTAATGGGTTCAGTTATTCAAAGAGTTAAGCCTAACCACTTTGGTAAGAAGTTACTAAAGTATATATTTATGAAATTGGATTTCATAAATATATAATGAATAACTTTAAAGGATTAAACTGGATACTCAAGGATAATATGCAATTTAAAAAGTGGCAGTCTACTTTCATGACTTTGTATTACTACCAATATTTTATGAAGGGGTTGAATGTACAATAAAGTCTTGGGATATAATTCATAAATAATGCCTAGAGTGCAATTATATTTATATAGTGGTATTAAATATAATTGATGGTAACTTTGGACTTGTCAAGAGTTGACAGAAAAGCTTAAGGCTCATTGGAGCTAGTGTCTTATTGGTCTCTTTTGGTCCCACTCCAAGCCACACACTTAAGCCCAATTGGAAAAGCCCAAAAGGCTAGCCCAATTAGATAATCAGTTAGAAGGAGAAAACATACAGAATTTTTATGTATGAAAAAGAGAGACATTGTTGTGAAATGGTGTGTATGTGAGAGTGAGACACTCTATCATTCTCCCTTTGAAACTGATTTAGAGACCACACTTCTTGGGCGTAAAGTGGAATTGGAGTGAAGATTAAAAGTATTCCTGAGTACTTCTGATTCTTGTTTTGAATTTCACCACACCAAGGTACGCCCTCTTGTTCTTGAATTCTGAAATTTGCATAGTACATTTTAATAATTGCAATGAAGTAGATATGTTATTTTTTTCACTGCGTATGTTTTGTATATGATACAAACATGTAATTTTCCATCAGAGTGGTCCTCTATCATAAAGAAGAAGAGATTTTGGCACTCTCATTCAAGTCGGAGTTTCCATGTCCAAACAACATCGCAGAATACGAGGCCTATCTTACTGTGTTAGTCACAACCCTTGAGATAAGGATCAAACATTTGAAAATGATAAGTGACTTCAATCTGATGGTTTGTCAGATTTATGAGAGTTTCTCTTTAAAAGAGCCAAGTTTGGCTCCGTATAGGACACTGGCCAAAAACATGGAAGAAAGGTTTTCTTCATTTGAGATAAAGCACACTCAGAGAAGTGAGAATCGATACGCTAACGTGCTGTCCACGTTGGGTTCACAAATAGCCTTCGAAGGAAGTAGTACCAAGGTTGAAGTCAACAAGCAGAGGGAGTCTATTGTTGACATACTACAAGAAAGATTTCAGGAAAAACAAGGGTGTGATGAGGATTGGAGAATTCCTATGAACGTAGCCCTACTGAAAGGAGACCTAGTAGATTTGAAGACATTGAAGGACTACGTCCTGATAAAAGGGGAACTATATCGTAGGATGCTAGGAGGAATTTTGTCAAGATGTGTAGGACGCAAAGAGGTCCAAAAAAACTAAAGGAGGTGCATGGCGGACCCTACAAGTTATGTGTCGAGATCAACCTTTACCACAGACTCCAAATAGTGGTTTCTATTGGCCAAGTATGGGTAAGGACATAGACCTAATCTAAACCCAGTGTGGAGCCCATCATTTGGCTACAGACAGGGAAGAGAGTTACGCTGTGTTCGTCTATGAAGGCTATAGAAGCCCGTTCTTGCAATACCTAGCAAAAGGGGTCCTGACGCAAAGCACAGTGAAAGATATAAGCTCAAGAAACTGGCAGTGCACTACTTTTTACATGAGGGAGTCCTTTTTAAAAAGGGATGTGATGGGGACTCATTATGATGTTTGGGTCCCAAAGAAGTTGGAGAAATGATAAGGGAGGTGCACACAGGGGAATGTGGAAACCACCAAGGAAAGAAAAGGTTGTATCAGTATATACTACAGATGGGTTATTATTGGCCCACTATGAAGAAGGATACAACAAAATTTGTGAATAAATGCCATAACTCCCAAATGCAAGCTAACGTAATTCACGCCCACCCACAAATCTTACATAGCATGGTCACCCATGGCCTTTCCAGACCTGAGGGCTTGACTTAGTGGCACCAATTAACCCATATTCTCATGGGTACATATGGATCCTTGTGACCGTGGAATACTTTACCAAATAGGCAGAAGCCATACCACTCTGCAAGGCCACGAAAGGAGCTGTGGCAAATTTTATCAAGGAAAACAAAATTTTCAAATTTGGGGTACATCATAGGATCATAAGTGACAATGGCACTCCATTTGTCAACAATGAGGTAAGAAAGATTCTAAAATTTTATCAGATCAAGCACCATTGGTCATTGTTTTATTACCCCCAAAGGAATGGGCAGGCAGAAGTAACAGACAAAACCCTTACCCAAGTCTACCATAAGATTTTCTCCTTTCTCATTAGTCTACGGAATGGAGGTAATGAGCCTCACGGAAGTGATGATGCCCTCCTTAAGCGTTATACAGGCATGAAAGAAGGAAAAAGAGATGGAAGTTTTTGCAGCAAAAAGATGCGAGGACCTAGAAGGATTAGATGAGAAAAGGGAGGAGGCCCAAGTGCAAATTGAAGATACAGGCAAAAGATGACTGAAGCTTATGGCAGGACGACTTAAAAAAGGGTGTTTGCAGAAGGACAACTTGTATTAAAGATAGCAAACCACATCAGGCGATGTATGGCAATACCATCTACATTTTCACCAAAATAGAAGGGACCCTTCGTAGTAAAAGAAGCACATGCAAGTGGGTATTACCATTTGGCCCAAATGAATGGAAAAGATTTAACGGACCCCATTAATGCCAAATGGTTGAAGCTTTATTATGCCTAAGAAAAATTATGTAGTTATTCCTTTCTCTTGTTCAGTTTTTCTTTCTTTCCTCCAAAGGACCACCCTTGCAAGGGATAATGTCACTAGAAAGTATTGTAGTATGTTTTCGTTTGTAAAAAGTAATGTAGACTATAGAATATTAGCAAAACATATTATATGATAATTATAGTAATAGCTCTAGCAAATGTAGCATAATAGATTACAAGCCCAAAATATATAAGTCATGTTAGACTTATCAAATACGTACTTGAATAATAAAGAAGTGTATTGGGTAGGATGAAAAGGGAAAGAAAATAAACATTTGGGAAAGAAACACAAAAAAATTATATAATGTAATAGTCTGATCAAAGGCCTGAAATAAGGGTCTGATCTCCAAAGTAGCTAGGGCTAGCAACACCAAAAAGCAGACTCTCATGAAATGATTCTAAGTCTACCAGCTCTTCTTCAAAGTCTCAATGCAAGCATCTATGGTGTCCACAGCAAGTTGAACCTTCTTCATAAAGATGGCTCAAGCAATCTCTCGCAAATGATCCAACAGAAACTCCATCGCAAATCCGACCCTTGTCAACTCTTAAACCATGACCCTCTACTACAAAATCCTCTCAGCAGACAGTATAGACAAAATTATGCGCAATGTCGTTCATCATGCTCCCTAGTAGCTTGAGGTAGTGCTCCCTCATAGATCGGCTAAAAATCAACCCCTGCATGAAGTCCCCACGGTTGTTATAGACTACCTCCAAATGGGAGATGCACTCCAAGGGACCCGAAAACCATGGAAGTTAGCATAAAGGGCTCCAACACCCTAGAAGCCTGTAGCATCAAAATCATTTGTCTTAGGCTAGTTAAATTGGATGAAGAAGGCAACAGCTTCACTCGCTGGATCAGGAACTACGACAAAACTGCTGCCAACCTTAAATTGAGAGGATAGAGCCTCCTCAACAAGAGTCAGACCTAGGAAGAAGTATGAAATATATCATAAGCTCACAGGGGATAGGTAAAATGAAGGGATGAATCTGATAATGAAGATTAAAGAGGATATGAGAAAAAGGAAAGTACCAAGATCCATAAGAGTAGGGGCTACATGTGTGGCAAAAGCAAGGGTTGTAGACATCACGGTGTTTGTTGCAGTCTCGGGCTCCTTAGGAATGTCTGTGGCTAAGAAAATTGATGTACAAAACAATCAAAGATTGGTACCAGGAAATGACAAGAAGAAAAGAAAAAGAAGATCCTTCAAGGACAAGAGACACATACCCTTAGCCTCGATTTCGTGCTCACCGCGATCATTGTCCTCTTCAGAATTAGAAACCCTCGTCCTAATGATAGGCTCATCCTCAGAATCCTCAAGGACCTCCTCAAATCCCTCATTAGAAGAAAATCTACTTTAGGCCCTTGGGTGGCAGAACTTGGAATAGATGAAGGAGTGACCACCAAGAAGGAGCCATCCTTCACGGCCAGGGAGAGGGCAACGAAAAGATAACAGGCGAAGATGACAAGAGGAGCAGCAAGAGAAGTGCTCCCAGTCTAAGATGAACTTGCAAGAGTGGCCTCTTTTAGAGGAGTAGGAATCTCAACAAGAATGGAAAAAGACTTGATGATGCACAGAAAATTGGTAGGCTGAATGCTCTGGGCTTCAATGGGATAGTGATTGCTTGGAGGCCTGAAAAGAAACAAATATAAGATCAAAGGTGACTGAGGTGAACCGGCCAAGAACCCTCCAATGCTTAAGTTAGTTTTTTCTCTTGAATTCGAGAATTTCAACTTTTTTGGGAGTTGTGAAAAACTTACCTCCATTTGATATGGATAAGTCCTTATATAGTGAATTCTTGGAGAGGTTACTTATCTAGTAACTTCTCCAATATTTATGGAAGTTAGAAGGTTCAGACTTAATTTTTATAACCACCATAGAAGTTTGAATGTTCAATCTTGTCCTTTACAACTTCCCTTGGAAGTTGAGTGCTTAGTAGCGATGAACAAAGATTCCGTAACACGTGGATCAAATTACAAGTTCACAAGTGTTGGGGGGTCGTCTAGGCACTTTCCTACATAAACGACCCTCATGTCCATGGATGACCCTCTTAATATAAATGGCTTTTTATGCTAGGAAGACCTTTCTACTCTGGTCAACTCTTGTGGATGAAATGGAGTTGGTTTATTTTTGTCCACCATCAGTTGCCCCCTTATTCGAATGTCATCTAGGATAATATAGAATTTACAATTGTCTTTAGACACGTGTCTTCATGTTAGCAGTTAGACGTTGCGCTACGTGTCATTCTCTTACTAGAGACTCGTCGCATCAATTTAGTTTTTCTAGGAAGATGCCACGTGGTGACCCCTGGTTGGTTATGTCAATTCAGATACCAAATTTCATTGCCTATAAATAGTGGAATTCCTCTCCTACCCTTCACATTTCATAAATTTTCTCCTCTGACATTTGTCATCTAGCGCCTCGTCTAGAAGTCTTCCCGCATCTTTAGGCCCCCTCCATCTAGAGCAAGGTAATCTCTTAATTCTCATATTTAAGTTTTCCTTTCTCGTCATGTCTGGGGTTTTCATTTCTTCATCTAGTAATAGCATTGATAAGGATATAGATGAATACCATGATAGCACAAGTTATAGTGGCTCTAGTAATAGTAGTAGTAACAGTAGTAGTGGAGGGAACACCACAGACGAGTAATATATGTCTAGTGTCCTTAGGGTTACCTTAGAATTTCTTCAGGAACAACTAAGGATGAGGGTAGCCTCTGGATCAAGAGCTGGCACATCGACGAGTGTCCCCCCGTTTATTCTCTTAAACGAGGTAGATATAGTGTATAGTTGTGTCATCGATGTTCCTTCCAAGACGGATGAGAGGAGACTCACTTCCCTTAGGAGTTAGCACCAGATTCCAGACGACCTTAACCCCAAGTTAGCCATCCAAGGGGAGTGGTGTTGTGACCCTCGTCTTGCAATAGGGGTTTACAAAGCTTATCTTCTAGGGGGGCTTAAGTTACCCCTTAATGTCGTTGCTAGAGAGTTGCTCACCAGGTTAGGTCTAGGTGTTGTGCTTGAAGGGGACCATCCTATCACTATGGATGAGTTCCTTTATTGCTACAAACCTTCTAAGATTAGCCAATCCTTTGGATTTTACCAATTCACAGCTAAGGGTAAGGACTGTAGATTAATAAAATCACTCTTAACATTTGATAGAAATTAGAAGACGGAGTTTTTCTTCGTCTCTAGTTTTTGGGCTGGAAACCCTATTAAGGGTAGCAGGGATCCATTTGCCCCCTACACTGGAGAGATAGGGAACCTTCGTCCAACCCCTTTTCCCTTCGTCCCATTGTAGCTGTTAGACGACCATCATTGAGCAGCTTCTACCTTAGACGCATCCAAAAGGCTCTTCTACACACTGATAGAAGCTTTCACTCATTAGTCACTCTCTAACAGCTTGCTACTTAGGGACTTGGTCTTGAACCATCTCCTGAAGCTTTAGCTCACAAGCTCATTGTCTGTAGATGTGAGTTCTTCCCTTCCTTTTTTCTCGTCTCTTTTTATTTAATAATTTATTTTTAATATTATTTTTTTAGATGATTCTAACGTTCTTCTTCTCAGGGATGGCAACCATGAAAGAAAACAAGGGAAAGCAGGCAGTGGACAAGGTAACCAGGCCAGAGCCTTAGTCTTGGCCTCATCTTGTTGTGGGAGAGTAGAAAAAATTAGTCCAAGATAGTGGACCTAGAAAACCTCCCCAATCATCGGAAGGAAAAGAGGGCGAAGCATAAGTTGTCTAAGATTGGGGTCGTTAAATCAAGCTTCATTGTCCCTCCTTCCACTTAACAGCCGTCCATCCAAAATCATAATATGGATTCATCTGAACCTGTTGGAGTCACTCTATCCATGACCACTGCGCTTGCCTCGTCTTAACCTCGTCCCAGTATTCCTATAAATCTCATTGAAAATGAGGATTTGGCTTGGGAAAGATTTCAAAAGGCTGTGACCAATGAGGACATAGCTGCATGCTATAACATGTCTTTAAAAGAGTTTGAACATTCTACTGTTCACAATCTTTTCAAGGTATATAAGCACTTTTATCTCATCTTGTCAATTTACATCCCTTTCATATAACTGAATTTTTGACTTTTCGTGAAGCGTATGTCCAAGTTCATTGCAACGTCCAAGCAAGCCACAGAAATGGACAAGCAAAGAATCTAGCTTGAGACGAGGATCTAGCAAGTTAAGGAAAAATGCAGGATTTCAGTTGAAAAGGAAGCCAAGGCCATGGACGAGATTAAGGACCTTAAAGATCTCGTCGAGGAGCTCAAGGCTGACGTCATTGAAAAAGATACTCATCTTTATCACCTTCAGACGAGGAACAAGAAGTTGAGCACTGTTTTGAAAAATTCCAAGAAGGACGCCGTTGATGAGTTCAAATCTTCCAGCTAGTTTACTAGTCTTTTGGACACCGATTATGCTACTGGCTTTGAAGATTTTGGCACGAACACTGTGGAACGCTTCCCTGAAGTGGACTTCAACTCCATCAAGCTCACTCTTAGTGCTACAAGCTTTCTCCTCCCAACGAGTTTTGAGGACGTGAATATCCAAGACGATGCTTCCAGCCAGCTAGCCCAAGACGAGCCTAAAATTGGAGATAATCCCTCGCAGTAAATGTTTGAAATTTTACCACCTTGTTTCCTTCTCTCTTTTTTTTGTTAAGTATGAGGTCCGTTGTTTTGGACCATTTAAATTAATTGAAGTACACTTTACTCGTCCACAATCTTAAGGATGAGCTTAATACATTTATACTTTACTTTATAAGGGTTTTTGGATAGTGGTCATCTACCTTTTTAAACTTCCGTGAATGAAAATTTACTATTGAACATGTTGTATGAACGAATGCTCCTTCTTTACATCACCCATATTATACTAGTTTTAAGTGTGGTCTGTCCACTCACGAAGGCACTTAGCTCGTCCATGTTAGAATGATTTCATCATGTTCAACATCTTATTATTCTTTTTAGTTTACAAGCTTAACTCGTCTTATGAATGGCATTGCCTCTTCCAACTTTATTCATCCAAAGATTTGACTTAGTTGGTGCTATTTTTCGTCCATAGGCTAGACGATTTATAATCGTCCTTAGGCAAGATGTTTCCTCCATAAGCTGGATGATTTATACTCATCTTTAAGCAAGACATTTTCAACTCTTACTCATCCAAAGATTGGACTGCTTTGACTGGCTATGTTTATCCTTGGACTTTGAATCGTTCTTGCGTGCACATTTTTCTCATCCATTAGTTAGACGAGTATACCTTACATTTTACCTTGTCGAATGCTTTTAGACAAATATACCATAGGTTTAATTTCTTCGCTTTATCCTTATTTAAGGAAAGCCTATAGACGTTACATCCCTGTGTCCAGAGATTTTATTCATCTTTGGCCTTTAGCCTTCTTATGGATTAGTTTGAATGAAAATATAAAAATGAGAAATTCACACAGCATCATATACATCAAAATCCACTATGCATTCATAACATAAACATCATCCACAAGCAAGGCACATGCTTAGAAGCTAGTGCCTTAGGGAATTAAAAATACTTATACAAACAAATAGACAAGTCCATGACTTCGTCCATCATAAATTCGTCCATAGATACCACAAAAGTTAGAAACTAATGCACTTTTAGGGTATTAACATATTTGAAAAATACGCGGTAATAGTAATAAGCACAATCAAATGTGAGGAAAACAACACATAGTTTCAACTTCATCCATGATGCTCATCCATGGTGATACTCGTCTAGGCAAACCCTTCATTGATAGTATCTTCTCCGATGCTCAACGTTCCAAAGGTGTTCTAGCTTCCGTCTGTCTATGGCTTCCAAGTAGTACGACTCCTACCTTTTGTAGTTGATTACCCTATAAGATCCTTCCCAATCAGGCCCTAACTTTCCATGGGCTGGATTTCTAGTTGCCAAGGAGACCCTTTTTATCACGAGATCCCCAATGTTGAAGCACCTGGGTTTCACCATTGCATCATATTGTCTAGCCATGAGATTTTTGTATCTTACTATCCTTTGCTTGGCATTCATCCCTACTTCATCTATCAGATCAAGGTTTAGACGAAGTTGTTCTTCGTTATCCTCGTCCTAATACTTCATCACCCTGTGGTTTGCCATATGTACTTTCACAGGTTTCACAGCTTCGCTCCCATAGGCTAGTTTGAAAGGAGTTTCCCTTGTGGGGGTCCTCACGATCATCCTGTGAGCCTATAGAATACGTGGTAGCTCATCTGACCATACTCCCTTTGCCCCCTCAAGCCGAGTCTTAATGATTTTTAACAAGGATTAGTTTGCAACTTCCGCTTGTCCATTCTCTTGTGGGTGGAAGGGCGAGTAATAATGATTCTTGATTCCAAATTGTTTGCAAAACTCTCTGAAAAGTGTGTTGTCAAACTGTCGTCCATTGTTAGATACCAGTACCTTAGGTACCCTGAACCTGCATATAATGCTCTTCCAAAAAAAGGTTTTGACATTCTATTGTGTGATCTTGGCTAAGGGTTTAGCTTCCACCCATTTAGTAAAATAGTCGATCCCTACTACCAAAAACTTCATTTTCCTAGTTCTAAGTGGGGATGAACCTAAGATATCCAATCCCCATTGCACAAAGGGCAATGGGGACATCATTGGGGTAAGATACTCCAACGGCTGTCTAGGGATGTTGCTGAAGCGTTGACATTGGTCACACACCTTAACGTAGGCCTTAGCATCTAATTGAATAGTTGGCCAATAGTAACTTGCACAGACGACTTTATGGACTAGCGCTCTCACTCCTGAGTGGTTTCCACATGCTCTTTCATGAACCTCCTTCAACACATAGTTTGATTCATCTGGAGCTAAGCACCTCAAGTAGGCCTGAGAGAAGCCTCTTTTATATAATACCTCGTCTATGAGGACATACTTAGAAGCTTTAATCCTTAATTTTCTAGCCTCGCCCTTAACCTCTGGAAGCCTTCCATCTTTAAGGTAAACTATTATTGGAGTCATCCAATTTTCTTCTCCTACAATTTTTTGTACCTCTGGAAGGTCTATGCGTGGCATGTATTGGACTTTGTAATACTCGTCCATAGCCCCCTCTGTCGAAGCTGCCTTCGCCAAGACATAAGCTACCACATTTTTCCTCCCTTGGGACCTACACAAAACTAGCTTCCTTAAATTTTTTGATAAGCGCTTCACATGACTAAGATACTTCTTCATTTGATCTTCATTAGCTTCACACATTCCATTTACTTGATTTATGATCAACTGAGAATCTCTGTGGACGACTACTGAATCTGTCTTAGGGACTTAGCCAATTCTAATCTTTTAAGGAGAGCTTCATACTCAGCTTCATTATTGGTTGTTTGATACTATAAACGAGCTGTATATTTGAACTTGTCCCCATCAAGGGATTTTAGCACAACTCCAATTCCTCTTGCATATAATGTGGATGAACCATCTACATAGATGACCCATCTTTGAGCTTTATCCATCTCGTCTAACCCACCTTGGTTGGGAGTGAACTGTGCAATGAAGTCTGCCAAGACTTGAGCCTTTATAGTGCTTCTTGGTTAGTACCTGACATCAAACTCGCTAAGTTCTATGGCCCATTGGATTAGTCATCCTGTGGCTTCCAACTTGTTCATCACCTTCTTGAGTGGAGGATCTGTCAAGACATTGATGACATGAGCCTAAAAATAATGTCCTAACTTCCTGGAAGTCGTGAGGAAAGCAAAAGCTAGTTTTCCATCGTGGGGTACCGTCCATCTGCTCCCCTTAGCGCTCAGCTTGTATAATAGAGTGGCTTTTGTATCTTTCCTTCTTTTTCTAATCAATGCTGAGCTCACTGCATGTGGAGACACTGCCAAATACAAGTATAATTCTTCACCTGGTGTAGACGGGCTTAGTAGAGGAGTTGTTGTGAGATAGGCTTTGAGATCTTGGAAGGCCTTTTGGCACTCATCTGTCCATTCAAATGCCTTCTTGAGAACCTTGAAAAATGGTAAATACTTGTTAGTAGCTTTGGAGACAAATTTGTTAAGAGCCGTAACTCGCCCAGTGAGACATTGGATTTCCTTGATGTTCCTTGGTAGTTCCACGTTCAATATCACTTGAACTTTATTAAGATTTGCTTCAATTCCCCTATGTGAAACCATGAACCCAAGAAATTTTCCTAACGAAACTTAGGTTAACCAGCCTTTAATAAGTTGCCCCTACGTTCTTTAAACCAAAAGGCATCACCTCGTAGCAAAATAATCCTTGGCTAGTACTGAAGGATATCTTCTCTTGATCACCTCGTCCATCCTTATTTGATTGTAGCCTGAGAAGGCGTCCATGAAACTTAACAATTTATGACCCACAGTTGAGTCCGCCAGTTGGTCAATGCATGGTAAAGGATAGATATCTTTGGGGTAAGCCTTGTTTAGATTAGTGAAGTCCACGCACATTCTCCACTTGTCATTTGCCTTCTTGACCATCACTACATTTGCCAACCAGTCCAGGTAATAAACTTCCTGGATAAATTTCACCATGTTCAACTTTTGGACTTCTTCTTCAATGGCATTATCTAGTTCAGGAGCAAAAACTCTTTTCTTTTGACGTACGAGCTTGGAGGAAGGATATACATTTAGAGGATGGGTAATGACACTTGGGTCAATACATGGCATGTCTTCATTGATCCCCGTGCACTTGACCTACTCCATGATCTGTTGGGAACTTAACAAATAAATGGTAGGTAAAGGTTACTACTTTCCAACTATTTAAGGTCGGTCTTCTAATGATAGCGTTGCACAAAGATGAACAGTCCACAACAAGGAAGTTTATCTCTTTTTCTATTTGTTTTGAGTACGCTCCTACCACCACAGGCAATGTAATGGTACCCACAGGTTGTAATTTCGTCCCTCCAAATCCCACCAATGATGAATTCACTAGATAAAGTTGATCTCGCCCAAGCCTCATTTGTTGGAAGGCTAGATAGTATAAAATGGTTGTCGAACTCCCATTATCTACTAAGACCCTCCTAGTCGTGAATTAGCAATGAGCAATGTGATGACGATCGTGTCGTCATGTGGGTGGTGAACCCTTTCAACGTCCTCGTTTGTGAACATAATGGCTTGTTCATCCACTCCCCTCTTCCTTGGGGGTCATCTAGAGAGTTAGAAGTTTTGCTCCACCATCAGTTACGTCTTCCTTGACTTGGAAGACTGACCCTATGAGGTCCTTCCTATAATAACCCCTTATTTCTTCGAGCGGGGGTCATGACGATTCTTCTACCTTTCCCTTCAAATTCTCGTCCTTGTGATCTCGTCCAAGGAAGTTTCTCAATTTTCCTTGTCTAATGAGATTCTCTATCTACTGCTTCAAGTCAAAACACTCATTTGTGTCATGCCCATGGTCTCTACGAAAGTGACAATACTTATTCCTATTGGGCTTGTTGGGATCTCCCTTCATTTTTATCAGCCACTTCAAGGATGGGTCATCCTTGATATGCGTAAGTACTTGTTCATGTGGCATTTTCAAAGGCATATATTGCTGACTTCTTGTTGAAGAACTTGCCTTCTTAGTGTCTCGATCTTTCTTCTCTCCCATCCAAGCCTTATTTAGACGAAGACCTTGCTCTGGATGGTGCAGGATATCCACTTCCATTCTCTCGGCCTTTTTGCCATTTCTTAGCTATGATTGCATCTTCTACATTCATGAAGTTTTGGGCTGAATGGACGAGTTCAGCCATGGTTTGAGGCTCTTACTCATAAAGCTTATAGATGAATAAATTGAAATTTACTCTATTATGGAAGGCCACCAATAACAACTTGTTGTCCATCTCATCTACCGTTAAGGCTTCCCTGTTGAAATGAGTAATGAAGGACTACAAGCTTTCATTTTCCCCTTGTTCTATGGTTAATAGGTTGGATGAGGAACGCTTGTGCCTTTGCTCTCCAATAAAATTTTTAACAAACAGCATACTCAATTCTTCGAAGGAACTCACAATGTTTGGAGGTATCTTACTAAACCACACTCGTGCTAGCCCTTTAAGGGTGGTAGGAAAGGCCCCACACATAATCTCAGTTGGAACCCCTTGAAGATGCATTGTAGTCTGAAAAGTAGCAATATGATCAAAAGGATCTTGAACTTGGAAGGCTGGGGATGACTGTTGATGGAAGGCATAAAAGGGAAATCAGTCTGATGGACTAGATCATCTACGAGATTTGCCTTTCTTATGTTCTCCCTCATCTCGTCCATGGCCTTCCTCATTTAATCCATCTCCCTCTCAAAGTGTGGCACCCTTCGTGAGGTGGTACCCCTTGACTGATTCTTAGGCTCAATGTTTTCTCCTGCCCTAACTTCTTGACTCTGGGCTTGCCCTTCCATGTATCTTTCATGGTGTTTCCTCCTTAAACTAATCTCCCTAGTTAACTCTTGGTTCTGACGAATTAATTTTTCCATGGCAGCTACCATAGACTGTATGTGTTGGATGGAAGGTAGTTGCATGATAGGTGTTGACTGACGATCACGATTGGGATTACTAGAAGCATTCCTACTCTCCTCATGGCCTAGTCTAGTGGTCATTGATCTTGTTCGAACCATGCAGCCTTTTGTCGAAGGAAGATAAAATGCAAAACACAAAGTCAATCTTCCCACAGACGGCACCAACTGATGATGCACAGAAAATCAGTAGGCTGAATGCTACGGGCTTCAATGGGCTAGTGATTGCTTAGAAGGACTGAAAAGAAAGAAACACCAGATCAAAGGTAACCAGGGTGAACCGGCCAAGAACCCTCCAATGCTTAAGTTAGTTTTTTCTCTAGATTTCGAGAATTCCAACTTTTTTGGGAGTCGTGAAAAACTTACCTCCATTTGATGTGGATGAGTCCATATATAGTGAATTATTGGAGCAATTACTTTTCTAGTAACTTCCCTAATAATTGTGGAAGTTAGAAGGTTCAGTCTTAACTTCCATTGCCACAAGAGAAGTTATAATGTTCAATCTTATCCTTTACAACTTTCCTTGGAAGTTGAGTGCTTAGTAGCGATGAACAAGGATTCGGTAACAGGTGGCTCAAATTACGAGTTCACAAGTGTTAGGGGGTCGTCCAGGCACTTTCCTGCATGGACGACCCTCATGTCCATGGACGACTATCTTAATATAAATGGCCTTCTTATGTTAGGAAAACCTTTCTGCTCTGGACGACTCTTGTGGACAAAATGGAGTTGGTTTATTTTTGTCCACTATCAAGACTCGTCAATCCTCTCGGCCTGGGTACTCTCCGTAACAGGAATGGGCTTGGGTGAAAGGATCAGAGCCTCAACAGGAGCTCCCTGTGCAACAACAGAAGCAGAGGTCATGGCCTTAGGCACAACATCCGCCCCATCAAAGAAGCCCACCATGGGCTTGTCCATAGCAGTAGAAACTTCCCCACTCGTGGGATGATAAATAGAAAGGGGCTCAAGATCAGCCTAAGAAAAAAAAGGAAGGAGAAGGGAAAGAAGGAAGGTGAATGTTATCAGGAAGAAGAAATAAATAAACATGCAAAAAAAAAAAATAATAGGTAAAACACATGGCAACACGTGGCAATAAAAATGCATGTGAAAGGAAGGAATGTACCTCCAATTCAGACTCATCAAGTAATACGAGGCGGGTGGCAGAACTGTCTTACTTGTGCTTAAACTACCAAGGATGGAAAAAGAGAGGTATAAGTATGCATATGGAGTTAGCCGCAAGAAAGCCCAATGAATGAGAAAAATGAAGAAATGGTAAAGTTTTTATAGATAACATACTCTTCTCTTTGTAATGGTTGACGGAGGTGGTGGAGATGTCTTCCTCTTATTGTTGCAGGTCCTATTAGAAGGAGGAGTATCCATGGCCTTAGAGCAAAATGCTTGGGCTTACTTGTAGTAGAGAACCTACTGGAATGGGTACGAGCAGAAGCAGGAGGAGAACGCTTGAGGACTATATTACCAATGGGAGGATAGCCACCCTTATAAGGAACGATGTTAGAGTAAGTCCCAGAAGAATCATCCCCTTTCTTGGCAAATTTGGGCACTGTGGTCCGAGACACCAAGCCCTTCTTCGTGGGTGCAAAAAGGTTCACCACCTTCACATTTTTCTCCCAACCTATAGGATACTCACCAGCATACAAGTACCACCCCTTCGCCTTCACTTGCCACTCAAATATGGCAGACCTACTCTATTTCTTAGCATATGCCACCATGGGCTTGGTGGGAAACAACAACCGCAGGTTAATATAAATGATGGCATGAAGACCATCTAGAGGAATGAGAGGAAACCCATGGCCACCCAACAACTCTTGCCCAAATGGAGTCATCACAGCTTGCTAATACCCATGCATCACAGCTATGCGAAGACCCTCTCTGTGAACCCAGAATGGTGACTACTGTGAAATGCTTGCTCAATAACTCAAAAGCATTAAGCAGTAGAAATGGCTGGACGAAGGTAGTGGACTCTAGAATGGTAGTGAAATCATCAGGAATGTCCTAATCCAACCCAAACTGCCTCCTTACTCTACTGGAAAAATTGTGTACAAAGCAAATACCCTCATTAGTAAGGTAAGGCAGCCACCCAACATTAGTGGCTGCCAAATACACAATCCCCCTCTCATAAAATGCAGTCAACAAGGTGGTGGTCCCAAAAGTGTCAATAAAGGGGGCCCATAACCGTATTAGCACATGTGAAGTTAACGCCCAAATTCCTGTATGCCCTTCAACAAAAGCCAACCCCCTTGTCAAAGAACTCAACGACAGGATGCCCAAATGGCTTCAACCCAACCCAGCTATAAGCCAACAAAAAATTAGATATGAAATGACCACAAAAATCATTAATAACCTTCGGACAAGACCAGTACTTATCTTTGGCAAAAAAGACAAACATGCACTTAGCCAAGTGCCTGGCATAATGCTCCCATAACTGATGCTGCAAAATGGTACTATAGGTAGAAGTTATAATTATGTGGCAGGAGCATGCCTGCCTCTCATCACCCTGCTAAATGTCCAACTACACATACAAATTACCCAAAAACATAAGGGCCAATAGCAAACTCACCCCGGCAGAAATATTTATGGCTAATTAGAATTAAAGAGGTTTTACAACATAATGAAGGTGAGAGCCAAAGATGAACTTATAGAGCCAAAATGCAACATAGGCCGAATGACAAACTACATCAAAAGCCTTGGAGAAAGCCCTAACCCAATGCGACAATTTCACATCGCCATTCATTCCTTCCTTCAATTTGGCCTACATGGCCTCCTCCTCAGTGGAAAGCTCAATATTGCTCGAGTGTACATCACTGAGAATGGGCAACAACAGTTGGCTCACCACATCCTCCAAGGTCACGGTAATCTCGCCGCAAGAAAGGAAGAAGGTATAGGTGGTGTGTTAGGACATAAGTTGTTCACTTGTTTACAACATATGTCATTCATTATTTATGTAATTGGCTAATCCTTTGTCAAAATGAACTTTACTTATAATTAGGTAGATTTAGGATGAGGTTAATGCTTCAAGAAATAAGGTTTCAAGATCAAGTGTTAAAACCATGCAAGTTTGATCAAGAAACAAGTTTAGAAGTGCTCTTCATTAAAGCTCGACGGCTGCATCTGTCGAGCTTTAAGAAGCTGTTCTAGCCCTGAGGCTTGACAACTGCTCGACAGCACCTCGACACCTTTAGCTGTTAAGATTTAAGAAAAACATATTCTGAATTCTGTTTTGATTCCAATCCGTGAATGTGTCTTTGGGCCTCCTTTTCTTCTAACCTAGACATATAAAATGATTATTTTAAGGGCCGTCAAAGAGTGCCAAGTTGTTCAAGCATTGAGAAATCCTTGTTCATGCAAATTGTAACCTGAGACAAAATTCTTGCCCTGGTTCATCTTTCTTGTGAAGAAGTTGCTGTGTCTTTGCACCGTAGGGTTCTATAACCAAGCATCCTCTTGATCTTCATCGTGTGGATGAATTTAAGAACTTTGCAGCTAACAACCTTCTCTAGTTGGTGATTAAAGTCGCGTACTGGGATCTACGCAAATTGGTTAGTCACGTACTTGGGAGCCATGCATCGAAAGGAGAAACTGTCACTACAGAACAAGTCTAATTGGGTATTGGGGTAAGGATTCAACTATAGGTTGGTAAGGTACTTGGGATTCCTTTACTTATAATTGCTTGTTGTGATAATAGTGGAGTTTCGGGAGTGGTGACCTTAAAATCACCTGGTGGGGTTTTTTCCATGTAGGTTTTTCCCATTCGTAAACAAATCATCGTGTATCTTATTTTCCGCTGCATACTTTAGTTTATTGGTGATTTTTTTATGCTACCACGTGTTGGCATATTAATTTGATTAATTAATAACTTGACTAATTAATCAACTTAATTCATCACAAGGGTTCAATACGTTTTTGGCCTATCAAATGGTATCAGAGCAGGCACACTCTGATTAGGGTTTAATCTTCGTGTGTGATCCATTGACCCCTGTTTGTCATGGGTAGAGGTCAGTCTTTTATTATACCTCCATTGTTTGATGGTACTAACAATGCATATTGGAAAGTACGCATAAGAACTTTCTTACAGTCTCTATATAAGAAGGTGTGGCAAGCTGTGGAGATAGGCTGGACCAAGCCTAAAGAAGCGTCGGCCGATTGGGATGAAGCTAAGATCAAGGTGAAAAACTTCAACAACAGAGCATTGAATGTCTTATTCAGTGTGGTCAGTAATAAGGAGTTCAAGAAGATATCCTCCATGGAAACTGCAAAAGAAGCATGGACTATCCTTCAAACAACCTATGAGGGAACAAAGGCTGTCAAAGACTTGAAGCTACAAAGGCTCACTACAAGCTTCGAAGAAATTAAGATGGAGGAGGACGAGTCATTTGATGAGTTCTATGCCAAGCTTAAGGACATAGTGAACTCAGCCTTCAATCTTAGGGAAACCATTCTTGAACCCAAGATTGTGAGAAAGGTGCTCAGATCTCTACCCAAGAGATTCCATGCCAAAATCACGGCGATAAAGGAATCAAAGGATATTGAGAAGATTCCTCCTACTGAGCGGGTTGGTAATCTGCAAACCTATGAGCTAGGGTTGACAAGAATTGGCAAGTCGGGAAAAGGAAAGAGCATGGCACTAAAGGCCAAGAGCAGTGAGACAGATGAGTCATCAGACGATGAAGACTCTAAGATGAAGTCCTACATCACCAGGCAATTCAAGAAATTCATGAAAAATTCCAATGGAAAAAGCTTCGACAAGGACCGTAGACAATCTAGTTGTTCTCAGTTCAAAAGCCAATATAAAGGGAAGAAGGATGCTAGGGATGGTGGTCAGTACACTGTTCCTGCAGGACCCAAGTGCTTCAGATGTCAAGGCTTCGGTCACATAAAACAGGAATGTCCCACATATCTCAAGAGCATTGGGAAGAGCAAGGCACTTGCTGCTACTTTGAGCGACACTGAGCTTGAGGATGATTCCAACAATAAGGATGACAAAATTTTAAATGCTTTTACTACCACTGTCAATCCTACTGAAGGGATTGTTGAAGATATGGATGAAGAAAAGGAATTGGTGGAATCCAAGTTTCAAAAGATGGATGATCAATATGATATCCATACAACCTATGAGAAACTATACAAGCTCTCGGAGAAGCATGAGAAACTCTATAGGCTAGCCACCAAGAAGCTCAGTGATGTGGAACTTAACCATGAGGAACTTTCCACAAAGTTTGATGAAGCAAATCAAACTATTGGGGCACTGAGATTCGAGAACAATTTCTTGGCTAAGAAGATCAAGAAGCTTGAAGTGGAGCTGTTTCAAGTTAGAGCACAATTGAAGAGGGCATCAAATACGAAGCTGGATGAGATGCTTAGCGTTCAGAAATCAGCTTCTGATCGAACAGGATTGGGGTATGAACTCTTTTCCTCTAACATTGCTTCTGCTAGTACTACTATTTTTGTTCCTCCTGCTAATAATATTAAAATCGAGAACAGTGATGATAAAACTGAATTAGCAAGTGAGAACCTAGACAAGGGTAAGTCCATCTTAGGAGCACCCCAAAGCTTGAGAAGAAGGAAACTAAAAACCCTAGGAATAAGAAGGCTAACTCTCAAAAGCCTAAACAGAAGAAGCAACATCTCTGTCATCATTGTGGTATTGCCGGTCATACTCGATCAAATTGCTATAAGTGGTTAGCCACTCAATAGAGCAGTGGCATGATAGCATCTGGGAACCAGAATCAGCTTCAAACCTCTCTTGCTCCTCTTGGAAATCTTCTCAAAGCCCTCTTATTCCTTTAAAATTTGAACAATTTCAATCCTTCTCCCTCATCACCGGTCCAAAGGTTTGTTAAGAGGAAAGGTTCTTCCAAGGTGTGGAAGGAAAAGGGTTCTAAGTGATTTATTCACTTTTTCTCTCTCTTCCCTTCTTGTTTTTGTTTTTGCATTATTTGTGTGTTTTGCTTTAATGTTTTAAGTCAATCTAGTTTTATGCATTGTTTTACCTTGTTTAACATGTTTTTGTTTGTGTGTTTTCAGTTTTGTTTTATTTTGTTTTTCAGATAAAAATAAAAAATTGAAAAATACAAAAACAGTGTGTATTTGTGTACATCTGTTCTTGTGAACTTTAAAATGGCCATTGAAACAGAGTTTTCTAAACTTTGTATCTCTTGTAGCTTAGATGAGCATCTCTATGCACAACTAAGCAAGTGAGCTTTATGGCTGTTTGTTTATGATGAGTAAGGTTAAGTGATCTCTTGAACTTAACACTCGTATCACTCTTTTTGATGGGTAGGACTAGAAAATCCTAAAAGAAAGGCATAAATAACTATCTCACCACTGTTGCTCGCCAATCATGATATGACATTTGTATGCCTCGACATAGCAAATGTGGAATGTTAATGACATCTGTATGCTTCGGCATAGCAAAAGTGCAGTGTCAAAAGCTTAACATAATTGGGTATTTCTTCTCTCTCTTTTATATACCCATGCATGATTTGCTTAATAAAAAGAAAATATGCAAAGAAAATAAAAGCAAAAATATTAAAAAAAAAATGCTTTAAATATGATTGCAAGCGTGTTTTCTAGGAGATGTGGGAGTTATAGGATGTACCTCAAAGGTGATAGTCCCCATCAAACAGTTATGATTGTGTGTGAGTTAAAGTGATTTTCTCATATCTCAAATCGTCATAACATAGAGACACTTATGCAATCTTGCGATGTTTTCACACACAACACGCAATATTCATTGCTACTTTTGATACATGTGCAGGTATAATATAATTTGGCCATCACAAGGTTTACATGTGTTGATGTATGCTCACTAAATTGTCTTGACTTGTTTTCAAAATATAAAATCGGTTAGACTTGTTTAGTGTGTGAGTGCGTGTTTTGAGATTCATGGGCTTATGATTGTTGTTAAGAGATGATTTTAAGAGTCTAATATGTTCTTTGGATCACTGGTTAAGTTGCGTGCATGATTGCATTCTTGTTTGTGTTTTTCCCTTCTCAAAAAACTGTTTTGAAAAGTTGGCTCGATACCTCCTCGACACCTCCTCGATACCTGGCTGTCTGTCGAGTTTCTCAGCTGTTTCTTATGGCAATCTCGATAGCTTCTTGATACCTTCTGGATCGATCGAGAAACCTCATGTCCTCTCGATAGCTTCTTGACACCTGGTGGATCGATCGATCATCTATTCTTATGCTTGTCTTGTTCCTCTACACCTT
The DNA here is from genome assembly GCA_020976635.1 of Castanea crenata. NCBI lineage: Eukaryota > Viridiplantae > Streptophyta > Magnoliopsida > Fagales > Fagaceae > Castanea > Castanea crenata. The sequence continues at coordinate 5,835,934 of JAGHPS010000020.1, forward strand.
CTCGATAGCTGGATCTATCGAAGTTGTATTTCTCGAATCCTACCCCGATAGATGTCTCGACACCTCTTGATACCTGTATCTATCGGGATTTACTGATCTACTATTTAAAGGTTCTGTGCGATCCGTTTCTCATTTCTCTCGATCTTTCTCTCGATAGCACTGTCTTTTCACCTTCCCAACCTCTCTTTCTCACTCCAAATCCATTTCTCAAGGTTTCTCAAAGCTTCTTCAAGTTTTTCTTCACTTGGTAAGCTTCTTATCCCTCATTCTATATGCATTTCATGTTTTTGAAACCTAGGTTTTGGGGTCTTTGAAAACTTTTGGAGTTTTTCAAATTTGATGAGTTTTTTGTTGAAATTTTTGGGATGGGTTTTGTAGTTTTGATATTAAAAACTCCATGCATTGCATCACATTAGCATTCTAACAGTATTCTAATGCATTTAGATGTGTGCAAAATGTTTGTGTGCTGGTAGGATTGGATTGGGATGAGCCCATGATGTTTTTTCATATTGCATGTCACATGTTCATGCATTCCCCATGCATACGTTCTATCTTTTCAATATACTTCTTATATTTGAATTGTGTTGGAACTTTTCTGAGTGTTTCTTTCTTCCCCCTCTCTTGATGTTTGCGTTAGTAGTGTGTATGGCACCAAAACGTAAGTCTATTCCGACCCAGAACCCTCTTCGTTCTAGGGCCTCTTCATCTTCTAATCCTACTCCTCTTTCTATTCGGTTTCATGATGAGAAAGCCCATCAGGACTACTCGAAGAACTTCTCTAAACGAGGTGTTCATTCGGAACGCCAAGTTGACTTTGCCGACACTGACCTTCCTTATGTCTTTCACAAATGGGAATGGCAGCCACTGTAAGACGTCCCGGTCACTTATCCCTCCATGGTGATCTAGGAGTTTTACTCCAACATGCATGGATTCGATTATTCTGTACCTCTCTATCTCACTCGTGTTCGAGGTACGCGCATAGTCGTCACATCGGAGTTGGTATTCGATGTGCTCCATGTTCCAAGGGTTGTGCATCCTGACTACCCTGGTTGTGAGCGTCTGCAGACTGTGTCCAAAGATGAGATGATCACCGGTCACTTGTCCCTCCACGGTGATCTAGGAGTTTTACTCCAACATGCATGGATTCGATTATTCTGTACCTCTCTTTCTCACTCATGTTCGAGGTACGCACATAGTCGTTACAGCGGAGTTGGTATCCGATGTGCTTCATGTTCCAAGGGTTATGCATCTTGACTACCTTGGTTGTGAGCGACTGCAGACTGTGTCCAAAGATGAGATGATCACCGCTTTCTGTGAGCGCCCTTCTGATTGGGGTAAACACCAGTTTACGTCATGTCGACCTTTTGCTGAAGGCCCTCATTTCTTAAACATGGTGATGACTTTTGTCTTACGTCCTCTCTCTCACTACAACTCTATCACAGAGCCTTGTGCTCATTTTCTGTTGTCTCTTATTGAGGATCTTACCATTGACTTTCCTTCACATTTCATCTTCTCTATCATAGATGTGTATAAGGATACAGTTACCATGATAAGCTTATCTTTCCTTCCGCTATCACGAGGATTTTACGCCATTTTTCTATCCTTTTTCTTGTCTCCGACCGTTTTCATGTCATGGTTGTCATAGACGCCGCTACCGTAAAACGTAGTGAGGCACAGCTTAGGTCGCGATAGATAGGTTCAACAACTTCTTCCTCCTGTTCTGCTCCATCCAGATCTGCTCGTGCTTCATCCGCCCCTTCCTCCTCTACGAGCGATGTGTCACTAGGAGACATTATGGCGCAGCTTCAGTGCATGGATGCTCGCCTAGATACGCTCTCTACAGAGTTGTATCAGGTGAATGTTCATGTTGGTCGCATTGCTAGGTGACAGGCAACCATAGGTGGTTTTGCTCCCGAGGTTTCTCCTCCACCACCTCCTGTGGCTTTTGCGTCTGGAGACGATGATGGTGATGATGATGATGCTTCAGATGATGATGATGCTTTGGATGATGATGATGATGGAGATGCTAGCTTTACCGATGAGATGTCTTCTTGACACTTTACCCTTTGTCACTCGTGACAAAAAGAGAGAGTAGTTTTAGGTTATGAGAGTAGTCATACTTAGGGGGAGAGCTTGTATAGGGACATTTTTTTATAGGGGAGTGTTGAGGGATGTAGTGAGGATTACTTGTATCTTTTTCTTTTCTTCACTTTAGATACATATTCTTCTTGTACCTAGGTCTTGTGACCATTATTACATACATTGTGCTCATTTTTGTTATATATGTGATGTTGTATGTTTCTTTCACCTATCTTTGCATGTGTTGTTTCTTTTCTCTCTTTATACACATGTTTATTTTTTTTGTATGCAATCTATTATTTATGTTTCACACTAAGATGCCTTGATGAGTTTTGTTTAAAGTGTTTCAGAAATATAGGTTGTCAAAGTCTACTTGTCATAAACTCTCTTCTTGAAAAGTTTTTCAAGAGTTTGTGTTAGGATAGATTTTATTGTATTTAACAAGTGAATATGAGTTGAGTGATTTATGACTTCTCTCATATGTTCATTTGTTTGTGGTGGTTTTGTCACGGATTGCCAAAGGGGGAGATTGTTAGAGTTTAGAACATATGTCAATCATTATTTATGTAATTGGCTAATCCATTGTCAAAACGTACTTTACTTGTAATTGGGTAGATTTAGGATAAAGTTAATGCTTCAAGAAACAAGGTTTCATGATCAAGTGTTAAAACCATGCAAGTCTGTTCAAGAAACAAGCTTAGAACTGCTTTTCATTAAAGCTCGACAGTAGGCTCGACAGCTGCATCTATCGAGCTTTAAGAAGCTGTTTTAGCCCCAAGGCTCAATAGCCACTCGACAGCACCTCGACACCTTTAGCTGTTGAGATTTAAGAAAACAGATTCTGAATTCTGTTTTGATTCCAATCTGTGGATGTGTCTTTAGGCCTTCTTTTCTTCTAACCCTAGACATATAAAAGGATTATTTTAAGGGCCGTCAAAGAGTGGCAAGTTGCACAAGCATTGAGAAATCCTTGTTCATGCAAATTGTAACTTGAGACAAAGTTCTTGCCCTATTTCATCTTTCTTGTGAAGAAGTTGTTGTGTCTTTGCACCATAGGGTTCTGTAACCAAGCATCTTCTTGATCTTCATTGTGTGGATGAATTGAAGAACTTTGCAGCCAACAATCTTCTCTAGTTGGTGATTGAAGTCGCGTACTAGGATCCGCACAAATTGGTTAGTCACGTACTTGGGAGGTGTGCATCGAAAGGAGAAACTGTCACTACAAAACAAGTCTAATTGGGTATTGGGGTAAGGGTTCAACTGTAGGTTGGTAAGGTACTTGAGATTCCTTTACTTGTAACCGCTTGTTGTGACAATAGTGGAGTGTTAGGAGTAGTGACCTTAAAATCACCCGGTGAGGTTTTTGCCGTGTAGGTTTTTCCCCATTCGTAAACAAATCACCATGTATCTTATTTTCCGCTGCATACTTTAGTTTATTGGTGATTTGTTTGTGCTACCACGCATTTGCATGTTAATTTGATTAATTAATAACTTGACTAATTAATCAACTTAATTCATCACAAGGGTTTAATACGTTTTTGGCCTATCATGGTGCTACAACATTGGCGAACCAAATAACGAAGATTGAACAAGTCCATATAGTTGGACAAGCAATGGGATGCAACAATCGCCTTCAACATGCCGACCTATTGTAACGCCGCTATGAAACCCGTATCAGACATCTCCTTGTCTACGCACTTCTTCCAACCGAAAGAGGTGCCCAACTCAAATTCAGAGAGGATGAGATGTCCCTTGGTGTATATCAAGATCAAGAATGGAAGAAGCCAAAAGGGCCCAAGACACCTCCGTATCGCGGTCAGAAATGGAGAGCTACACACGGCCTGGCAATGGAGGTAAATAATCACTAGGCACCATTGGAATATAAATGTGGGCATCATACCATAGATCGATGAGGGGAGGGCATTAGCTGTTTGGGTTGCGACCCCCTTCCTCCTCGTTGGGGTGGTCTGATTCAGAGAGGAGAGCCTATTCGCCCACGGTCTTGGCAAAAGGGTCATCAGTAGCTACTTCTTTCCCCTTGTGGCGGGAAGAACCTTTATCTTTCGCCGACGTCATGATGGGTTATTTGGTTGGGAAAATTGGTGGAGAGGTTTTGTGAAAGGAAACACGGTGAAGAGAAAGGAAGGAAAAGGTTGTTCTAAGCAAATGATTGGAAAATGAATAGTTTAAGTACTAATGACAATAAAGATGACGTGAAAAGATGCAATAGGTAAGCCATCAAAAGAAGCATCGTATTAATGAAGCAGGACTTATGTTATAGAATAACTGCTAAACTAAGAAATTCAAAGAGACAACACTATTCACAACAAAAAAGAAAATAAGGTGGGGCCCACTATTCAAAAAATCTGCAAAAAAAATATTTCTTTTATTCGCATATGAACTGCAGATAGTAATTCATATATGCTTAGGAGGCTGAATGTTGATGCCTATTTTTAGTAAAAGGGCCCAATAGCAGAAGAAACTCAACAATATGAAAAATGTGAAGAAAGGAAATAGCAAAGTAAAGATCATTGAGCCAGAATGGTAGGAATAATGATCCACAGGCCCTCAAAATAATAAAGTGGTTCCAAAGAAAGCAAACGGGACAAGGAAGCCCTAAAGAATGAAGTAGTAAGCCCATGGGAATCATAAGAAATAGAAAGAAAAAAAAAAGAGGTCGGAGGAGCCCAAAGAAAGGGATTGGTAAATGTGATTGGTTTAAAGGCCAATAAACCCAAAGGAAAAGAATGTGGCAATTGGGCTAGAGAAGTCCAAAGGATTTAGCAAAAGCCCATGGGAATGTAAAAAGTAGGAAAGAATGAAATGGGCCAAGGATGCCCAAAGAATGAAATGGATCGAGGATGCCCAAAGAGTGAAATGGGTTAAGGATGTCCAAGGAATAAAATGGGTCGGGAAGCATAAGCTATTGTGTAAACTGGCCTAGCAATAATGCTGGGTAGTAGAAACTAAAGGGAGGAATAACACATGAAACTTGGATGGCAGGCACTTCAGCCCACAAGCCCAGGGGTAGTACAATAAATAAGGTTAAATGATATCATGTTAGAAATAATGCAGTGGCATGGCAAGAGCACCAGCCAGCCTACAGATAAAGGATGAAAGGAGACATGGGAGTTAAACAAGCACCAAAGCATGCAGTAGAGTTAAACAAACCTGTAGGCAATGGAAAAAGCATGAACGCCAGAGCAACAATGGGCTCATTTAGTAGTGGAGCACGTACACAAGGCTTAGGCCCTACCTACTTGTACCCAGCCAATACAGGGGAGGTGGGTCATAGGTCAGAGGTAAGAGAGGGTGTGGTCTAGTGGTAGAGAGAAAAGGGAGCCTATTTTGGGATTCCCACTCAAGCTATTTTGAGGGAAATGTCCTATTAGGATAACATCCCACCCAAAAAAGGCAAACATAAGCTAAAGTCATTGAGTGCAAGCTATAAAGGTTGGTAAGAGAGATGCTCAGCCCTTATTTGAATAAGAGTGCCAAGGGAAGTAAAAGAACAAAACAAAACTACTTTTGTCCGGGAATGAGGCATAGCACGGCCAACATAACGTAGTGGTTATGGCTGGGCAGCGGACAAACCAATGGGCAGCCTTGGAAGGTCACCCATAACAAGCCAAAAGTAGCTAAGGAATAAAAATGGTAAAACTTGTCATAACAAACATTATAAAAGGCCATAGACATGCTTAGTAAACAGTAACATAAGAAAAGCAGAGAGAGATAGGAATAACAATGGAAAAGAAACAAAACAAGAAAAACAAGGAAATAAAGAAAACAAGGAAACCGAGAGTAAGGATGAAAAATATGAGTGATAGGAGTAAAAGCATGCACCAATAGGCCACCCACTTCTCTCCCTCTTAATAGCCCACACTCTAGAAAGTAAAAAATCTGAGATCAAGCCAGTTAGGTCCATTTTCCAAAGTAAGTAACCACTACAGTAGGATTCCCCTCTAAGGTTACCCACATTGGGAGTTGGTTCCCTTCTTGGACTTGAATCTACCAGAGGGTCAAGCCCATTCCTTTAGTAGACTAATCTTCTTTTCTTTACCCATGGTTCATTATAAACTAGCGTAACTTCTTTTTGCTAATAATTTGTTCTTGCGGTTATCACGTTATCATACTCCTCTTTTGTGAAATTGTTTAAGTATTATTGTTGTCAGTAGGAATATTTTAGTTAAAGTATTTTAGCTATCCTATTGTACTGTGTATTTTTTTTCCTGCTATAACGTTTTGTAATAGTATTTCCTGTCTTGGGTGCACGACATGCCCAAGATTTATACCAGGGCTCTAACTTATGCACATGCTGGCCTAAGGTGTGTTTTAGTTAGGCCAGTCCCAACTCTCCTACCCTAGAATCATGAGGCCATAATACAGCAAGAGTGATCTAGCTCAAGACACAAAAAGGCCCACCGCACTGGGCACCATGGGGAAGTGGATGTAAGTGTCATACCATGGGTCGATGAGGAAAGGAAACTCACTATTGACCCATGGTATGGCACTTACTATCCAGATCGCGACCCCACTCCTCCTCCTCATAGCGATCTGATTTAGAGGGGGGAGTCTCTTTACCCACGGTCTCGGCAAGTGAATCATCGGTGGCGACCTCTTTCCCCTTATAGCGAGAAGAACCTTCACCTTTTGCCGGCTACATGACGGGCTGTTTGAACGGAGAAGATAGGTAGTGAAGTTTTGGGGAAGGTGATACGGTGAAGAGAAATGAAAAAGAAAAGAGTTATGAGAGAATAATGAGAAAGGGAAAAGTCCAAGGACTAAAGACAATAAAATTGACTTGAAAGGAGGCAACGGATCAACCTTCAAAAGAAGCATCATATTGATAAAGCAGAAGTTGTGTTCTAGAATAACTACTAAACTGGAGAATTTAAAGAGACAAACCCATTCATGGCAAGAAAGTAAATAAGGTAGGGCCCACTGTTTAAAAAAACCCGCGAAAAAAAAAGGGAAGAAAAGAAAAAAAAATTGTTATGTAAGTTTTCACATATGAATTGCAAGACCAATTCATCTGCTCAGAAGGCTGAATGTTGATGTCCACTTTTGACAAAATTCCCAATGGCAGAAGAATCCCAACAATATGAAGAAAATGGGAAAAGAAAATATTAAACCAAAGTTCACCAAACCAGAATGGTAGGAATAATGGTCAACAAACCCACAAAAATAATAAGTGGTAAAGAAGAAGCAAATGGGCCAAGCAAGCCCAAGGAATGAAGTAGTAAACTCATAGGAATAATAAGAGGTAAAGAAGAAGTAAATAGGGTAGGGAAGCCCAAGAAATGAGTTAGTAAATTCATAGGGATGGCTTAAAAGCTAATAGGCTCGAAAGGTAATAAGAGGTAAGGATGTGGTAGTTGGGCCAAAGAAGCCTAAAGGATTTAGCAAAAACCCACAGGAATAAAAGAGGTAAAGAAGAAGTAAATTGGCCGAGGAAGCCCAAGGAATGAAATGGGTTGGCATGATAGGAATGTAGTCCAATAAAGCTCAAAAGAGGTAAGGATGTGGAAAGTGGGCTAGCACAGCAGAAATGTTGGATAGTGAAGCCCAAAAGAGGAAAAGCTGTGAAAAGTGGATTGGCAGGAGTATCAACCCGTAAAACCATAGGTAACAAGGAAATAAAAGAGAGGTAATGATATAGCAGGAGTAGTGCAATCGCATGGCGAGATGACCAGCCAAGAAGCCCTTGGACACAAGAAAGAAGAGGACATGAGCTAGGCAAGAAGGAGAGGGTCTGCACCCAATCAATACCCAGTCTAAAGAAGAGATGGAAAGTAGAGAATGTGAACACGAATGCCCATGTATCATTCACGCTGCAAGAGTTAAATACCTACCAGATTGTATGACAAAATCGGACGAACATGGAGGCAATAGAAAAAGCATGAAGGCTAGAAAAGTAATGGATTTAGATAGAAGTGAAGCATACACACAAGGCACAGGCACCACATTCTTGTACCTAGCCAATACATGGGAGGTGGGACATGGATCAAGGGTATGAGAGGGTATGGTCTGGTGGTAGGGAGAAAAAGGGAGTCTATTTTAGGGCTCCCACTCAAACTTCTTTAGGGAGAAATATCTTGCTAGGATGGCATCTCACCCAAGAGAAGTATGAGCTGAAAGCACTAGATGCATGCCATAGAGGTAGGTGAGGAAGAGGATTAATCCTTATCTAAATGAGAGTAGTAACAACAAAAGGGAGGTAAGAGACAAAATAAACCACTTTTGTCTAGGAATGAGGCGCGGCACAGCCAGCACAGTGTCAGGGTAGTGGCTAGGCAATCTTGGAAAGACACCCACAACCAACCAAAAGCGGTTGTTGGGTAAAAATGGTAAATCATGTCATGGCAGGCAATATAAAAGATAATAGATGTGAAAAGAAAAAATGGGAAGGAACAACGGCTAGAATTAGAGATAAAGCAATAAAGAAGAAAGAGAGAAAAGAAAAACACAAAAATCAAAGAAAAGCATGAGTGTTAGGAATAGAGGCATACATCAATAGACTACCCATTTCTCTCCCTTTTGACAGACTCTCTGAGAAGTTAAGAATTAGAGTTTAAGTCATCTAGGTCCTTTTTACAAAGTGTGCAATCTCTGTGGTAGGAGCCTTCCTTAAGGTTACCCACATTGGAGATTGGCTTCCTTTTTGGACTTGTGTTTGCTGAAAAACTTAGCACATTTCTTTAGGCAGGCGAGCTCTACCTTTTGGTTTATGAATGATTCAAATTTGTTACCTTATTGCTGAATTGTTTGCTGTGATCTTGCTATTCGTGGTTGTATTATCCTACCAAGACCTTGTTATTTTCCTTTGTTGTTATTTTGGCGTTAATGATATTCGTAAAAATATTTTAACTATCCCATGGTACTGTGTTCCTGCTATAATATTTTGTAACAATTATTCCTATCGTGAGTAAGCTATACATTCAAGACTTCTACCGAGGCGCGTCTATACTGCGATGGCCCAACTTATGCACAAGCTAGCTTAAGGTGTGTTTCACTTAGGCCGGTCCCAACTCTCCTACCCCAGAATCACGGGCTGTGGTGTAGCAAGAGAAATCCAACCCCAACAACACAAAAGGCCCAACATAAACATCTACTAAAAAATACTTTTTATTTTAGATACAAAAACAAAGAGAAAGAGAGAGAGAGAGAGAGAGAGAGTAATTGGATTTTAAATAAGATCTTTTGATAAATTTGTTACTAGTAATGTGGAAAATATACTTAAAAATTAGTTAAATGTCTATCAGATGGAAAGAGCGCTAAAAAAAGATGAGATAATACATAGAAAATTAAAAGTGAAAATAATTATAATAATGTTAAAAATATAACATGTAGTATAATAGTACTTGGTTTTATAAAATGACTAAATTCATTTTCAAATGCATAGATGACTTGCATAAATTATTGACAAGACTTATTATAGTTGTTTGTGCAAAAATAGTTTGTGGACACCCCCCAAAAAATTGAATTTTTGGGTTTTATCACACATTGGGTTCTTGGCGATGTGACTCTTATGTGCTTATGTCTCTAGAGTGGGGTGTATATATGAGTCCCTTTTTCTTATTTTTATTTGGAGTCGCCACCAACCATTAGTTTTGTATTAGGTGTGATTGATCACCTAGAGGTCTAATTTATTTTAGGCTACCTAATTAACTAAACCAAACTTTAAGAATTTATTAATTGAGGAAAACCAAAAAGTTTCGAACCAAGGATCTTGAACTTGAAATTTTGGTTACATGTGGGGAAGGTGTGAGGCACCTCACAACGCCTACCTAAAGATAATACCTCATTTTAATTTATTTCAAATGAGATCTTTTTTGAATAAATAGAATACTTGGAAATTTGATTTTTGAAAAAAGGTTTTGTAAACAATATATACATATATGTGCATGTGAGTAAATATTTACAATATAGCTAGAATGTGAATATTAATTTCGAGGAATATTTACAAGTAAGGCATGTGAGGTATTTACATAGAGAATGTGAGGGAGCATACAAACATGTGAATAGATTATTTAGTAGATAGATAGCATGTGAATACTAACCTACTATATAAACAAACTACAACACACACACACACACACACACACACACACACACATGAGAGAGTTAGAAGAGTAGCTCCTTGTTGTCATCCAAAATTTTCTCATCTATATATATATATATATATATAAAACCAAAGTTCTGCTTACTCCACATTTTTCCACATCAGCACAATATTAAAAAGAAAATATAATAAAACTTTTTTAAAACCCAATACCACGTTAGCACAATATTAAAAACATAAGAAAACTTTTTTAAAACCCAACCTGATGCTCTGCATTCTACCACTATTTTATTTTTCTTTTTATTTTAGGTTTTATACTCACTCCAGAAAGACCAAATACCCTTTCTTCTTCTTTGCTGTTTTCTCTACTTCTCTCAATTCTCAAAATCCCCAAACCATAGCCCATGGGCACTCTCTCACTCCTTCAATGGCAAAAAGTGCCAACCTCCCACCACCGTCATATACCACCAAAGCCACTACCAGTGTAGGTATTTGTGTTGTATTCAATATAATTTTTGTTATCTTAGATTTGGGTATTTGGATTCGGTTTGATTTTCTTTAATTTAGGTATTTGGATAAGCTTGAACCTGTGCAAAATCGAAGATATCTACTTCTTCTTCAACTCTCTCTCAGCCTCTCCATCTTTTCCCTGAAAAACACAAAACACGAACTGGCCTCTGGCCTCTAGGTTATTGGTGTTATATACCATAATTTTATTGCTCTTTATTTGTTTAGGTTGATTGAATTAAATAAAATTTACTGGTAATATGTTATTATGCTATATATTGTTGTTAATTTTAGTAAATTTTATTTATTTACTGTCCTTCTTGAGCCTCTGTTTAATGTGGATTTTTCCTTCCTTTCCATTTTAATTTTGTGTCAATTTACTAAATTATGTGTATTTTTTAGATGGTGGTTTGTTCTCCTCAATTAAGTCGCAAAGCTGAGAGTGTTATGAATATAAAACAAAGTTATTGGTGAAGGATTTGTCAATCGCAGGCCACAAAACCTGCATAAGTTTGCATACTCTCAATTTGGCTTTCAATATTGGTCATTGTCCCTAGCAGGCGGTGCAACAAGACTTCCTTTGCATCTCTCATGCCCACATGAACCACATTATAAGTGTCCATGTCCTTTCTGTGTTTTTCTAACTTTCTCTTTGTTTATATTGCTTTGGTATTGAAATTTTTTTCTATACTTCATTGTGTGTGTGTGATAAATTACAGTGGTTAGATGTTAAATACTTAGTAACTATTTATCCATTTGTATTTTTTAAAGTTGTACTACAAGTGGTAACTGTGTTATTTGCTCCCCGGGTGTTTGTAAAAATACCTAAACCAAACTTTCCATCACTTAGGAAGTACAAGGTAAAAAATCTAATAGAAAACTTTCCATCCTTACTGAAAGTTATTTTGAATCTTAACTTCAATGTGAAGGGTTCACTGAATTTTTACAGATAAGCTTTCACATTGAGGAAAATATTTTCTATTAATATAGCAGTCCTATTCTTCTATTGTTGAGTGCTCTGCTTATAGGGATATTTGTATTTGCTTAGGAATTTTGATTCATGGGAACTATTTTTTGTTAAGGCGGTGTTGTCTTTGTTAGAAAAAGAGGAAAAGACAGTTTATAAGAAACCTAAATCTGAGATAAATAAAGGGTATTTTTTGCCCCATTGTTACTTCCCAAAAATAACTATTTCACTTGAACTTTGGACCAATATGGCTTGAATTTTTTAAGAACTTTGTATGTCTGAAGCAATTTAGTAATAATTTTCATTTTTTAATCCTACTTAGTTTCTAAAGATATTTTTTTCAATCTATTCTTTGTTCACCTGTCTCTATTTCTTTCAAATGATAAATGTTTCAGTGACTCTACTTCTTTACACTATCAATGTTAAAGTTGTTCTCTACATGCAGGTTTTGAAGGTATCATTGTGGCTGCTACTTCTAAAGATAACACCCTAAGGCCATGGAAGGTAAAAGGCTATTTTTCTTCAAAATATATCAAATTCTTGTGGGAAAGATTTTCATCCATGTTTGACGCATACTTCAAGAATAATAATAGTAACAATAAAGAAATGAACAGATATTTTGGATAACAAATTAATTACTATCCACAGCAGGCTGAATATAAGCATAATACAAATTGCACCATGATATCACCAATATCCACCAAAGAAAGGGTCTAGCAATGAGTTCTAAGGCAAACATCTTAAACAAAAACATTTATTTCTTTTTTAATCACAATGATCCTCTAGGGTGTGCCAATCATAAGATAACTAATGTCTGTCTTATTTTATCTAAAGTCTGTTACTTCACTTTTTTATTCCATTGTACCTTTTCCTTTGTCTTTGTATTTTAAAAGTTTGTATGTTTTCATTATAGATAAAAGTCTGTTACAAAAAACATATAACAAAAGTAGTTGATGAAGAAGAAATTAGCTTGATGAAGCAAAATAACTTTACATCAATGGGATTTGGATCTGAATCTGATGTGGTAGCTATTCCTAATTGGTAGATTCTCCTTTTTGGCTAATTAGTAAGAGGGTTATTTTCTGCATTTTCAAGATGTAGCTTATCATTTAAATTATGCATGACTGTCCCTTCTTAGGCTCATGCCACTATATTTTCATTAAGAAAAAAAATGTTCATTTTAGTTTTGCATAAGGTGGTTATGAAGTTCATTTTCTTTTCCCTTAAATTTGATAATAGTTTGCCCTTTTCATCATATTCTTGATCTCTAAGAGAATATATCTCTATCCAGTTGACAATAGACTAGATAATATGCTGGGTTTAGAGAGTTTTTATCAACTCCTTCTATGAATATATATGAGGAATATGACTTTCCATTTTGAGGAATATTAAACGACTCAATGGAGGAATAAATTTCATGTTCTAGGGGAATAAAAACTTTTTGATTTGGATTTTCATTTAGAAGAAAAGATGTAGCTTTAAAGGAGCTCAAAATTTGTTTATGTTAATAGAATAAAAGAAATTTGTTGATTACTTAAGGTGCCAGCAAAATTTTTTGATTGCATGAATTAAGAATTGTCATAGGGTCTGTTTAAGTTTAGATTTTATATTTCATTAATTAGGAATATAAGGTGAATAGTTAATGTGTATATGGCTATCACATACATTTGATAGGTTTACCTACAAGACAAGGTTTTGTTCTGACAATAACCCAATGTTTACCTCTCTTTCTTTATAATTATTACCATTGCATTCATTTGATTGAAAAACCATAGTTTAGCTTAAGATTTTCTAATTTTCATTCTTTTGATATTGGGGGTTAAGCGTTCTTGATCAACTTCTTTTGTATTTCTCATGTCTTTGCAAACAGCACAAGATGTGAGTTGTGTACTTTTAAGATGCCTGGACTACACAAGATGTAGCTATTGTTAATGAACAATTACATGCCTGGACTGCACAAAATGTCTCTGCAATTTCAGGTCAGATAAGTTACAACTTGAATTTGTGGTTTTTGGATCCAATTTGGCACATTGGTTTTTAAATTGTGTTCATTTAGTCAAAGCTTAACTATAAGGTTCTAAATATTTTATAGATTTTTGGGTGTTAGTGGTAGTTAATTACTGTTTTCTAATAGGATACATTTGGCTTTAATTAAGGTTTTGGTTTATAATTAGTTTCTAGAAGGCTTTTTCTGTTACTTCTTTGGCTACTGCAATTCCAAAAGGTTGATTATTTAGTTTGAAAGAAATTTGTCTTTTTCTGGTTTTTAATTGTTCTAATAATGGTTGAATATTTTTGCTTATTGTTTTTAGGTACACAAAACTTTTTGTTTAGGCTATTATTAGATTATCCTCGAACTCAAATTCATGATTATTATTTTTCACAAAGATAGTGCTCAGTGATGGCATTACACATTGAACCGATAATAACAATTCGATTGTGTCTCTTGCTACTACTATCTTTGCCCCTGGTGAGTAAGAATTTGAGTTAGGTTATTTTGGTATTTTAGAAGGTGCAGGAGTGGTGGAGAAAGTAGGGGTAGAGGTGGAGATGGAGTATAAGTATGAGCAATTACCTAAAGCCCTTGAAAAGTTTGGAAAGGAGTATTATATCTTTCATTTCTTTTTGTTTGTTTTGTTTGTTTTTTAAATATTTAATATAAATTTGTTGACTTTGGGACTAAAGGGAAAAAAAAAGGTTTACATCTTAGGTCTCATGATATTTTCGGTATTAAGGATTGTGCTTGATTCAGAAGTGATGATTTCTTTCTCAACTGTATATGCTTTTGAGGATGTGCCCAACCAGTGCCTAAAATCTCTCCCTGATTTTTTACATCTTTTTTAAATTCTTTGACTAGATTGAAATTTTTTGATAAGTTATAGACTATATGAATTAAAATCATACAAATACATAATTTAATGTGGGCTGTTCATTAACATTTCTTTGCCTAAGCTAAATAGATTAATTTTATAAGTGTTTGAGATGAAGAACCAAGTAAGGGTTTCCATTAGGTATATAAAATTTATTGACTATGACAAACTTTAGCAGTTTTGGAAATCCTATAACATTTTCAGCAACTATAAATAAATTGTTAAGTTCTTTTGCCATCTTCCATTTTAATCTATTTAGATTTTTGTCATTTTGGGTGTGTTATTGATGGTTGAAATATGGGCCGATTTGTTTGGTCTATTAGCTGCTCATCTAGTAAAACCCTTGGTATCCCTACCCCAAGAAGTAAAATAACAATGCAAGAGAGCTTGGCGAGCTTCAACTTTTAGAGTTGCTTCCTTTCTAATCGAGTCTAAAATCTTACCAATTGACTCTTCACAATTCATGCTAGGTTCGTTAATTCTACTTCCAACAATCTCCCTCTATGTTCCTGATTTTTGGTTCTTCATTTTGTGATTTTTTTTTTATTTCATTCCTTTTTCAATAAATATCAAGTTCTGTTGTTCAAAACATGGAAACAATAGCCTAAACTACTGGATGGGACTTTTGTGAATTTTGTCACTAAGGCACAAAATATATGAGAGCAAAATATACATTAGGTTTGTAGCATATTAGTGTTGACACAAATCCTTATTATGTTGTATATTAAAGCAAAACCATTTAGCACATGAAAATGGGAGTAAGATATATTGTATATGTATTATAGGATATTTTTATAAAATCTACATTTGTTCTATATTGCACTATATTAATGAGAATTTTACCGTTAGTACTAAGCAATAATTTCATCTATTTGGTTGCTGGTGATATTTGAGCTTTATGGCCTTTTTAAAACAATGCTACTCTTGGATTAATTTGTATTTATGTTAATGATGTATATACTAAGATTTTTAATACTAATGGCAGGCAAGCTTTTGATAAAATCAGGACAACCTTTTTTGGGGGCTACAAAAGTAGAAAATGAAAATTCTGTAGTTATCTATCTTAATTATTGAGAGATAAACAAAGGTGGAGTGATTCTGCCTTTGTCTGCAAAGTTTTACAAGGCAGGAACGTTATGATGGGGGAGCTTTAGTTGTAAAGCCAGAGAGAAGAATGAAGCAATCCAAGAGAAACTCTTTGGGATACAATGTAGAGTCAACAACAATATCCTTGCACCTGTTTTCTCATATTTAGTATGATAATTTAAGCAAAAGTCTTATGAAGATGGTTATTTATATTGATAAAATATAGTTAGTGAAGCTGCCTCTGACCAATTTAATAAGATTTTGCAATTGCACCTGGCCCTAAAAACAGTGACGGGCTCAGGCCCAATGAGCCTTGAACAATATGAATTTGTAGAGTGTGGGTTGTAAACCCAGGTTAGAAGTGCTTAAGGAATATAAGACGAGCTAGAGGGCTATCAACACTCAAGAATCAAAAGGAATGCTATAAATCCACCTCCTCGGATATAAGCCGAGGACTGTTCTTATATATATATATTTCCTTTTCTTTCTTTCTTTATTACAAAAAGCCAGGGGCCTCATTCAGCGCCACTTCATCGAAGTCGCCATCTATCTCGTTAAACATCTCCCAGTAACGGTCGGAGTATGTTTTCAGTGTCTCTCCTTCTTTCATTGTCATGGACAATAGCGAGCCCAATGGCCGAGGGACTCTGCTACAAGTAATAAACCGCGAAGCGAATGGTCTAGTCAACTCCCCAAATGAACCTACGGATCCTGACTTAAGGCCGTTGAACCACCGCATGGCCACAGGTCCCAAGCTAGAGGGGAAGACTTTACACATCAGCGTTTCGTTGTGAGAGTGTACAGCCATCCTCTGGTTGAAGTGGCTCACGTGCTCCACCGGATCAGTCCGGCCATTGTAGATGGTAAAGGTGGGCTGAGTAAATCTCCTGGGAAGTCTCTCCTTCTCAATCCTCCGCGAAAACGGAGACTTGGAGAGCTGGTGCAACGCCCTGCTCATAGCATCGTTGCCTAGGCCCCTAGAAGGAACCCTTTTGCGCTTGCGGGCTGGCTGATCGTCCTCCCCACCGGAGGACGCTGAGCTGGGGGGTGAGCGCGTCCCTGAGTCGTAGCCACCTTCCCCATCTTCATCAGAGGAAGGACTGGACAAGGACGGTGAAGGTTTACGTCTGGCACGACGTAACTTCCTCTTCAAACGATTAATCTCCTCCTGCATGGCTCTAGAACCATCGTCATGAGTATTGCTAGCCCCACCAGGAGTATGGCTAGCCCTGGGGTACTCTGAATGAACGCTTCCTTCACGGTCCCTTCTACGCTCGAGGCGCTCGAAATGATCTTCAGGCTGTGATCCTTGTGACTCTGCATGGTGGGCGCCTAAGCCTGCCATGATATCCCTACCTCTTCTAGACTAGGTTTCCCATAGACGGCGCCAATTGTAAGCGCACAATTGCACCTGGCCCTAAAAACAGTGATGGGCTCAGGCCCAATGAGCCTTGAACAATATGAATTTGTAGAGTGTGGGTTGTAAACCCAGGTTAGAAGTGCTTAAGGAATATAAGACGAGCTAGAGGGCTATCAACACTCAAGAATCAAAAGGAATGCTATAAATCCACCTCCTCGGATATAAGCCGAGGACTGTTCTTATATATATATTTCCTTTTCTTTCTTTCTTTATTACAAAAAGCCAGGGGCCTCATTTTTGTTCCAGACCCCTCCTTAAATACCCCTTTATTTGGTAATTGTTGTTACACGTGTTGCCTTCACCTCCCTTTGACCTAGATATTTTTCTTCTTAGTGCCCTTGAATAGTAACCAGAAGCTTCACTTCCACTGTTCAGGCGTCACTTCCTCATTAATGCGGCCAGGGTGGTAGGTGCGGGGTCTTTAATGTGGAGGTGGCAGCCTTTAGGGCTTTTTCAGACACCGATGCTTCTGTGACATTCAGGGGTTCATCCCTCTTAACCATTGGTCTCTGTCGTGTCGTTTATGAGCTTTTATGATGATGTTCCCGATTCTTCTATGCCCATCCGAGGGTGAAACTGGCCTCGGATAGGTCCTCGGGTCCTCGGCCCATGAGTTGACCTGAGGTACCAAGAAGATTCGAACTCAAGGGCAGGTCGGCCTTCCCTAGTATGACCCAAAGGCCCAAAATACCTACCAGGACCTTTTTACTCCCCACAATAGCCCCTCAAAATTCTAATTTTCGATGTCCGAGGAGAAAAGTAGAGTTTTGATCCGAAGAGAACTTATTCTGCCCACTTCATGAATGATTGCACGTGTGGAAACCGCTTCACGTTCTAGACGATGCCACATGGCAGTTACACTTTCAAGACGCGCGCATTTATTACTGTAAGTTACACTTTGTCTCCCATGTTCAACGGTAGGATGGACATCCAACGGCTCTCCTTTCTTCACGAAAATTTGGGTGGGACAAAACTAATTTCGAGGCCGCCATTCCGCACGTCGTGACGCTTCGGGAACCTGCGCCTTCATTTAATTTGCTAGGGACTAATCCCATCAAAACATCAACAATCACACTTCGCTTTCAGAAAACCGTGGAAAGTTGCATATCCTCAAACTCCGTAAGTTCTTACTCATCATTCATCTTATTCTTAACCTTTCATCCTCGGATTTTGTCCTCGGTTGTCTTAGTAGGCGCCTCCCTTTCTAGAGTCTAACCTTTCATTCCTTTATAATGGGTAGATTTAAGTGTCTTGTTGATACGGCCGCCGGAATGGAAGGCTTTAGAGCCAAATACCACATTCCCGGAGACGTGGGTCTGAAATATTGCCCGGCGGGGGCCGTGGCCGGTTCCAGGAAAGAGGGAGAGGTCATAATCCCAATGGTAGCCTTTGTAGAAGGCGGGATGACCCTCCCAATGAAACCTGTAATTAGGGAGTATCTTCGCAACCACCGGTTGTGTCCCGATCAATGCCTCCCCAACGTTTTTAGAGTCTTAGGTAGCGTCGATGCCTTAAACGAACAAATGGGTTTAAACCTCACATGGCACGACGTAGTTTTTCTGTATGAAGCCCACAAACTATCCAAAGTAGGTTATTATATTAAGTCCCGATCCAGTGTAGTTAGGCTAATCTCCTGTTTGCCCAAGTCCAACAAAGGGATGAAGGACGACTACCTGATCGTCTCTGGAAACTGGCATGACGGTCTCCACTACCCAGTACAGTGGGGGGATCCAGGTGCGACACCTGAGGACTAACCTCCCCACCCAAAACCTCCCTCAACACTAACAAACTTGCATATTGATATATGTTATTATTTGTTTAATTTTTGACTCCTGTTGTGTGAATCTGACCACGTTGCTTAATCTCTCATCCTTTCTTGCAGATAAGCGAAACGTGCGCCCTCGCCTGAGTCATTGCAACATTGCCGACCTAAACAGGGTTCTTCGGTCCGAGGTGTTCGTCAGCGAAGACCGACAGCTTCGAGCCGCTCACCTGATCTTAGGCTACCATCCCATCTCTTCGGACTTCCAGGAGATAGACAACGCTATCCTCGCCGGAGACCGAAGACGAAGGAGAATCAACGTAGCCCGGCCGAACTTTCTGGACGACCGAGACCTCCCCGACGCACCTCAAACCGTCCTGTACCTATGTCCCATAGCGGCAATTCCTCTCGCCGTCCATTCAGAGGTAGCAGCTGCCCCTGAAGAATACAATGAGCCTCGAGGGAACCAGTTCGTCGTACTTTCTGACGAGGAGGGAGATACTGCCAAGGCCTCGGGAATTGCTGGGCTCATCGTCGCACTCCCCGAGGATGGATCCGAGGACAGTATGGACAGAATGAAGGACCTCCTCACCGACAGAGCCACGAAGGTCACGGCGAAGAGGACAGGGGCAGCCCAAGTCCCTCAAACTCTGCCACTTCCCCCTCCTCCAGCTGAGCCGAAGGTTCCAGCCGAGGACCCCAAGAAAAAGAGAAAGGGGGAAGATGAAGGGGCATCCAAAAAAGGCCCCAAGAAACCACGCAACCAACCTCCACCGGCTCCACAGTAAAAGCAGGACAAAGGCAAGGGTAGAGCCCGTTCGGTGGAGAGCGGGGAGATTGGGGTAATAGCCGATGTGCGCAGGGCACCGGCCACCTGGTCCCCTGACCTAAAACTGGACGGCGCTCCTATCTCCAGCCAGTCCAGTATAAGGGCGGTTCAACATGGCCATGCCCACCACTTGGCCGAGGTGTTGGAGCGCCCTCTCTTGCTACCCAAGGACATGGAGTCCTTGGAAAAAATGAGCCAGCCACAGCTCTTCCTTGCTCTGAAAAGGGACTTGGCGCTGGTAAGTTTTTTTTTTCTTCTCCTGAAGAGTTTACTTTTAACGATATTTATAAGTTTTTGTTGTGTTTGACCCCACCATGTTTCATTGCAGGCTGTTCAGGAGGTCTTCGTAGCTGAAAAGTTTATTGAAGATACTCGGAAGAAGGCCAGGGCCGAGCTGGAGGTTAGGTTGGAGACCGAGAAGTCTCTGGGGACAGCCATTGCTGAAAACGAGAAGCTGGTCTCGGAGGTGGCTAATGTAAAGAGGGAGAGAGATGGTGCTAGGTTAAGTCTCAAAACCATGGAGACCCAAATAGAAGGACAGCGCAAGCTCCTCCACGATAAAGATGATGAGATTTCCCGAGCTCAAAGGGAACGCTCGGATTTGGAGAAGGAAATTGCGCTGCTGAAGAGAGAAGCCAGCACATTTCAAAGCTCTTTACAAGCTGCCAAACAGGCGAGCTATCAGGAAAGGGTGGCCAACACCGAGGAGCAGCTGACCGAAGCCTTCACGGCCCTGTGCCGTGAATACTGCCAGAAGGTTTGGGGGGAGGCCCTAAACGCAGCTGGAATTCCCCCCTCCTTGGAGCTGAGGAAGTTCGAGAACGTCTGGATTCCGCTGGAAATCCAGGAGATTGAGGAGGCTCCTGCTGCCACCCCCACCCCTGACTCAACCCTACCAGAGCTGCCCCAGATGGTCCCACAGCCAACACCTGATCCTACAGAACCCTTGGGTTCCAACAAAGAACAGGAAGGTGATGGGGACGCCGAGAAGGATCTTAGCCAGGCCTTCGAACACAGTGTCCCACCAGCAAAGGAAGCGGATAAAGGGAAACAGATTCTTTCTCCTTTTGAAGTGGAGCTGAGAAAGACTGAAGGACCCAGCACTTCTCACGTGGATCCTCCTTCTGAGGCTTAGGGCCGAGATTAGGGCTCTTCGGCCTCCACATTCATACTTATTCCTTATGTAATGCTTGTTATGCAATTTAGGAAGGAACAATTTTATATACCTTTTTATCGCATCGCGTTTGTTTTTACTTCGTTTATTTTGTACTGTTTTATTGAAGTTTATTTGAGTAAACAAATCCAACTACAAGGATTATCTAATGATGACCTCCATATGGCCATACGCATATTATAAACACTTAACGAAAAAGTCACGTGGTTTGAAATATCTCTAATAACAAAAGGCTTCGAGCAACAATTAAACCTCTGCAACATATAGCATTGTTGTTGGTACGACGTGAGGTCCGAAGATCATTCTTTATATAAACTTAGTTTACGATCAGAGGGACAAACTTTAGATCTGAATTAATGGACCGTAAAGCATGGCGTCCTAAGAACAATAAGAAGTTAGTTTTGACCAAGTCCATGGTCCAAGTAGTAGACTTCATCAACTCATGTGGTTCTATTCTCGAACGAATGTGAATTTCATTAACCATTCAGTGCATAACTTTGCTTAACACTTAGGGACATAAAGATTTAAAAATTTGATCTTGCAATCAATAAGACAACTCGTTTCAAATGCACTCAATTAATTTCCACAAGGTTTGTGGCCCGAGGACTGCACTTAACCAAGTTTCTGTTTGATTCTCAAAAAGTTGTTACTTCAAATGTTAATTTTCCCAAAGTAGGAGGTCCGGGGACCCGACATAACTAAGGTTCTGTTTAACAAATGACAAGACATCAATTTCCACAAGGTTTGTGGTCCGAGGACTACACTTAACCAAGTTTCTGTTTGATTCTCAAAAAGTTGTTACTTCAAATGTTAATTTTCCCAAAGTAGGAGGTCCGGGGACCCGACATAACTAAGGTTCTGTTTAACAAATGACAAGACATCAATTTCCACAAGGTTTGTGGTCCGAGGACTACACTTAACCAAGTTTCTGTTTGATTCTCAAAAAGTTGTTACTTCAAATGTTAATTTTCCCAAAGTAGGAGGTCCGGGGACCCGACATAACTAAGGTTCTGTTTAACAAATGACAAGACATCAATTTCCACAAGGTTTGTGGTCCGAGGACTACACTTAACCAAGTTTCTGTTTGATTCTCAAAAAGTTGTTACTTCAAATGTTAATTTTTCCAAAGTAGGAGGTCCGGGGACCCGACATAACTAAGGTTCTGTTTAACAAATGACAAGACATCAATTTCCACAAGGTTTGTGGTCCGAGGACTACACTTAACCAAGTTTCTGTTTGATTCTCAAAAAGTTGTTACTTCAAATGTTAATTTTTCTAAAGTAGGAGGTCCGGGGACCCGACATATCTAAGGTTCTGTTTAACAAATGACAAGACATCAATTTCCACAAGTTTTGTGGTCCGAGGGCAACACTTAACCAAGTTTCTGTTTGATTCTCATAAAGTTGTTACTTCGAATGTTAATTTTCCCAAACTAGGAGGTCCGGGGACCCGACATAACTAAGGTTCTGTTTAACAAATGACAAGACATCAATTTCCACAAGGTTTGTGGTCCGAGGACTCCACTTAACCAAGTTTCTGTTAGATTATCAAAAAGTTGTTACTTCAAATGTTAATTTTCCCAAAGTAGGAGGTCCGGGGACCCGACATAACTAAGGTTCTGTTTAACAAATGACAAGACATCAATTTCCACAAGGTTTGTGGTCCGAGGACTACACTTAACCAAGTTTCTGTTTGATTCTCAAAAAGTTGTTACTTCAAATGTTAATTTTCCCAAAGTAGGAGGTCCGGGGACCCGACATAACTAAGGTTCTGTTTAACAAATGACAAGACATCAATTTCCACAAGGTTTGTGGTCCGAGGACTACACTTAACCAAGTTTCTGTTAGATTCTCAAAAAGTTGTTACTTCAAATGTTAATTTTCCGAAAGTAGGAGGTCCGGGGACCCGACATAACTAAGGTTCTGTTTAACAAATGACAAGACATCAATTTCCACAAGGTTTGTGGTCCGAGGACTACACTTAACCAAGTTTCTGTTTGATTCTCAAAAAGTTGTTACTTCAAATGTTAATTTTCCCAAAGTAGGAGGTCCGGGGACCCGACATAACTAAGGTTCTGTTTAACAAATGACAAGACATCAATTTCCACAAGGTTTGTGGTCCGAGGACTACACTTAACCAAGTTTCTGTTTGATTCTCAAAAAGTTGTTACTTCAAATGTTAATTTTCCCAAAGTAGGAGGTCCGGGGACCCGACATAACTAAGGTTCTGTTTAACAAATGACAAGACATCAATTTCCACAAGGTTTGTGGTCCGAGGACTACACTTAACCAAGTTTCTGTTTGATTCTCAAAAAGTTGTTACTTCAAATGTTAATTTTCCCAAAGTAGGAGGTCCGGGGACCCGACATAACTAAGGTTCTGTTTAACAAATGACAAGACATCAATTTCCACAAGGTTTGTGGTCCGAGGACTACACTTAACCAAGTTTCTGTTTGATTCTCAAAAAGTTGTTACTTCAAATGTTAATTTTCCCAAAGTAGGAGGTCCGGGGACCCGACATAACTAAGGTTCTGTTTAACAAATGACAAGACATCAATTTCCACAAGGTTTGTGGTCCGAGGACTACACTTAACCAAGTTTCTGTTTGATTCTCAAAAAGTTGTTACTTCAAATGTTAATTTTCCCAAAGTAGGAGGTCCGGGGACCCGACATAACTAAGGTTCTGTTTAACAAATGACAAGACATCAATTTCCACAAGGTTTGTGGTCCGAGGACTACACTTAACCAAGTTTCTGTTTGATTCTCAAAAAGTTGTTACTTCAAATGTTAATTTTCCCAAAGTAGGAGGTCCGGGGACCCGACATAACTAAGGTTCTGTTTAACAAATGACAAGACATCAATTTCCACAAGGTTTGTGGTCCGAGGACTACACTTAACCAAGTTTCTGTTTGATTCTCAAAAAGTTGTTACTTCAAATGTTAATTTTCCCAAAGTAGGAGGTCCGGGGACCCGACATAACTAAGGTTCTGTTTAACAAATGACAAGACATCAATTTCCACAAGGTTTGTGGTCCGAGGACTACACTTAACCAAGTTTCTGTTTGATTCTCAAAAAGTTGTTACTTCAAATGTTAATTTTCCCAAAGTAGGAGGTCCGGGGACCCGACATAACTAAGGTTCTGTTTAACAAATGACAAGACATCAATTTCCACAAGGTTTGTGGTCCGAGGACTACACTTAACCAAGTTTCTGTTTGATTCTCAAAAAGTTGTTACTTCAAATGTTAATTTTCCCAAAGTAGGAGGTCCGGGGACCCGACATAACTAAGGTTCTGTTTAACAAATGACAAGACATCAATTTCCACAAGGTTTGTGGTCCGAGGACTACACTTAACCAAGTTTCTGTTTGATTCTCAAAAAGTTGTTACTTCAAATGTTAATTTTCCCAAAGTAGGAGGTCCGGGGACCCGACATAACTAAGGTTCTGTTTAACAAATGACAAGACATCAATTTCCACAAGGTTTGTGGTCCGAGGACTACACTTAACCAAGTTTCTGTTTGATTCTCAAAAAGTTGTTACTTCAAATGTTAATTTTCCCAAAGTAGGAGGTCCGGGGACCCGACATAACTAAGGTTCTGTTTAACAAATGACAAGACATCAATTTCCACAAGGTTTGTGGTCCGAGGACTACACTTAACCAAGTTTCTGTTTGATTCTCAAAAAGTTGTTACTTCAAATGTTAATTTTCCCAAAGTAGGAGGTCCGGGGACCCGACATAACTAAGGTTCTGTTTAACAAATGACAAGACATCAATTTCCACAAGGTTTGTGGTCCGAGGACTACACTTAACCAAGTTTCTGTTTGATTCTCAAAAAGTTGTTACTTCAAATGTTAATTTTCCCAAAGTAGGAGGTCCGGGGACCCGACATAACTAAGGTTCTGTTTAACAAATGACAAGACATCAATTTCCACAAGGTTTGTGGTCCGAGGACTACACTTAACCAAGTTTCTGTTTGATTCTCAAAAAGTTGTTACTTCAAATGTTAATTTTCCCAAAGTAGGAGGTCCGGGGACCCGACATAACTAAGGTTCTGTTTAACAAATGACAAGACATCAATTTCCACAAGGTTTGTGGTCCGAGGACTACACTTAACCAAGTTTCTGTTTGATTCTCAAAAAGTTGTTACTTCAAATGTTAATTTTCCCAAAGTAGGAGGTCCGGGGACCCGACATAACTAAGGTTCTGTTTAACAAATGACAAGACATCAATTTCCACAAGGTTTGTGGTCCGAGGACTACACTTAACCAAGTTTCTGTTTGATTCTCAAAAAGTTGTTACTTCAAATGTTAATTTTCCCAAAGTAGGAGGTCCGGGGACCCGACATAACTAAGGTTCTGTTTAACAAATGACAAGACATCAATTTCCACAAGGTTTGTGGTCCGAGGACTACACTTAACCAAGTTTCTGTTTGATTCTCAAAAAGTTGTTACTTCAAATGTTAATTTTCCCAAAGTAGGAGGTCCGGGGACCCGACATAACTAAGGTTCTGTTTAACAAATGACAAGACATCAATTTCCACAAGGTTTGTGGTCCGAGGACTACACTTAACCAAGTTTCTGTTTGATTCTCAAAAAGTTGTTACTTCAAATGTTAATTTTCCCAAAGTAGGAGGTCCGGGGACCCGACATAACTAAGGTTCTGTTTAACAAATGACAAGACATCAATTTCCACAAGGTTTGTGGTCCGAGGACTACACTTAACCAAGTTTCTGTTTGATTCTCAAAAAGTTGTTACTTCAAATGTTAATTTTCCCAAAGTAGGAGGTCCGGGGACCCGACATAACTAAGGTTCTGTTTAACAAATGACAAGACATCAATTTCCACAAGGTTTGTGGTCCGAGGACTACACTTAACCAAGTTTCTGTTTGATTCTCAAAAAGTTGTTACTTCAAATGTTAATTTTCCCAAAGTAGGAGGTCCGGGGACCCGACATAACTAAGGTTCTGTTTAACAAATGACAAGACATCAATTTCCACAAGGTTTGTGGTCCGAGGACTACACTTAACCAAGTTTCTGTTTGATTCTCAAAAAGTTGTTACTTCAAATGTTAATTTTCCCAAAGTAGGAGGTCCGGGGACCCGACATAACTAAGGTTCTGTTTAACAAATGACAAGACATCAATTTCCACAAGGTTTGTGGTCCGAGGACTACACTTAACCAAGTTTCTGTTTGATTCTCAAAAAGTTGTTACTTCAAATGTTAATTTTCCCAAAGTAGGAGGTCCGGGGACCCGACATAACTAAGGTTCTGTTTAACAAATGACAAGACATCAATTTCCACAAGGTTTGTGGTCCGAGGACTACACTTAACCAAGTTTCTGTTTGATTCTCAAAAAGTTGTTACTTCAAATGTTAATTTTCCCAAAGTAGGAGGTCCGGGGACCCGACATAACTAAGGTTCTGTTTAACAAATGACAAGACATCAATTTCCACAAGGTTTGTGGTCCGAGGACTACACTTAACCAAGTTTCTGTTTGATTCTCAAAAAGTTGTTACTTCAAATGTTAATTTTCCCAAAGTAGGAGGTCCGGGGACCCGACATAACTAAGGTTCTGTTTAACAAATGACAAGACATCAATTTCCACAAGGTTTGTGGTCCGAGGACTACACTTAACCAAGTTTCTGTTTGATTCTCAAAAAGTTGTTACTTCAAATGTTAATTTTCCCAAAGTAGGAGGTCCGGGGACCCGACATAACTAAGGTTCTGTTTAACAAATGACAAGACATCAATTTCCACAAGGTTTGTGGTCCGAGGACTACACTTAACCAAGTTTCTGTTTGATTCTCAAAAAGTTGTTACTTCAAATGTTAATTTTCCCAAAGTAGGAGGTCCGGGGACCCGACATAACTAAGGTTCTGTTTAACAAATGACAAGACATCAATTTCCACAAGGTTTGTGGTCCGAGGACTACACTTAACCAAGTTTCTGTTTGATTCTCAAAAAGTTGTTACTTCAAATGTTAATTTTCCCAAAGTAGGAGGTCCGGGGACCCGACATAACTAAGGTTCTGTTTAACAAATGACAAGACATCAATTTCCACAAGGTTTGTGGTCCGAGGACTACACTTAACCAAGTTTCTGTTTGATTCTCAAAAAGTTGTTACTTCAAATGTTAATTTTCCCAAAGTAGGAGGTCCGGGGACCCGACATAACTAAGGTTCTGTTTAACAAATGACAAGACATCAATTTCCACAAGGTTTGTGGTCCGAGGACTACACTTAACCAAGTTTCTGTTTGATTCTCAAAAAGTTGTTACTTCAAATGTTAATTTTCCCAAAGTAGGAGGTCCGGGGACCCGACATAACTAAGGTTCTGTTTAACAAATGACAAGACATCAATTTCCACAAGGTTTGTGGTCCGAGGACTACACTTAACCAAGTTTCTGTTTGATTCTCAAAAAGTTGTTACTTCAAATGTTAATTTTCCCAAAGTAGGAGGTCCGGGGACCCGACATAACTAAGGTTCTGTTTAACAAATGACAAGACATCAATTTCCACAAGGTTTGTGGTCCGAGGACTACACTTAACCAAGTTTCTGTTTGATTCTCAAAAAGTTGTTACTTCAAATGTTAATTTTCCCAAAGTAGGAGGTCCGGGGACCCGACATAACTAAGGTTCTGTTTAACAAATGACAAGACATCAATTTCCACAAGGTTTGTGGTCCGAGGACTACACTTAACCAAGTTTCTGTTTGATTCTCAAAAAGTTGTTACTTCAAATGTTAATTTTCCCAAAGTAGGAGGTCCGGGGACCCGACATAACTAAGGTTCTGTTTAACAAATGACAAGACATCAATTTCCACAAGGTTTGTGGTCCGAGGACTACACTTAACCAAGTTTCTGTTTGATTCTCAAAAAGTTGTTACTTCAAATGTTAATTTTCCCAAAGTAGGAGGTCCGGGGACCCGACATAACTAAGGTTCTGTTTAACAAATGACAAGACATCAATTTCCACAAGGTTTGTGGTCCGAGGACTACACTTAACCAAGTTTCTGTTTGATTCTCAAAAAGTTGTTACTTCAAATGTTAATTTTCCCAAAGTAGGAGGTCCGGGGACCCGACATAACTAAGGTTCTGTTTAACAAATGACAAGACATCAATTTCCACAAGGTTTGTGGTCCGAGGACTACACTTAACCAAGTTTCTGTTTGATTCTCAAAAAGTTGTTACTTCAAATGTTAATTTTCCCAAAGTAGGAGGTCCGGGGACCCGACATAACTAAGGTTCTGTTTAACAAATGACAAGACATCAATTTCCACAAGGTTTGTGGTCCGAGGACTACACTTAACCAAGTTTCTGTTTGATTCTCAAAAAGTTGTTACTTCAAATGTTAATTTTCCCAAAGTAGGAGGTCCGGGGACCCGACATAACTAAGGTTCTGTTTAACAAATGACAAGACATCAATTTCCACAAGGTTTGTGGTCCGAGGACTACACTTAACCAAGTTTCTGTTTGATTCTCAAAAAGTTGTTACTTCAAATGTTAATTTTCCCAAAGTAGGAGGTCCGGGGACCCGACATAACTAAGGTTCTGTTTAACAAATGACAAGACATCAATTTCCACAAGGTTTGTGGTCCGAGGACTACACTTAACCAAGTTTCTGTTTGATTCTCAAAAAGTTGTTACTTCAAATGTTAATTTTCCCAAAGTAGGAGGTCCGGGGACCCGACATAACTAAGGTTCTGTTTAACAAATGACAAGACATCAATTTCCACAAGGTTTGTGGTCCGAGGACTACACTTAACCAAGTTTCTGTTTGATTCTCAAAAAGTTGTTACTTCAAATGTTAATTTTCCCAAAGTAGGAGGTCCGGGGACCCGACATAACTAAGGTTCTGTTTAACAAATGACAAGACATCAATTTCCACAAGGTTTGTGGTCCGAGGACTACACTTAACCAAGTTTCTGTTTGATTCTCAAAAAGTTGTTACTTCAAATGTTAATTTTCCCAAAGTAGGAGGTCCGGGGACCCGACATAACTAAGGTTCTGTTTAACAAATGACAAGACATCAATTTCCACAAGGTTTGTGGTCCGAGGACTACACTTAACCAAGTTTCTGTTTGATTCTCAAAAAGTTGTTACTTCAAATGTTAATTTTCCCAAAGTAGGAGGTCCGGGGACCCGACATAACTAAGGTTCTGTTTAACAAATGACAAGACATCAATTTCCACAAGGTTTGTGGTCCGAGGACTACACTTAACCAAGTTTCTGTTTGATTCTCAAAAAGTTGTTACTTCAAATGTTAATTTTCCCAAAGTAGGAGGTCCGGGGACCCGACATAACTAAGGTTCTGTTTAACAAATGACAAGACATCAATTTCCACAAGGTTTGTGGTCCGAGGACTAC
This sequence comes from Castanea crenata, assembly GCA_020976635.1. Taxonomy (NCBI): domain Eukaryota; kingdom Viridiplantae; phylum Streptophyta; class Magnoliopsida; order Fagales; family Fagaceae; genus Castanea; species Castanea crenata. Next base: position 5,865,052 of record JAGHPS010000020.1, read on the forward strand.
ACTTAACCAAGTTTCTGTTTGATTCTCAAAAAGTTGTTACTTCAAATGTTAATTTTCCCAAAGTAGGAGGTCCGGGGACCCGACATAACTAAGGTTCTGTTTAACAAATGACAAGACATCAATTTCCACAAGGTTTGTGGTCCGAGGACTACACTTAACCAAGTTTCTGTTTGATTCTCAAAAAGTTGTTACTTCAAATGTTAATTTTCCCAAAGTAGGAGGTCCGGGGACCCGACATAACTAAGGTTCTGTTTAACAAATGACAAGACATCAATTTCCACAAGGTTTGTGGTCCGAGGACTACACTTAACCAAGTTTCTGTTTGATTCTCAAAAAGTTGTTACTTCAAATGTTAATTTTCCCAAAGTAGGAGGTCCGGGGACCCGACATAACTAAGGTTCTGTTTAACAAATGACAAGACATCAATTTCCACAAGGTTTGTGGTCCGAGGACTACACTTAACCAAGTTTCTGTTTGATTCTCAAAAAGTTGTTACTTCAAATGTTAATTTTCCCAAAGTAGGAGGTCCGGGGACCCGACATAACTAAGGTTCTGTTTAACAAATGACAAGACATCAATTTCCACAAGGTTTGTGGTCCGAGGACTACACTTAACCAAGTTTCTGTTTGATTCTCAAAAAGTTGTTACTTCAAATGTTAATTTTCCCAAAGTAGGAGGTCCGGGGACCCGACATAACTAAGGTTCTGTTTAACAAATGACAAGACATCAATTTCCACAAGGTTTGTGGTCCGAGGACTACACTTAACCAAGTTTCTGTTTGATTCTCAAAAAGTTGTTACTTCAAATGTTAATTTTCCCAAAGTAGGAGGTCCGGGGACCCGACATAACTAAGGTTCTGTTTAACAAATGACAAGACATCAATTTCCACAAGGTTTGTGGTCCGAGGACTACACTTAACCAAGTTTCTGTTTGATTCTCAAAAAGTTGTTACTTCAAATGTTAATTTTCCCAAAGTAGGAGGTCCGGGGACCCGACATAACTAAGGTTCTGTTTAACAAATGACAAGACATCAATTTCCACAAGGTTTGTGGTCCGAGGACTACACTTAACCAAGTTTCTGTTTGATTCTCAAAAAGTTGTTACTTCAAATGTTAATTTTCCCAAAGTAGGAGGTCCGGGGACCCGACATAACTAAGGTTCTGTTTAACAAATGACAAGACATCAATTTCCACAAGGTTTGTGGTCCGAGGACTACACTTAACCAAGTTTCTGTTTGATTCTCAAAAAGTTGTTACTTCAAATGTTAATTTTCCCAAAGTAGGAGGTCCGGGGACCCGACATAACTAAGGTTCTGTTTAACAAATGACAAGACATCAATTTCCACAAGGTTTGTGGTCCGAGGACTACACTTAACCAAGTTTCTGTTTGATTCTCAAAAAGTTGTTACTTCAAATGTTAATTTTCCCAAAGTAGGAGGTCCGGGGACCCGACATAACTAAGGTTCTGTTTAACAAATGACAAGACATCAATTTCCACAAGGTTTGTGGTCCGAGGACTACACTTAACCAAGTTTCTGTTTGATTCTCAAAAAGTTGTTACTTCAAATGTTAATTTTCCCAAAGTAGGAGGTCCGGGGACCCGACATAACTAAGGTTCTGTTTAACAAATGACAAGACATCAATTTCCACAAGGTTTGTGGTCCGAGGACTACACTTAACCAAGTTTCTGTTTGATTCTCAAAAAGTTGTTACTTCAAATGTTAATTTTCCCAAAGTAGGAGGTCCGGGGACCCGACATAACTAAGGTTCTGTTTAACAAATGACAAGACATCAATTTCCACAAGGTTTGTGGTCCGAGGACTACACTTAACCAAGTTTCTGTTTGATTCTCAAAAAGTTGTTACTTCAAATGTTAATTTTCCCAAAGTAGGAGGTCCGGGGACCCGACATAACTAAGGTTCTGTTTAACAAATGACAAGACATCAATTTCCACAAGGTTTGTGGTCCGAGGACTACACTTAACCAAGTTTCTGTTTGATTCTCAAAAAGTTGTTACTTCAAATGTTAATTTTCCCAAAGTAGGAGGTCCGGGGACCCGACATAACTAAGGTTCTGTTTAACAAATGACAAGACATCAATTTCCACAAGGTTTGTGGTCCGAGGACTACACTTAACCAAGTTTCTGTTTGATTCTCAAAAAGTTGTTACTTCAAATGTTAATTTTCCCAAAGTAGGAGGTCCGGGGACCCGACATAACTAAGGTTCTGTTTAACAAATGACAAGACATCAATTTCCACAAGGTTTGTGGTCCGAGGACTACACTTAACCAAGTTTCTGTTTGATTCTCAAAAAGTTGTTACTTCAAATGTTAATTTTCCCAAAGTAGGAGGTCCGGGGACCCGACATAACTAAGGTTCTGTTTAACAAATGACAAGACATCAATTTCCACAAGGTTTGTGGTCCGAGGACTACACTTAACCAAGTTTCTGTTTGATTCTCAAAAAGTTGTTACTTCAAATGTTAATTTTCCCAAAGTAGGAGGTCCGGGGACCCGACATAACTAAGGTTCTGTTTAACAAATGACAAGACATCAATTTCCACAAGGTTTGTGGTCCGAGGACTACACTTAACCAAGTTTCTGTTTGATTCTCAAAAAGTTGTTACTTCAAATGTTAATTTTCCCAAAGTAGGAGGTCCGGGGACCCGACATAACTAAGGTTCTGTTTAACAAATGACAAGACATCAATTTCCACAAGGTTTGTGGTCCGAGGACTACACTTAACCAAGTTTCTGTTTGATTCTCAAAAAGTTGTTACTTCAAATGTTAATTTTCCCAAAGTAGGAGGTCCGGGGACCCGACATAACTAAGGTTCTGTTTAACAAATGACAAGACATCAATTTCCACAAGGTTTGTGGTCCGAGGACTACACTTAACCAAGTTTCTGTTTGATTCTCAAAAAGTTGTTACTTCAAATGTTAATTTTCCCAAAGTAGGAGGTCCGGGGACCCGACATAACTAAGGTTCTGTTTAACAAATGACAAGACATCAATTTCCACAAGGTTTGTGGTCCGAGGACTACACTTAACCAAGTTTCTGTTTGATTCTCAAAAAGTTGTTACTTCAAATGTTAATTTTCCCAAAGTAGGAGGTCCGGGGACCCGACATAACTAAGGTTCTGTTTAACAAATGACAAGACATCAATTTCCACAAGGTTTGTGGTCCGAGGACTACACTTAACCAAGTTTCTGTTTGATTCTCAAAAAGTTGTTACTTCAAATGTTAATTTTCCCAAAGTAGGAGGTCCGGGGACCCGACATAACTAAGGTTCTGTTTAACAAATGACAAGACATCAATTTCCACAAGGTTTGTGGTCCGAGGACTACACTTAACCAAGTTTCTGTTTGATTCTCAAAAAGTTGTTACTTCAAATGTTAATTTTCCCAAAGTAGGAGGTCCGGGGACCCGACATAACTAAGGTTCTGTTTAACAAATGACAAGACATCAATTTCCACAAGGTTTGTGGTCCGAGGACTACACTTAACCAAGTTTCTGTTTGATTCTCAAAAAGTTGTTACTTCAAATGTTAATTTTCCCAAAGTAGGAGGTCCGGGGACCCGACATAACTAAGGTTCTGTTTAACAAATGACAAGACATCAATTTCCACAAGGTTTGTGGTCCGAGGACTACACTTAACCAAGTTTCTGTTTGATTCTCAAAAAGTTGTTACTTCAAATGTTAATTTTCCCAAAGTAGGAGGTCCGGGGACCCGACATAACTAAGGTTCTGTTTAACAAATGACAAGACATCAATTTCCACAAGGTTTGTGGTCCGAGGACTACACTTAACCAAGTTTCTGTTTGATTCTCAAAAAGTTGTTACTTCAAATGTTAATTTTCCCAAAGTAGGAGGTCCGGGGACCCGACATAACTAAGGTTCTGTTTAACAAATGACAAGACATCAATTTCCACAAGGTTTGTGGTCCGAGGACTACACTTAACCAAGTTTCTGTTTGATTCTCAAAAAGTTGTTACTTCAAATGTTAATTTTCCCAAAGTAGGAGGTCCGGGGACCCGACATAACTAAGGTTCTGTTTAACAAATGACAAGACATCAATTTCCACAAGGTTTGTGGTCCGAGGACTACACTTAACCAAGTTTCTGTTTGATTCTCAAAAAGTTGTTACTTCAAATGTTAATTTTCCCAAAGTAGGAGGTCCGGGGACCCGACATAACTAAGGTTCTGTTTAACAAATGACAAGACATCAATTTCCACAAGGTTTGTGGTCCGAGGACTACACTTAACCAAGTTTCTGTTTGATTCTCAAAAAGTTGTTACTTCAAATGTTAATTTTCCCAAAGTAGGAGGTCCGGGGACCCGACATAACTAAGGTTCTGTTTAACAAATGACAAGACATCAATTTCCACAAGGTTTGTGGTCCGAGGACTACACTTAACCAAGTTTCTGTTTGATTCTCAAAAAGTTGTTACTTCAAATGTTAATTTTCCCAAAGTAGGAGGTCCGGGGACCCGACATAACTAAGGTTCTGTTTAACAAATGACAAGACATCAATTTCCACAAGGTTTGTGGTCCGAGGACTACACTTAACCAAGTTTCTGTTTGATTCTCAAAAAGTTGTTACTTCAAATGTTAATTTTCCCAAAGTAGGAGGTCCGGGGACCCGACATAACTAAGGTTCTGTTTAACAAATGACAAGACATCAATTTCCACAAGGTTTGTGGTCCGAGGACTACACTTAACCAAGTTTCTGTTTGATTCTCAAAAAGTTGTTACTTCAAATGTTAATTTTCCCAAAGTAGGAGGTCCGGGGACCCGACATAACTAAGGTTCTGTTTAACAAATGACAAGACATCAATTTCCACAAGGTTTGTGGTCCGAGGACTACACTTAACCAAGTTTCTGTTTGATTCTCAAAAAGTTGTTACTTCAAATGTTAATTTTCCCAAAGTAGGAGGTCCGGGGACCCGACATAACTAAGGTTCTGTTTAACAAATGACAAGACATCAATTTCCACAAGGTTTGTGGTCCGAGGACTACACTTAACCAAGTTTCTGTTTGATTCTCAAAAAGTTGTTACTTCAAATGTTAATTTTCCCAAAGTAGGAGGTCCGGGGACCCGACATAACTAAGGTTCTGTTTAACAAATGACAAGACATCAATTTCCACAAGGTTTGTGGTCCGAGGACTACACTTAACCAAGTTTCTGTTTGATTCTCAAAAAGTTGTTACTTCAAATGTTAATTTTCCCAAAGTAGGAGGTCCGGGGACCCGACATAACTAAGGTTCTGTTTAACAAATGACAAGACATCAATTTCCACAAGGTTTGTGGTCCGAGGACTACACTTAACCAAGTTTCTGTTTGATTCTCAAAAAGTTGTTACTTCAAATGTTAATTTTCCCAAAGTAGGAGGTCCGGGGACCCGACATAACTAAGGTTCTGTTTAACAAATGACAAGACATCAATTTCCACAAGGTTTGTGGTCCGAGGACTACACTTAACCAAGTTTCTGTTTGATTCTCAAAAAGTTGTTACTTCAAATGTTAATTTTCCCAAAGTAGGAGGTCCGGGGACCCGACATAACTAAGGTTCTGTTTAACAAATGACAAGACATCAATTTCCACAAGGTTTGTGGTCCGAGGACTACACTTAACCAAGTTTCTGTTTGATTCTCAAAAAGTTGTTACTTCAAATGTTAATTTTCCCAAAGTAGGAGGTCCGGGGACCCGACATAACTAAGGTTCTGTTTAACAAATGACAAGACATCAATTTCCACAAGGTTTGTGGTCCGAGGACTACACTTAACCAAGTTTCTGTTTGATTCTCAAAAAGTTGTTACTTCAAATGTTAATTTTCCCAAAGTAGGAGGTCCGGGGACCCGACATAACTAAGGTTCTGTTTAACAAATGACAAGACATCAATTTCCACAAGGTTTGTGGTCCGAGGACTACACTTAACCAAGTTTCTGTTTGATTCTCAAAAAGTTGTTACTTCAAATGTTAATTTTCCCAAAGTAGGAGGTCCGGGGACCCGACATAACTAAGGTTCTGTTTAACAAATGACAAGACATCAATTTCCACAAGGTTTGTGGTCCGAGGACTACACTTAACCAAGTTTCTGTTTGATTCTCAAAAAGTTGTTACTTCAAATGTTAATTTTCCCAAAGTAGGAGGTCCGGGGACCCGACATAACTAAGGTTCTGTTTAACAAATGACAAGACATCAATTTCCACAAGGTTTGTGGTCCGAGGACTACACTTAACCAAGTTTCTGTTTGATTCTCAAAAAGTTGTTACTTCAAATGTTAATTTTCCCAAAGTAGGAGGTCCGGGGACCCGACATAACTAAGGTTCTGTTTAACAAATGACAAGACATCAATTTCCACAAGGTTTGTGGTCCGAGGACTACACTTAACCAAGTTTCTGTTTGATTCTCAAAAAGTTGTTACTTCAAATGTTAATTTTCCCAAAGTAGGAGGTCCGGGGACCCGACATAACTAAGGTTCTGTTTAACAAATGACAAGACATCAATTTCCACAAGGTTTGTGGTCCGAGGACTACACTTAACCAAGTTTCTGTTTGATTCTCAAAAAGTTGTTACTTCAAATGTTAATTTTCCCAAAGTAGGAGGTCCGGGGACCCGACATAACTAAGGTTCTGTTTAACAAATGACAAGACATCAATTTCCACAAGGTTTGTGGTCCGAGGACTACACTTAACCAAGTTTCTGTTTGATTCTCAAAAAGTTGTTACTTCAAATGTTAATTTTCCCAAAGTAGGAGGTCCGGGGACCCGACATAACTAAGGTTCTGTTTAACAAATGACAAGACATCAATTTCCACAAGGTTTGTGGTCCGAGGACTACACTTAACCAAGTTTCTGTTTGATTCTCAAAAAGTTGTTACTTCAAATGTTAATTTTCCCAAAGTAGGAGGTCCGGGGACCCGACATAACTAAGGTTCTGTTTAACAAATGACAAGACATCAATTTCCACAAGGTTTGTGGTCCGAGGACTACACTTAACCAAGTTTCTGTTTGATTCTCAAAAAGTTGTTACTTCAAATGTTAATTTTCCCAAAGTAGGAGGTCCGGGGACCCGACATAACTAAGGTTCTGTTTAACAAATGACAAGACATCAATTTCCACAAGGTTTGTGGTCCGAGGACTACACTTAACCAAGTTTCTGTTTGATTCTCAAAAAGTTGTTACTTCAAATGTTAATTTTCCCAAAGTAGGAGGTCCGGGGACCCGACATAACTAAGGTTCTGTTTAACAAATGACAAGACATCAATTTCCACAAGGTTTGTGGTCCGAGGACTACACTTAACCAAGTTTCTGTTTGATTCTCAAAAAGTTGTTACTTCAAATGTTAATTTTCCCAAAGTAGGAGGTCCGGGGACCCGACATAACTAAGGTTCTGTTTAACAAATGACAAGACATCAATTTCCACAAGGTTTGTGGTCCGAGGACTACACTTAACCAAGTTTCTGTTTGATTCTCAAAAAGTTGTTACTTCAAATGTTAATTTTCCCAAAGTAGGAGGTCCGGGGACCCGACATAACTAAGGTTCTGTTTAACAAATGACAAGACATCAATTTCCACAAGGTTTGTGGTCCGAGGACTACACTTAACCAAGTTTCTGTTTGATTCTCAAAAAGTTGTTACTTCAAATGTTAATTTTCCCAAAGTAGGAGGTCCGGGGACCCGACATAACTAAGGTTCTGTTTAACAAATGACAAGACATCAATTTCCACAAGGTTTGTGGTCCGAGGACTACACTTAACCAAGTTTCTGTTTGATTCTCAAAAAGTTGTTACTTCAAATGTTAATTTTCCCAAAGTAGGAGGTCCGGGGACCCGACATAACTAAGGTTCTGTTTAACAAATGACAAGACATCAATTTCCACAAGGTTTGTGGTCCGAGGACTACACTTAACCAAGTTTCTGTTTGATTCTCAAAAAGTTGTTACTTCAAATGTTAATTTTCCCAAAGTAGGAGGTCCGGGGACCCGACATAACTAAGGTTCTGTTTAACAAATGACAAGACATCAATTTCCACAAGGTTTGTGGTCCGAGGACTACACTTAACCAAGTTTCTGTTTGATTCTCAAAAAGTTGTTACTTCAAATGTTAATTTTCCCAAAGTAGGAGGTCCGGGGACCCGACATAACTAAGGTTCTGTTTAACAAATGACAAGACATCAATTTCCACAAGGTTTGTGGTCCGAGGACTACACTTAACCAAGTTTCTGTTTGATTCTCAAAAAGTTGTTACTTCAAATGTTAATTTTCCCAAAGTAGGAGGTCCGGGGACCCGACATAACTAAGGTTCTGTTTAACAAATGACAAGACATCAATTTCCACAAGGTTTGTGGTCCGAGGACTACACTTAACCAAGTTTCTGTTTGATTCTCAAAAAGTTGTTACTTCAAATGTTAATTTTCCCAAAGTAGGAGGTCCGGGGACCCGACATAACTAAGGTTCTGTTTAACAAATGACAAGACATCAATTTCCACAAGGTTTGTGGTCCGAGGACTACACTTAACCAAGTTTCTGTTTGATTCTCAAAAAGTTGTTACTTCAAATGTTAATTTTCCCAAAGTAGGAGGTCCGGGGACCCGACATAACTAAGGTTCTGTTTAACAAATGACAAGACATCAATTTCCACAAGGTTTGTGGTCCGAGGACTACACTTAACCAAGTTTCTGTTTGATTCTCAAAAAGTTGTTACTTCAAATGTTAATTTTCCCAAAGTAGGAGGTCCGGGGACCCGACATAACTAAGGTTCTGTTTAACAAATGACAAGACATCAATTTCCACAAGGTTTGTGGTCCGAGGACTACACTTAACCAAGTTTCTGTTTGATTCTCAAAAAGTTGTTACTTCAAATGTTAATTTTCCCAAAGTAGGAGGTCCGGGGACCCGACATAACTAAGGTTCTGTTTAACAAATGACAAGACATCAATTTCCACAAGGTTTGTGGTCCGAGGACTACACTTAACCAAGTTTCTGTTTGATTCTCAAAAAGTTGTTACTTCAAATGTTAATTTTCCCAAAGTAGGAGGTCCGGGGACCCGACATAACTAAGGTTCTGTTTAACAAATGACAAGACATCAATTTCCACAAGGTTTGTGGTCCGAGGACTACACTTAACCAAGTTTCTGTTTGATTCTCAAAAAGTTGTTACTTCAAATGTTAATTTTCCCAAAGTAGGAGGTCCGGGGACCCGACATAACTAAGGTTCTGTTTAACAAATGACAAGACATCAATTTCCACAAGGTTTGTGGTCCGAGGACTACACTTAACCAAGTTTCTGTTTGATTCTCAAAAAGTTGTTACTTCAAATGTTAATTTTCCCAAAGTAGGAGGTCCGGGGACCCGACATAACTAAGGTTCTGTTTAACAAATGACAAGACATCAATTTCCACAAGGTTTGTGGTCCGAGGACTACACTTAACCAAGTTTCTGTTTGATTCTCAAAAAGTTGTTACTTCAAATGTTAATTTTCCCAAAGTAGGAGGTCCGGGGACCCGACATAACTAAGGTTCTGTTTAACAAATGACAAGACATCAATTTCCACAAGGTTTGTGGTCCGAGGACTACACTTAACCAAGTTTCTGTTTGATTCTCAAAAAGTTGTTACTTCAAATGTTAATTTTCCCAAAGTAGGAGGTCCGGGGACCCGACATAACTAAGGTTCTGTTTAACAAATGACAAGACATCAATTTCCACAAGGTTTGTGGTCCGAGGACTACACTTAACCAAGTTTCTGTTTGATTCTCAAAAAGTTGTTACTTCAAATGTTAATTTTCCCAAAGTAGGAGGTCCGGGGACCCGACATAACTAAGGTTCTGTTTAACAAATGACAAGACATCAATTTCCACAAGGTTTGTGGTCCGAGGACTACACTTAACCAAGTTTCTGTTTGATTCTCAAAAAGTTGTTACTTCAAATGTTAATTTTCCCAAAGTAGGAGGTCCGGGGACCCGACATAACTAAGGTTCTGTTTAACAAATGACAAGACATCAATTTCCACAAGGTTTGTGGTCCGAGGACTACACTTAACCAAGTTTCTGTTTGATTCTCAAAAAGTTGTTACTTCAAATGTTAATTTTCCCAAAGTAGGAGGTCCGGGGACCCGACATAACTAAGGTTCTGTTTAACAAATGACAAGACATCAATTTCCACAAGGTTTGTGGTCCGAGGACTACACTTAACCAAGTTTCTGTTTGATTCTCAAAAAGTTGTTACTTCAAATGTTAATTTTCCCAAAGTAGGAGGTCCGGGGACCCGACATAACTAAGGTTCTGTTTAACAAATGACAAGACATCAATTTCCACAAGGTTTGTGGTCCGAGGACTACACTTAACCAAGTTTCTGTTTGATTCTCAAAAAGTTGTTACTTCAAATGTTAATTTTCCCAAAGTAGGAGGTCCGGGGACCCGACATAACTAAGGTTCTGTTTAACAAATGACAAGACATCAATTTCCACAAGGTTTGTGGTCCGAGGACTACACTTAACCAAGTTTCTGTTTGATTCTCAAAAAGTTGTTACTTCAAATGTTAATTTTCCCAAAGTAGGAGGTCCGGGGACCCGACATAACTAAGGTTCTGTTTAACAAATGACAAGACATCAATTTCCACAAGGTTTGTGGTCCGAGGACTACACTTAACCAAGTTTCTGTTTGATTCTCAAAAAGTTGTTACTTCAAATGTTAATTTTCCCAAAGTAGGAGGTCCGGGGACCCGACATAACTAAGGTTCTGTTTAACAAATGACAAGACATCAATTTCCACAAGGTTTGTGGTCCGAGGACTACACTTAACCAAGTTTCTGTTTGATTCTCAAAAAGTTGTTACTTCAAATGTTAATTTTCCCAAAGTAGGAGGTCCGGGGACCCGACATAACTAAGGTTCTGTTTAACAAATGACAAGACATCAATTTCCACAAGGTTTGTGGTCCGAGGACTACACTTAACCAAGTTTCTGTTTGATTCTCAAAAAGTTGTTACTTCAAATGTTAATTTTCCCAAAGTAGGAGGTCCGGGGACCCGACATAACTAAGGTTCTGTTTAACAAATGACAAGACATCAATTTCCACAAGGTTTGTGGTCCGAGGACTACACTTAACCAAGTTTCTGTTTGATTCTCAAAAAGTTGTTACTTCAAATGTTAATTTTCCCAAAGTAGGAGGTCCGGGGACCCGACATAACTAAGGTTCTGTTTAACAAATGACAAGACATCAATTTCCACAAGGTTTGTGGTCCGAGGACTACACTTAACCAAGTTTCTGTTTGATTCTCAAAAAGTTGTTACTTCAAATGTTAATTTTCCCAAAGTAGGAGGTCCGGGGACCCGACATAACTAAGGTTCTGTTTAACAAATGACAAGACATCAATTTCCACAAGGTTTGTGGTCCGAGGACTACACTTAACCAAGTTTCTGTTTGATTCTCAAAAAGTTGTTACTTCAAATGTTAATTTTCCCAAAGTAGGAGGTCCGGGGACCCGACATAACTAAGGTTCTGTTTAACAAATGACAAGACATCAATTTCCACAAGGTTTGTGGTCCGAGGACTACACTTAACCAAGTTTCTGTTTGATTCTCAAAAAGTTGTTACTTCAAATGTTAATTTTCCCAAAGTAGGAGGTCCGGGGACCCGACATAACTAAGGTTCTGTTTAACAAATGACAAGACATCAATTTCCACAAGGTTTGTGGTCCGAGGACTACACTTAACCAAGTTTCTGTTTGATTCTCAAAAAGTTGTTACTTCAAATGTTAATTTTCCCAAAGTAGGAGGTCCGGGGACCCGACATAACTAAGGTTCTGTTTAACAAATGACAAGACATCAATTTCCACAAGGTTTGTGGTCCGAGGACTACACTTAACCAAGTTTCTGTTTGATTCTCAAAAAGTTGTTACTTCAAATGTTAATTTTCCCAAAGTAGGAGGTCCGGGGACCCGACATAACTAAGGTTCTGTTTAACAAATGACAAGACATCAATTTCCACAAGGTTTGTGGTCCGAGGACTACACTTAACCAAGTTTCTGTTTGATTCTCAAAAAGTTGTTACTTCAAATGTTAATTTTCCCAAAGTAGGAGGTCCGGGGACCCGACATAACTAAGGTTCTGTTTAACAAATGACAAGACATCAATTTCCACAAGGTTTGTGGTCCGAGGACTACACTTAACCAAGTTTCTGTTTGATTCTCAAAAAGTTGTTACTTCAAATGTTAATTTTCCCAAAGTAGGAGGTCCGGGGACCCGACATAACTAAGGTTCTGTTTAACAAATGACAAGACATCAATTTCCACAAGGTTTGTGGTCCGAGGACTACACTTAACCAAGTTTCTGTTTGATTCTCAAAAAGTTGTTACTTCAAATGTTAATTTTCCCAAAGTAGGAGGTCCGGGGACCCGACATAACTAAGGTTCTGTTTAACAAATGACAAGACATCAATTTCCACAAGGTTTGTGGTCCGAGGACTACACTTAACCAAGTTTCTGTTTGATTCTCAAAAAGTTGTTACTTCAAATGTTAATTTTCCCAAAGTAGGAGGTCCGGGGACCCGACATAACTAAGGTTCTGTTTAACAAATGACAAGACATCAATTTCCACAAGGTTTGTGGTCCGAGGACTACACTTAACCAAGTTTCTGTTTGATTCTCAAAAAGTTGTTACTTCAAATGTTAATTTTCCCAAAGTAGGAGGTCCGGGGACCCGACATAACTAAGGTTCTGTTTAACAAATGACAAGACATCAATTTCCACAAGGTTTGTGGTCCGAGGACTACACTTAACCAAGTTTCTGTTTGATTCTCAAAAAGTTGTTACTTCAAATGTTAATTTTCCCAAAGTAGGAGGTCCGGGGACCCGACATAACTAAGGTTCTGTTTAACAAATGACAAGACATCAATTTCCACAAGGTTTGTGGTCCGAGGACTACACTTAACCAAGTTTCTGTTTGATTCTCAAAAAGTTGTTACTTCAAATGTTAATTTTCCCAAAGTAGGAGGTCCGGGGACCCGACATAACTAAGGTTCTGTTTAACAAATGACAAGACATCAATTTCCACAAGGTTTGTGGTCCGAGGACTACACTTAACCAAGTTTCTGTTTGATTCTCAAAAAGTTGTTACTTCAAATGTTAATTTTCCCAAAGTAGGAGGTCCGGGGACCCGACATAACTAAGGTTCTGTTTAACAAATGACAAGACATCAATTTCCACAAGGTTTGTGGTCCGAGGACTACACTTAACCAAGTTTCTGTTTGATTCTCAAAAAGTTGTTACTTCAAATGTTAATTTTCCCAAAGTAGGAGGTCCGGGGACCCGACATAACTAAGGTTCTGTTTAACAAATGACAAGACATCAATTTCCACAAGGTTTGTGGTCCGAGGACTACACTTAACCAAGTTTCTGTTTGATTCTCAAAAAGTTGTTACTTCAAATGTTAATTTTCCCAAAGTAGGAGGTCCGGGGACCCGACATAACTAAGGTTCTGTTTAACAAATGACAAGACATCAATTTCCACAAGGTTTGTGGTCCGAGGACTACACTTAACCAAGTTTCTGTTTGATTCTCAAAAAGTTGTTACTTCAAATGTTAATTTTCCCAAAGTAGGAGGTCCGGGGACCCGACATAACTAAGGTTCTGTTTAACAAATGACAAGACATCAATTTCCACAAGGTTTGTGGTCCGAGGACTACACTTAACCAAGTTTCTGTTTGATTCTCAAAAAGTTGTTACTTCAAATGTTAATTTTCCCAAAGTAGGAGGTCCGGGGACCCGACATAACTAAGGTTCTGTTTAACAAATGACAAGACATCAATTTCCACAAGGTTTGTGGTCCGAGGACTACACTTAACCAAGTTTCTGTTTGATTCTCAAAAAGTTGTTACTTCAAATGTTAATTTTCCCAAAGTAGGAGGTCCGGGGACCCGACATAACTAAGGTTCTGTTTAACAAATGACAAGACATCAATTTCCACAAGGTTTGTGGTCCGAGGACTACACTTAACCAAGTTTCTGTTTGATTCTCAAAAAGTTGTTACTTCAAATGTTAATTTTCCCAAAGTAGGAGGTCCGGGGACCCGACATAACTAAGGTTCTGTTTAACAAATGACAAGACATCAATTTCCACAAGGTTTGTGGTCCGAGGACTACACTTAACCAAGTTTCTGTTTGATTCTCAAAAAGTTGTTACTTCAAATGTTAATTTTCCCAAAGTAGGAGGTCCGGGGACCCGACATAACTAAGGTTCTGTTTAACAAATGACAAGACATCAATTTCCACAAGGTTTGTGGTCCGAGGACTACACTTAACCAAGTTTCTGTTTGATTCTCAAAAAGTTGTTACTTCAAATGTTAATTTTCCCAAAGTAGGAGGTCCGGGGACCCGACATAACTAAGGTTCTGTTTAACAAATGACAAGACATCAATTTCCACAAGGTTTGTGGTCCGAGGACTACACTTAACCAAGTTTCTGTTTGATTCTCAAAAAGTTGTTACTTCAAATGTTAATTTTCCCAAAGTAGGAGGTCCGGGGACCCGACATAACTAAGGTTCTGTTTAACAAATGACAAGACATCAATTTCCACAAGGTTTGTGGTCCGAGGACTACACTTAACCAAGTTTCTGTTTGATTCTCAAAAAGTTGTTACTTCAAATGTTAATTTTCCCAAAGTAGGAGGTCCGGGGACCCGACATAACTAAGGTTCTGTTTAACAAATGACAAGACATCAATTTCCACAAGGTTTGTGGTCCGAGGACTACACTTAACCAAGTTTCTGTTTGATTCTCAAAAAGTTGTTACTTCAAATGTTAATTTTCCCAAAGTAGGAGGTCCGGGGACCCGACATAACTAAGGTTCTGTTTAACAAATGACAAGACATCAATTTCCACAAGGTTTGTGGTCCGAGGACTACACTTAACCAAGTTTCTGTTTGATTCTCAAAAAGTTGTTACTTCAAATGTTAATTTTCCCAAAGTAGGAGGTCCGGGGACCCGACATAACTAAGGTTCTGTTTAACAAATGACAAGACATCAATTTCCACAAGGTTTGTGGTCCGAGGACTACACTTAACCAAGTTTCTGTTTGATTCTCAAAAAGTTGTTACTTCAAATGTTAATTTTCCCAAAGTAGGAGGTCCGGGGACCCGACATAACTAAGGTTCTGTTTAACAAATGACAAGACATCAATTTCCACAAGGTTTGTGGTCCGAGGACTACACTTAACCAAGTTTCTGTTTGATTCTCAAAAAGTTGTTACTTCAAATGTTAATTTTCCCAAAGTAGGAGGTCCGGGGACCCGACATAACTAAGGTTCTGTTTAACAAATGACAAGACATCAATTTCCACAAGGTTTGTGGTCCGAGGACTACACTTAACCAAGTTTCTGTTTGATTCTCAAAAAGTTGTTACTTCAAATGTTAATTTTCCCAAAGTAGGAGGTCCGGGGACCCGACATAACTAAGGTTCTGTTTAACAAATGACAAGACATCAATTTCCACAAGGTTTGTGGTCCGAGGACTACACTTAACCAAGTTTCTGTTTGATTCTCAAAAAGTTGTTACTTCAAATGTTAATTTTCCCAAAGTAGGAGGTCCGGGGACCCGACATAACTAAGGTTCTGTTTAACAAATGACAAGACATCAATTTCCACAAGGTTTGTGGTCCGAGGACTACACTTAACCAAGTTTCTGTTTGATTCTCAAAAAGTTGTTACTTCAAATGTTAATTTTCCCAAAGTAGGAGGTCCGGGGACCCGACATAACTAAGGTTCTGTTTAACAAATGACAAGACATCAATTTCCACAAGGTTTGTGGTCCGAGGACTACACTTAACCAAGTTTCTGTTTGATTCTCAAAAAGTTGTTACTTCAAATGTTAATTTTCCCAAAGTAGGAGGTCCGGGGACCCGACATAACTAAGGTTCTGTTTAACAAATGACAAGACATCAATTTCCACAAGGTTTGTGGTCCGAGGACTACACTTAACCAAGTTTCTGTTTGATTCTCAAAAAGTTGTTACTTCAAATGTTAATTTTCCCAAAGTAGGAGGTCCGGGGACCCGACATAACTAAGGTTCTGTTTAACAAATGACAAGACATCAATTTCCACAAGGTTTGTGGTCCGAGGACTACACTTAACCAAGTTTCTGTTTGATTCTCAAAAAGTTGTTACTTCAAATGTTAATTTTCCCAAAGTAGGAGGTCCGGGGACCCGACATAACTAAGGTTCTGTTTAACAAATGACAAGACATCAATTTCCACAAGGTTTGTGGTCCGAGGACTACACTTAACCAAGTTTCTGTTTGATTCTCAAAAAGTTGTTACTTCAAATGTTAATTTTCCCAAAGTAGGAGGTCCGGGGACCCGACATAACTAAGGTTCTGTTTAACAAATGACAAGACATCAATTTCCACAAGGTTTGTGGTCCGAGGACTACACTTAACCAAGTTTCTGTTTGATTCTCAAAAAGTTGTTACTTCAAATGTTAATTTTCCCAAAGTAGGAGGTCCGGGGACCCGACATAACTAAGGTTCTGTTTAACAAATGACAAGACATCAATTTCCACAAGGTTTGTGGTCCGAGGACTACACTTAACCAAGTTTCTGTTTGATTCTCAAAAAGTTGTTACTTCAAATGTTAATTTTCCCAAAGTAGGAGGTCCGGGGACCCGACATAACTAAGGTTCTGTTTAACAAATGACAAGACATCAATTTCCACAAGGTTTGTGGTCCGAGGACTACACTTAACCAAGTTTCTGTTTGATTCTCAAAAAGTTGTTACTTCAAATGTTAATTTTCCCAAAGTAGGAGGTCCGGGGACCCGACATAACTAAGGTTCTGTTTAACAAATGACAAGACATCAATTTCCACAAGGTTTGTGGTCCGAGGACTACACTTAACCAAGTTTCTGTTTGATTCTCAAAAAGTTGTTACTTCAATTGTTAATTTTCCCAAAGTAGGAGGTCCGGGGACCCGACATAACTAAGGTTCTGTTTAACAAATGACAAGACATCAATTTCCACAAGGTTTGTGGTCCGAGGACTACACTTAACCAAGTTTCTGTTTGATTCTCAAAAAGTTGTTACTTCAAATGTTAATTTTCCCAAAGTAGGAGGTCCGGGGACCCGACATAACTAAGGTTCTGTTTAACAAATGACAAGACATCAATTTCCACAAGGTTTGTGGTCCGAGGACTACACTTAACCAAGTTTCTGTTTGATTCTCAAAAAGTTGTTACTTCAAATGTTAATTTTCCCAAAGTAGGAGGTCCGGGGACCCGACATAACTAAGGTTCTGTTTAACAAATGACAAGACATCAATTTCCACAAGGTTTGTGGTCCGAGGACTACACTTAACCAAGTTTCTGTTTGATTCTCAAAAAGTTGTTACTTCAAATGTTAATTTTCCCAAAGTAGGAGGTCCGGGGACCCGACATAACTAAGGTTCTGTTTAACAAATGACAAGACATCAATTTCCACAAGGTTTGTGGTCCGAGGACTACACTTAACCAAGTTTCTGTTTGATTCTCAAAAAGTTGTTACTTCAATTGTTAATTTTCCCAAAGTAGGAGGTCCGGGGCCCGACATAACTAAGGTTCTGTTTAACAAATGACAAGACATCAATTTCCACAAGGTTTGTGGTCCGAGGACTACACTTAACCAAGTTTCTGTTTGATTCTCAAAAAGTTGTTACTTCAATGTTAATTTTCCCAAAGTAGGAGGTCGGGGACCCGACATAACTAAGGTTCTGTTTAACAAATGACAAGACATCAATTTCCACAGGTTTGTGGTCCGAGGACTACACTTAACCAAGTTTCTGTTGATTCTCAAAAAGTTGTTACTTCAAATGTTAATTTTCCCAAAGTAGGAGGTCCGGGGACCCGACATAACTAAGGTTCTGTTTAACAAATGACAAGACATCAATTTCAACAAGGTTTGTGGTCCGAGGACTACACTTAACCAAGTTTCTGTTAGATTATCAAAAAGTTGTTAATTCAAATGTTAATTTTCCCAAAGTAGGAGGTCCGGGGACCCGACATAACTAAGGTTCTGTTTAACAAAT